>OX402058.1:7336116-7936116 GCA_947859365.1 Archips crataeganus
CCCTTCCAGTTCCATCATCAAACCCCATTTCCCACAACCCCCCAAAATCACTTACCCCCGAACCCCCCAACACCCCCACCCTATTTCCCGTAAACCCCCCCTATCCCCTAACCCCAACCGACACACCCTAACCCCCAACCCTCTAAACCCCCGACCCCCTTAACCCATACCCCATTCCCCCCCCACCCCGCCACCTACCCCCCTTCCAGCTCCATCATCAGACCCTTGTTACCATCTAGGACCAAAGTACTCGTCAAAACGAATCAAACAAGCCCAAACTCGATAGGGTTGTTTCGTTTTATTGTGGAGTGCCTTTGGCCATCTTCCAGCTCCAGACCCTGGTTACCATATGGGATCAAAGTGCTCGTCAAGACGAATCAAACGAGCCCAAACTCGATGGGGTTGTGTCGTTTTATTGTGGAGTGCCTTTGGCCATCTTCCAGCTCCATCATCAGACCCTGGTTACCATATGGGATCAAAGTGCTCGTCAAGACGAATCAAACGAGCCCAAACTCGATGGGGTTGTGTTGTTTTATTACATAGTTCCTATGGCCACCATCCAGCTCCATCATCAGATCAGCTCCATGTTACAATAATATTGCATTGTCATCCAATTTACACATATGTGCAAAATTTCAGCTCAATCGAAAACCGGGAAGTGGGTCAAAATCGCGCCCTAAGGAGTCGGTTACAAACATACATACAGGTGAAGCTAATATAAAGCGTGTAATAAAGCGTGTAAAAATGTTGTCACCGGAAAATTGGGTGGAGACCAACAAGTTGGACCGCGTTAAATCACAGTTAACCATACAAGAAGACTAATTTCATTTTGTTTTATTATTTCCAAGATCATGCTAGCAAAAAATACTTTATAAAAGAAAGAAAAGGATACAATAAAATCAGATCCACAGCGTAGGCTTCGTCCAAAAAAAAAACACTTTGTTATCCGCAACAGGCAACGACTAACAGGGGCTAAATTCAGGAACGGGCCTTCACGGGTTTGGTAGCGGTAATTCAATCGTTTAGGTTGGGTTTGGTTTGAACTGCTATTCAGGAACGCCAAAAATCACTGGTTTGCTAGAGGTTTGGGTTGGGTTTATTTATTTATTTACAAAGCGAATTATCTAACAGAAAAATAAGGCTCCTCCCAAGCTCAACCCATTCCTATCCTCTCCCAAACGATTGAATTACCGCTCGCAAACCGTGTTGGGCCGTTCCAGAATTTAGGAGAACTTTCATATCCCACTCCTGGATCAAGAGTCTACTAAGATTACAGACGGACTGCATTCCAACTACAACGTAACTGCCAACTGCAGATTGCCCACACATTTTCCATTGCAGTTAGAATGCAGTCCGTCTGTAACGGCCCTAAGTCCCTAACTCAAAATAATCCACTATTCTAGTTTAGATTTGATTGAGTTACAGTAAGGTCTAAATTAACATGGTGGATTATTTTGAGTCAATGGAGTCTTGATCTAGGCGTGCGATATACAGGGTCATTTGTAATTCACTGACATCCTCTTAACCCTGAATTCCTATCACTCAAACAAATGTTTTTTGTTTTAAGACTTTTTAAAATGAAGCACTTTTTTTCTCATACAAATACACAGAGTATCGTAAAAATAAGAGGTAATCTCAAATTTTCAAAAAGTTATTACACCAAAAATATTAAGTTATGACAAAAGCCGTAAAACAAAAAACATTTGTTTAAGTGGTAGGAGTTTAGGGTTAAAAGGATGCTAGTGAATTAAAAATAACCCTGTAATGGTGTAAACTAAGTATCCATTGCAGTATCTCATTCTGCAAACTATGACACATTTGCAACCAATTTTTATATCTTTACTAGCTGTTGCCCGCGACTCCGTCTGCGAAGAATAGGGGTAAAAAACCGAGTGTGCTTTAGACTACACGAATGAAGTAAAACTTCTTCAGCTCCATTTATATGATGTACACCGTGAAATTTTAGTGGTTGTTTGGTTTGCGGTCATTTTCGACTTTCGTTTTTCACAATTGGATTTTTGACTCTAGTCAAAATAGTAATTATAAATCGATTGTACAATCGATACTAAATCACCTCGTTTCGGGAAAACAACCACTAAAATTTCACGGTGTATATATGTGTATATAAATACATCATTTAGTTTAGATGGAGCTGAAGAAGTTTCCCGAAATATATTAGTTATGTGTGAGTTGAGAATCGCGAAAGCTTAAAACATTATAAACGTTTTGATTTTGGTAGCGATCTGAGGCCGTATTGTTTATCGCGCTGGCGCTTGCTTTCGCATTCACTATTTCTTTCTGTCAAATGGTATGAGACAGTGACAGAAGGAGATGGTGAAACCGATGGCATACGTCACGCGTTAGACAACACGGCCTCTGGAAGGATTTTGCACAAGATCCTAGCACCCGCTTATCGTATTTTAACCTACATAATTCTCTATACTAATTCAGTAGCACAAAAATTATTATTTTTAAGTTGTGTCTAAAATTAATATCTCTGTTTAATCTAGGTTAAGCGTTCGTTCCAACATTTCATGCGCCTTGTTGTAACCACACATACCTCCCGAAAAAGAGACGAGTCCCGCTGAAAATTTTAACGGAATTAAAAAGTCGCTAAAACCAGGCTCGGGCGGACACCTAGCCGGAGCGACCGGACGTATCGAGACCGGCAAATTAGATGCCCACCTAATGCCTACATGCCCGCCCGCGTAACGCTGATAAACTGACAGACATGTCACGTCATCGCAATCTAACTAAAGAATCCGTGTGTTTTTTAAAAATAGAAAACTAAATACCGTAACAAATTAAATCAAATCCATTTATTTCGTTATCACATAAATGAATGAATCATCAACAACTTTGTTGAATTACATGTGGTTTATTATAAACTAGCTCTTTTCCGCGACTCCGTCTGCGAAGAGTTCGTTAATCGCTATCCCGCGGGAGCTACGCAATTTTCCGGGATAAAAGTATCCTATATGTTAATCCAGTTTATCTATCTTTGTGCCAAATTTCATCAGGATCCGTCAGACCGTTATGCCATGAAAGAGTAGGTAACAAATATTTACCCATCCACTCATTCATACAAATCAGTTTTTAATATTAGTGTGAAAGTTTGTGCCTATGTGAATGGGTGCGTGCATACGTGCGTGTTTAATGCGTGTGAGGCACGGTTAAAATACGACCTGTATTAGTTGAACCGGATCGAACGACAATAATGCATGACCTGATCAACCCCTACGGCGTTAATATTAGGATTTGAATTAACAGCTCGTACATTAATGTAAATGTAATTTTGCAAATAAATTCCGGAAAACTCAACAGGTGTGAGCCCGGGCTTGAACCTCAGATCCTCTTTTTGAGAGGTCATTGGTCAAATCACAAGGCTACCACTGCTGTTCATCCCAAATGGTTACTCTATACAAAAATATGTGATCTTCGAGTGCTTCCTGTCTCTATGTGCTGGGAAATTTCACTGGGCGCCCTCGATAGCGCTAGCGCGGTGTGTGCACAAAAACGGGCAATCCTTTAATTAATACCGTGTGGTGGTCACGGCAAAGACGATAAAGTAAATGATCGGGTATGTATCATAATACCGAAGTACGACAGACTGAATGTATTAAAATATCGAATAGGTTTAGGAATACAATTTTTCGTATTAAAAACGTAGGTTTTTAGTATTAGAAATGACATTCCTACTTTTAAAGTTAATGATTATGGAATCTCACTGTTTTATCACGCGGCCTTATCGGGAGTAATTACTTTTGGCTCACACTAATTCGCAGCGTTTTAGAGAAGCTCAAAGGTATCTCGCTCGCCTCATTTATCTTAATTAATACCGATTTATTTTCTACAAAGAGTTTAGCTTAAGATTGATCACTACCTAATATGGGTCTAAAATTAGTTTTAGTATACGCTTGAGCGGTTTAAAAATGCTTCGTAACACATAGGTTAACACGACTTTACCTGTCATTACAGAAACAATACAATTCTCCCATAGAGTTTGAATGGCAATAGCAACTTATGACGTCACTTGTTCGCCAACTCAATTAACTATTTAGTTGTGTTAAGCAACAAAAAATCTAATTTTGCAGTTAATCGAAAATTAATCTGGTTTTCAGGGCAAAAATAAAGCGTTTTTTTAGTGGAGTCGGTTTTCGAATTATTTTTTAATGGCGTCGCCATCTCTATTAAGTACTTTTGAAGCCAATTTTCTCGTTTAATTATTCATTTGAAAATTTTGTCGGCAAAATAACTAACCAACCTCAAAATATGCACGATGCTCATCGCATCTGCGAAAAACATCCACTGCTGGCTATCTAGGCCTCTCGCAAAGAGTTCCACAACGATCAGCCCTTCGCTGCTCATATTCAAGTAGTTCCTGCGACTGCGACCTTAGATCGTCGGTCCATCTTGTCGAGGGCCTTCATAGACTGGTTACCAAACTGGTTACTGGTTATCAATTTACCAAAATCGCTATTTCCTGGTAGCAAAATTTCCATTCGCATTTATTCCGCAATGCTTGTTTTCTCACTATGGTTTTTTACTGAAGCTTGCTTGCTTTTCCCAACTTTAATCAACACAGAAACATAGTTAGGTTTAGTTAGGTTATGTTAAGTTTGCATCGGCTTGAGAAGGGCCACAAGCACACAGAAGAAGGAGGTCCGCGTGAGCGGAGCTCCGTTTACACTGTTTCTGTGTCAATTCAAATTGAGAAAAAACACTACTGTGAAAATAAGCTTCAGCAAAAAACCATAAAGAGAAAAAAAGCATTTGGGAAAAAATGCGAATGACAATTTTGCTACTAGGAAATGAAAATTTTGGTAAATTGATCTAACCAGTCCCTTCTAAACTACTTCATCCCGTTCGCTGTCGTCACTCTAGAACCTTACTGCCGATCGCCCGTTGGTTCTACGAGCAATATGCCCTGCACTGGCACTTAAGTCTGGCGAGTCTGGTGAGTCTGGAAAATTATGTTACTGTCTCTTTAAGTCAGTAGTCCAATCATCAGGACATAGGCCTATCTCATTGATACCCAATCACTACGTTTGGAAGCGGCTTGCATCCACTTGAACCTGCAGCCTTTATCAAATCTTCCGTCCATCTCGTTGGTGGGCGTCCCACGCTGCGTTTACCAGTCCGTGGTCCATTCGAGAACTTTTCGGCCCCAACGGCCATCTGTTCTTCGTGTCATATGGCCTGTTCATTGCCATTTCAACGGGCTAATCCGTTGGGCTCGGTTGAATGCCTTAGAAAAATATTTCTTCCTTTCCAATTCCTTTTGTAGCTTTTTATAGTGACCTCATAACGTACCTGTTTATCCATTCATTAAATAAACCGCCAGGTTAAAGCAATAACGTATTTGCTATAATGTGTACCGTAGACCCGGTTTTAATCAGACCCGGTAATGAATTGGCGTCCGGCTATCTACTAACCGGGTAATGCTAGGTAAGGCATGGTATCCACTAGGTACGCTAGGCTATAGCAGTGTTGCACATCTACCAACTTTTTTCTACATCTACCTATTTTGCCTCCGATCTACCTATCCATCACCCTCGACCTGAATCTACCTATTTTTTAAAATATCTCCATTTTAAACTATACTTCAACGTTCTCACTGCTATGTGGATTTCTAAAATAAAACTTACACTTCCTCATAATAGTGCGATTGTTGAGAGGCTGTTTTCGTCCATAAACAAATGAAAACTTGCCAAAGAAATAAATTGTGCTCAGAGACTTTATCGGGACTGCTGCACACACGAAGATTTATTTGTAGAAGTGGTGTTCCTAACCCCGATTATTTTGACTTGTTTAACAAAAACATCTAACAGTTCCACCAATAAATCATTTCATACATTTTTTACGCAAACGTTCTTGACCTAGAGTGGTAGATCTACCTATTTTACATTCTCAGTTCTACCTATTTCTATTGATTTCTAAAATTTTTCTACCATTTTGCTAAATTTGTATGCGACGACACTGAGCTAAAGATTCAGCAATAATATTGGTGTTAGTAAAGACTTTGGGTCTACGGAACAATAAGTGCCTGGTCAAAAGAAGCAGTGACTGAAGGACTGGCAGCTATCTCTTTGAACTAATTGGCATTGCCATGCAACGAGGAAACCCCACTAGCATTTTGGGCATCGTACCACTGTGTTTAGTTTTATTTTGTTTAAATAATAATTTAGTTTACATTAGTTTTACATACGTAGTTTATTTACGGTTATCTTATTTTTTGTTTAAATTAATATTATAAATAAAAATAAATAAAATAAATATTAGGGGACAATCTTACACAAATCGACCTAGTCCCAAACTAAGCAAAGCTTGTACTATGGGTACTAGACGACGATAAACATACTTATATAGATAAATAAATACTTAAATACATAGAAAACATCCATAACTCAGGAACATATATTCATGCTCATCACACAAATAAATGCCCTTACCGGGATTTGAACCCAGGACCTCTTGCTTCGTAGGTAGGGTCACTACCAACTAGGCTAAAGCGGTCGTTATGATTTTATTTAGCTTTAATTGGAAATGCACGTACCTACAGTCAACCAATTTTATTCTTAAGTGGCCATAGAACCTTGTCATCATAACGTTGACGTCATTCGATAAGCATTGTTAAGACAAATAAAATAATTTACCTACTACATATAATAAAGTTCCATAGAGGCCTAGAATCAAATTGGTTGATTGTACAGTCAACGTCATAAATAAGTGATAACTTTTATACCTTGTCGCTTTCAGTCATTACATAATTTTGTATGACTTTTCAAACATGGCGTTAAAGTGACAAGGTACAAAAGCGATCACTTGTTTATGACGTTCAACTATCAATTGTATGTTAATGTTCGGATCAAATTTTGTCTAAGCATAAAGCCAATAGTAGAATGCAGTATAGAGACGTAAAAAAGTATTAAGTAAAAATTTCGTCAACATACAAGCTTGAATTAAAAATTATATTGCTTAGCTTTACAATTTCCAGCAATGCCAGCACTGCTACAGCAAAGCTATAGAAATAAATGATTTTAATAGATGGACATCAACATAACAAGTGTAGGTATGACTCTTTAGCACATCTCGGTGGGACAGCAGCCTTACGGCGGTATGCTGGGCACCGTCCTTGCCTGTCATCTAAATAAAGTGGATTTGCGGTAACGTGTTTTATTCGATTTAATTTGTTTAAAAGGGTTTTATGGCTGCTGAGTGGCGATTTTCGGCCAGTCCAGTTGTTTGATGGTTGGAGATATCAAACATAAGACTTAAATTGTGAGTCATTTGTTTTTGTGTGGCAGTTTTGTGGAAAAATGATTAGTTTTGTAAGTCGTAAGTAAATGTTTTAAATAATTGTTTTTTTTTTTATATTCGTAGGTACCTACCGTGCAACTGACGAAAATAGCTAATGCAAATACCTTCCCATTTATGATAGGAAAAGCACCTTAGAAACAAAATGCAAGTCTAATGTCTTCCGCGTTTTTTTTTGAACACCAGATAATTCACTAAGTATTACAACATGAATTACTCACTAAAAATGTCTTCCTTTCATTCATTCAATAGGTAGCATTAAGTACTATTTAAAATTCACCAAAACTGTCATTCTACTGCAGTGAATTGGTTCATCATCATCATCATCATCCCTGCCTATATACGTCCCACTGCAGGGCACAGGCCTCCTCTCAGAATGAGAGGGCTTGGGCCGTATTTCCCAAGCAGGCCCAGTGCGATTGGGAACTTCACATACACCATTGATTTTTTTCTCAGGTGTATGCAGGTTTCCTCACAAAGTTTTCCTTCACCATAAAGTTCATGGTAAATTACAAATGTAATTTCGCACATACGTAAATTCCGAAAACTCAGAAGTGCGAGCCCGGACTCGAACCCACGACCCTCTGCTTGAGAGACCATAGGGTCAAACCACTAAGCCACCACGGCTTACTAGAATTGTTTTTTTGATTTTTTTTTGAACTAGTGAATTGATTGTTTAAGTGCAATCTGACAACTCTTGTTCTTTTATTAATTCAATCTTCATAGTCCATACCTGAATGGTGAGATAGCGGGAGGGCAGAACAGAGGGGACGGGGAGGCGGCAATTATTCAGCAAATGTAATAGCGGCATTGTGATAGAGGTCTGTGTTCACTGTTCAGACTTACAGCGTTGATTAGTGGACACGAGTGGTGTGGAGGCGCTGTTGTTGTAACAATTTTAAAGCAAATTTTAACAGCAACATAGTAATAGAGTGCTGTGTTCACTGTTTAGACGCACAGTTAATTAGTGGATACTAGTGGGGTGGAGGCGCTGTTGTTGTTGTTACAATTATTGAGCAAATTGTAGCAGCAACATAGTACTAAAGGGCTGTGTTCACTTTTCAGACGAACAGCGTTGATTAGTGGACACGACACGAGTCGCGTGGAGGCGCTGTTGTTGTTGTTACAATTATTTAGCAAATCGTAACAGCAACATAGTAATAAAGGGCTGTGTTCACTTTCAGACCAATAGCGTTGATTAGTGGACACGACACAAGTCGCGTGGAGGCGCTGTTGTTGTTGTTACAATTATTTAGGAAATTGTAACAGCAACATAGTAATAAAGGGCTGTGGTGTGGTCAGTGTTCAGACGAACAGCGCTGATTAGTGGACGCGAGTGGCGGGGAGACACCTCCACGACAACAGCTCTATTGTGGTTGTACTTAACGGCATTGTCATAGAGGGTGTAGTTAATGTCCAGATGTTGATTTACTTTACAAGAGTAGCCTGGTGATATTTTGCGGATGGACCCTTACTTATATGGTTGAATTTTTAAGAGCATTCAAGTTTTTGAGTCCGTAGCGATATTAAAATGAAATTTTAATTTAGCGAACCTAATATATAATTTTTTTAGTCGTTACTCAGAACTTCGACAGCTTGTGAATAGTGATAAAAAAAGACAATCCTTCAATTTTAGTTGTTCTTAATGTATAGCGTACATTAGTTCTAACATTATAGATACGAGCACCTATAATGAATTTCAATATTTAATTCCTTGTGATTCCACTCATTCCCTTATTCTTGATTATATTTGCGACGAGCCACGGACACGCCCCATTCCATCCCCTATTATATTCCTTATTACCACCGAAACGATGCAACTCGTCCAATGTCTGTATCAAATTTCAACCTTAAACCTTAAAACTGATGGTTGGGAATGGTAATATTAAAATCTTGTTATATAAGGATTAAACGTTATCGTGTTTCGATTTGTCTATAAAATAATACACTTTGAGCTTTGTTTGCAGAACATTGAATAGCAAGTGATGTTTTAGCATTCAATGAACTTAATTAATTAAAATCTGCTCGGAGATGATTAAAAGATTATTGATTGTGTGCTAGTATTGTAGTATTTCGAGCGTTATAAAGTTTAAATTTACCTAATATATTAAAAGCTGGTTTTATGACTTTAATTAAAAAAAAGTATCATCATTTCGGCGTTTTAAAAATAAAAAATAAATAAAAGTAAAATACTTTATTTAAAGAAGGTATCTTTTACAAAAATGTTTATCGTTGGTTCCACAGAAGGCAACCCACTGCTCACGACCCACTGGCACTGCTGCTGCTGGTTACAGACTTCTCAGATTGAGAGGGTTGGTTATTGCCCACACGGATTCAGTGCGGATTGAGAAATTCACACGCACCATTGAATTTCTTCGCAGGTGTGTGTAAGGTTACCTCATGATGTTTTCATTCACCGTAAAACTCATGGTAAATTTCAAATGTAATTTCACTCGAAAATTCCGGTAAACATGCGAAGCGCGAGCTCGGACTCGAACCCTGCTACCTAGGCAAACCAGTAGGCTACCATGACTTTACAATACATACTCAAAACCCAGCCTTTACATACATAGTTTATGCAAAACAAACCTATACCTACAGAATATGTATCAAACCTATATTATATCCTTTTGTGTTAACCAGTTGTTTCAAATTTTAAAATAAAGGTGTGCCTGCTCCGAAAGTTGAGCATTGTTTCCTGTGGCATGAAAGTCTATTGTCTTTCGAAAGTAGCCGTTATAACGTACGGTCAGTAGAAAGACTCAAAAATTTCTGTTAAAGTTCTTAGTAAAAAACTAATAAAAGCCATTAAGTATACATTATTATTGACTGTCAGTGAATTCTCATTTACACAGACACTTTAAGCTTTTAATTTAGTTTAGTTTTTAGGGCATTATTTTGTACCTACGGTATTATAGAAGTTTGATTTTTTCACAGCTTCAAGGGGCTGTAGGTAGACCTGAGTAGGTATATGGTTTTAAAGAACTTTTTTAATTTAAGTAAACCCGTGCGAAACCGGGCCGGGCAGCTAGTATTAAATAATTAAAATTACCTACCTGGACCACTGGCTACCTATTGGTGACTATTGATGGCTGCAGTGTGGCCGAGACGACGAGGTAATTTTAGCATTTAAGTCGTGATTAAGACAAGGTGCGTACTACGACTCTAGTCTAAGTTGAGATGCGAACTGGATCAGAGCTTCAGAGCAAAATGCACAAAATGCAAAATGTAACCAAGGGCAAAATCTAAGTACAATACGCAAAATGTTACAACGCATATTGTGAAATACGCGGAACGTAGGTACAAAAAGCAAAAATTACATTCGCAAAATGTACCTACAAATCGGAAAATGAATAAAAAATAAATGCAAATGAATGAATAAATTTATTAATTTTCCGATTTGTTCATTTTGCAAATGAATTTTTTGCTTTTTGTACGTTCTGCGTGTTACACAATACCTATGCGTTGTACATAGGTACATTTTGCCATTGGTTATATTTTGCGTAGGTATAGTGTAAATTTTGCGTTTTGTGCTTTTTTTGCTCCGGAGCGGTTAAGTTCAGCAGCAATGCAAAAGTAAATGGAAAAAAATAGCGAAAACCAATTATTATCAATCTCACTTTAAATAATTGAATGATTCTAGCTCTACTTTGCGAAGCTCCATATCAAGGAACTACAATATTTTTATCGTGCTTCTCCGCTACAACTATTACGTAGCTTTACAAAGTTGGTGGCGGAGGAGCGAGGTAAAAATGTTTGTGGTTCATTAATCCCACTGTGCGTAAGGTGCTGCAGACTGTACACAAGATTTTATCGTCTGAGGCAGTTTCGGGAGTGGACGAGCACGTATCACTGAGAGGTTCTATTGTTTAATGCCACAATTGGCTGTGAATCTACGGATGAAAGAAACTGACCAAGTCTGCGGACAATGTGCAGTAGGACTGAAAAGTTTTGATACTATGGGTTTAAACTTCAAATAAAGACATCAGTTTGCATTTCGTCCAGTTACTTAAAAGGCTACAACATCAAATTTCCCGATTCGGGGTCCGAGATGATCTGAGTCATCAATAAAATATAGTAAGCATCCAGATCATGATCTAACTATCAGGAAAACATAATTAGCCCTTAAACCATTTGACAACCCTGTCAAGACGTTCGATTTTTAGGGTTCCGTAGTCAACTAGGAACCCTTATAGTTTCGCCATGTCTGTCCGTCTGTCTGTCTGTCTGTCTGTCTGTATGCCTGTCCGTCCGCGGCTAAGCTCAGACTGTTAGTACTAGAAAGCTGAAATTTGGCATGAATATATATATATCAGTCACGCCGACAAATTGATTAAATAAAAAAAACTTGAATAATTTTTTTAGGGTACCTCCCATAGACGTAAAGTGGGGGTGTTTTTTTTCTCGACTAATCCTATAGTGTGGGGTATCGTTGGATAGGTCTTTTAAAACCATTGGGGGTTGCTAACATGATTTTTCTATTCAGTGATCTGTTTGCGAAATATTCAACTTTAAAGTGAAAATTTTCATTAAAATCGACCGTCCCCCCCCCCCTAAAATCTAAACTGTTGGGTGGTAAAATTTGAAAAAATTCAGAATGGTAGTAAATATATTATATTTACAAGGAAAATTATAGCGGCTAAAATTGCTTGGGAATTATTTGTAGTTTAAGAGTAAATAGTAGCCTAAGGTATAAAACATACCTAAACTTGGAAGATTCCGTACACATACGAAATCCTTTGAAAAATAATACTTGATTTTTTCGTAATGGCTACGGAACCCTATCTTGGGCGTGTCCGACACGCTCTTGGCCGGTTTTTAACCGTAAATGTTGTTAATTTGAATCGGCTTTTATCTATACATATAATAAATCTGTAACAAGTCGGTGTCTGTACATTGAAGATATTTGAGAAAAACTGTCACTAGGGCTATTTATTAGCGCAATAGAACCCAAAACAATGATTTTTAGAATTATTGTCTGTTTGTCTGTTTATCTGTTTGTCTGTTTGTCTATTTGTCTGTGCGTTTGTGCGCGCTAATCTCAGAAACGGCTAAACCTAGAAGGATGCGGTTTTCACTGATATGTTGGTATTTTCTTGGATTAACATTTAGTGTTTGTTTCATTTAAATCGGTTCACAAATAAGAAAGATACGTCTATTTTAAGAATTTATCGAACTGTTTTGAGAAGAATTGTTATTAATTTTGCGGAATCTTCGGTTAATTAATATATTATAGGTTTTGTTAATTTTGTTAATTGTTAATTGTTAATTATAGTCTCTTAAATGATGATTTAAAACTTTTGCGAATATAAATTTAAAAGAAAATGGATAGTACAGTACATAGAAAAAAAATCCAACATAAAATGAGCTGACAACAATATAGTAGACTATACTAAATAGGGTTCATCTTAAGTTGGATTTCACACAGGCGTGGCAGGGCCTATATAAAGCTGAAGAGTTTGTTTGTTTGTTTGAACGCGCTAATCTCAGGAACTACTGCTCCGATTTGAAAAATTCTTTCAGTGTTAGATAGCCCATTTATCGAGGAAGGCTATCCTATAGGCTATAATATCATCACGCTTACACCAATAGGAGCGGAGCGGAGCGGAAGAATGTTTCAAAATCGGGGGTTGGGAGTACGGAGGTGAATGTGAACGCGGGTGTGCGGGGGGTTCGGTACTCTGTAAAAAGTTATGCGTAATCATACATAAAAAAAAAATATATATATACACGTCGAATTGAGAACCTCCTCCTTTTGTTTTCGTCGGTTGAAAATAGGAACAAAAATAACGAACTACAAAAAAGAGGTTTTGCCAACCAGTCGCCAACAATACCTAACCCTCGCAACAGTGCCTATTACCTATAAACCCCTGTAAACCTTCACCAAAAAAAAAAATGTCGATTTATCAACTTTACTTTAAAAAACCGGCCAAGAGCGTGTCGGACACGCCCAAGGTAGGGTTCCGTAGCCATTACGAAAAAATCAAGTAATATTTTTCTAAGGATTTCGTATGTGTACGGAATCATCCAAGTTTAGGTATGTTTTATACCTTAGGCTACTATTTACTCTTAAACTACAAATAATTTCCAAGCAATCTTAGCCGCTATAATTTTCCTAGTAAATTTGATATATTTACTACCTACCCTTCTGAATTTTTTCGAAATTTTCAACACAACAGTTTAGATTTTAGAGGGGGGGGGGGGACGGCCGATTTTAATGAAAATTTTCACTTTAAAGTTGAATATTTCGCAAACAGATCACTGAATAGAAAAATCATGTTAGCAACCCCCAATGGTTTTAAAAGACCTATCCAACGATACCCCACACTATAGGATTAGTCGAGAAAAAAAAATCACCCCCCCCCCTACGTCTCTGGGAGGAACCCTAAAAAAAAATATTTTTTTATTTTTTATTTTACCACTTTGTTGGCGTGACTGATATGTATATTCATGCCAAATTACAGCTTTCTAGTACTAACGATCTCTGAGCTTAGCCGCGGACAGACAGACAGACAGACAGACGGACGGACAGACATGGCGAAACTATAAGGGTTCCTAGTTGACTACGGAACCCTAAAAAGTTATCATTGTACTCGTAAGTTTCACAGGGGCCGTGGTAAAAAGATGTAGAGTTTTAGAGAAACATCTTCAACACTTTGTAGAGATTATGGTTTTGATGCGGATATTTTAAATTAATTTTAGATTGCGACTTTTTGAAAAACCACCCTGTAAATGTAGAGGCTGTAACCTAAGACATTTATTAATTTTATTTCACAGTGGTAACAACGCAGCCAAAAAACCTGACATGAAAAATCAATCGCTAAATTTTCCGCTCGCCTGCACAACCCTTAACCCAAAACTGGCTTGTCCACGTTTAGGTAACCGCTCCATTGTCCAGTTATGCCAAAAAAGTTTCCCTGCCCATTGTCCGGAGCCTTTGTTTTATGAAATACTCGGATACTCGGTTGCAAATTGGGGAAGAGTTTTCGTTGCATGCACGAGGAAATGTACGGAAATGCATGCTCGTTTCTATTTGCTTCATTTTTGACAGTTTTCGGTAAACGAAAAATGTTTTGTTGTGAAAATGAATGAGTGAAATTTTACGTGTTAGCTTTCTATTGTAAGGTTATTTATTGGATCAAGGATTGCTTTGCGGAGGTGCTTAAATGCACACTATTCAATTTAACTGCCTATGTACATATAAGGTATAAAGTGTTTTAAAATTAATCCGAAATAATTCAGCAGGTATAGTTTAGTTTAGTTTGACTGAACACCCCTGTAAATGTTTATTAAGATTTACTGATATTGTCGAAAGATTAAAATATAACTTAGAAGTAACTATAAGTACCTACCTACCTCTATTCTATGGTTGTTTTATACCTTGAAAACAAGATTCTGACGGTTTTGATGAAATTTGCTATGTTAAGGGATTTTGGAGGCTACAAATCGATCTACCTAATTCTCATCTCTGGGAAAATTAGCTCTATCTCACTGCTATGGATAAGCCACGTTAGAGAGACCTAATCTAATTCTCATAAAGTACCCACCTCTATAATCTTCAAGTACTTTGTGTGCCTCTTAAGTCTCTAACTCCAGTGCAGTTTGGGCTGTGCATTATCCGTCAGTCGTTGGTCATGTTAAACTTTTATACTTACCTAGTTCTACCTAAATCGCACTCAGGTATTATCTACACACTATTTACTATTCCTAAGTACGAGACAGAAAGCATATCATCATGTTTTTACAGGTACTCGTAGCATTCTAATGAGAACTGTGACGTCATAATGATCTCTTGCGCCGACGTATGATCAAGGCGTGACGTCATCAACTAATGCACTACCGCCCCGCAGGTGCTCGGCGCAATAATTACTGGCTTGAAAAGGTGAGATGTCATAGCCTCCCCTCAAGATGTGCGGTTTGATATGCGATGCTTTGTTTCGCTTCTATTGTTTTTGGGCTCACTATTTTTTTATGTTGCGAAATTGGAATGTGACAAGTTGTGGTTATGCCAGTAGTGACAGCTAAAAGCGAATACGTAAAGATAGCTTTAATAAACAGGTATAGTAGGTATTTTTGTGCAACATACTATTTCCTGCTTTTTTGCTGTACCTAATGCAAAATGCTTTTTGCTCTTCGGGGTGCTTTCGGATAACCTCCTTATATGCTCAAGAGCTACGGTTCTTGTGGGTGGGTCCATCTGGTGGGAACAGAAGTTTTTAAGCCAGTGCACCCTGGGCATCAATGATTTTCTGGCCAATTTATACTTAGAACAAAAAACACGTTCTTTTATTTTTTATGTAAGTATACATATATTTACTGATATTTGTCACAAACTCACAGAAGCCGCCATTAACGACTAATAGGTAATAATAATAAAACTTATTTTTGTTTATTCTTACAACCCAAGGTGTACTAATAGTTACAACGGGATAAAACACTATTAAGAAATCCAATTTCAAATCTTATCCAAATCTAATTTAAAAATTACCTACTTAATTTGCATTGCGTGGATCGCGCCGTAGCTTTTTATTTAGGTGACATGTAAATTACTTAATATTTAAAAGAAATGAATAACTTGAATACCTATCATCGATTTTATTATTTTAAAAGCACCACTCTCCTCTCATCTTGCGTATGTGAGACATTTAAATTTTGAATGTGGAGTTCCACCAACTGACGAACTAAGTTGGTCGTATCGACATTCGTATGAACAATGAGCTCGAAGATCTTCAATTGTTCCAGAGCCTTCCATTCATCTCTATGTTTCACCGCAACATTGAACAGTTCGTTTAGTACATCTCTAGTCTTCTTTACCATGCTCAAAATGAAACCTATTCTGTAAGGGAGCTTATCTCTATTACTTTCTTTTATCGACTGAACCGATTTGATTTTCCGATCGGTATCGTAAACCGTTTGCTCGACGAGCATCGATATTTTCTGTTTCAAATTGTTATCTTTTTCGTCGTCATCAATTCCCATTCTCATTTGTTTTTTGATGCCCAGTTCCCCGAAATTACGGAGCCAGAATCTTCGAGCTGCCTTTACTTTTTCTGGGGAGGGGTTCGAAAGTTTGGGGAGGTCAATGAAGTTGATACTACTGCATAGTTGTGTGAAGAAGTAAATTGCACCTGTGTACATGAACAATCGTTAAAGCATAATTTATTCGATTCTTAATTGACAATTATTATTGGAAAAAATAAACTGGGTTTGCCTCGAAACTTGAACAAACTAACCCGGTTTTGATTGGTTGGATACTAAACTTAATTATCTATTGACTTAACTTCTCTTAACTTAACTTTCACGTTATTTTTCCTTTAAATTGTCATTGTATTTTTTTATATATTTCTTATTTATCTACAGTAAGGTTTGAGGCAGATCTTAATATTTTAGATTCTAGCCGAGCCAAGAAGCGCCTAAAATTTTCACCTAATAGGTAAGTCACTAAATTAGTAATTTAAGTAACTGAAAAAGACTTACTTATGAATGCTAAAATGAAAGGCCTCATATTAGACGGTTTCTTTAAAACATTTTTACATTTGCGGAGAAACACCTCACTGAAATTGATGTACTAGACTATTACCAATTTAATCATCATAAAACAAGTAATAGAGTTTAATTTAATGTTCATGAATTTGATGAATAAGTATTATGAAAAATACCTATCGATGCTTATTGAAACAACATCTTAAGAAGCAGCTTTTAATTAAGTAGTACCTACATAACGGACGCTTGTAGGTATAGCCGAACAAGAAAGTGCTTTGCAATTTTTAATCTAACTCATAGTTCCTACATCAGAATAAAAACAATAAGGCTGATTGTCACTTTTACTTGTAAGTGTACTTTCTATTTGACGCCTTTAATGCCGGCTCCACATGCTTGGCAAACAACGGCAAACAGCGAACACCAAACAACGAACACGAACGTGTGGATAGGTGTTTGCCTGTGTTTGTCTGTTTTTGTTTGTGTTTGCCAGTGATCGGCGACGGTGTCGGTTTTTGTGCACAAATCAAAGGGTACGTCAGTAGTACGTGGGCGCTCGCGGGATGCGGACGAAATTACGAATCGCATTTTGTGTTAAATTTGGAAAAATGTCTGATTGGTCTGATGAGGCAACACTAACATTCTTAGGGTCACTTGCACAGTTCAGGGTTAATAAATTAAATCTGTAACCCTGGGTTAAGAATGACAGTTCCATACATTTTGACACTTGTTAGCCCGGGGTTAGCAGTTAACTCAGAGTTAAGTAGCTAACCCAGGTCCGCGCAAGCCGGCCTTAGAGGCATATCAAACTTAACCATGTATTTGGAATCCAAAGATGTTAACCATAAAAACAGAAAGAACGTTAATGATGCGCCACAACAAACTCGTCGTCCGCCATGTTTGCCAATCCGGAATATACTAGTATGTTCGCCAAGCTTGAGGATGCCGTGTTTGTGTTGGGTGTTTGAAGATGGTGTTCGTGTTCGTTGGTTGGTGTTCGCTGTTTGCCGTTGTTTGCCAAGCATGTGGAGCCGGCATAATGTTTTAAGCCATACATCTGACATTGTACCTTAGGGTGGTAAAGGAATTTCTTAGTCTTAGTCTTAGAAAGTTAGCTCTATTTGGCTTAGATTGGGACATAATATTTTTTTTTACAAAAAAAAACTTCTACAGTGCAACACACCCTAATGATAGGCAAAGTTGCCACTCTTCTCTTCAATCCTAAAGTGTATTTTTATGACAGATGATGAAGACGTCATAACAAATGAATGCATTGCCAGCTCGTTCTTAGACTTTATTATTTTGCAGTTCTAAATTATTAATAATAAGCAGGTATTTTTATTGTATGAAAAAAAGGAAAGTTCAAATTGCCGATTAGAACTCAGGTTCATTTAACGTTTTTTACTTCTGAGGGGCTCAGAAATCTGTCTTATGACTCTGGTACATTTGCCATATCCACGGTATAAGTACTAGGGGCGTTCAATAAAAAGTGAGAATGAGTATGTTATAAACAACTTTTACTAAATGTCATTTTATTTTTCGACATAGTCACCTTTTAGCATAATACACTTAGTATATCTTTTTTCTAAACTTAAAATTCCATTTTTAAAAAAGGTCTCATCTTGAGTACTTAAAAAATCTTGTACTGCAGCGACTACCGCGTCGTCGTCTTCAAATTTCTGGCCTCTCAGGTATTGTTTCAATCTCGGAAATAGGTAGAAATCACTGGGAGCGAGATCTGGTGAATACGGAGGATGCTTCAGGATATCGTACCCAGCATCACGAATTGCAGCCATTGCAACGGCGGACTTGTGTGCCGGGACATTGTCCTGGTGGAACAGCACAACTTTCGAGAGTTTACCTCGCCGTTTTTCGCGGATCTCATTGCGCAATGTTGCTATTTGTTTGGCGTATAATGTGCCCGTAATAGTGGCTCCATGCTCGAGATACTCAATCATTAATACCCCTTTACCATCCCAAAAAACAGAGCCCATGACCTTACCGGCAGATGGGCTCACCTTGAATTTCTTCGGAGTTGGAGATGATGGCCTTTTCCATTTCATAGACTGCAGTTTCGTTTCTGGGTCGTAATGATGGCGCCATGTTTCGTCCATTGTTATAAATCGCGCCAAAAAAAGTTCCCGGTCTTGCTGCATCAGGTTCAAAGCTTCTCGACAAATCTCTAGTCTAGTTTGTTTTTGCGTGTCAGTAAGCATTCTTGGTACCCAACGCGCAGATACCTTTTTCATACCCAAGCGTTCATGTAAAATATTATGCACGCTCCCCGTTGAAATCTTTACATTTTCAGCAATAAAACGAACCGTGACACGACGATCCGCCAAAACTGAGTTTTCGACTTTTTTCACAATTTCTTCAGTTACTGCTGTAGTAGGGCGTCCGGAGCGGGGGTCGTCCATTGTCGATGTTCTTCCACGTCTAAATTCGGCGCACCAACGTGCGACTGTCGAATACGGAGGAGCCTAAAGTATCCCACAAATCCAAATTGACTTGGTCCGTAGAAAAATTTTTCAAACACAAGTATTTGATAACGGCGCGCAGTTCAATTTTCTCTATTTTCGCTAACGTACTCAATAGCATTGCAAAGAAATTACCGTATATTTTTTTAAACAAAAGACAGTTAGTTTTTTTTTTCATAGCAATCAGCTAGATAGATTAGCTTTACCGGCCAGTATTTAATTTCGTAATATTAAAAGAGTTTGCATCTCATTCTCACTTTATATTGAACGCCCCTCGTATACCTAACTATATTACCTACATTTTGCTTCCTTACTGAAATATCATGAACAGTGATTGATTATGAATTATGATAGCTTAGAAACCCGTGCCCGTAAGCAAATACCACCAAAAAGTATGCGTATCTACTTATTTTAACGAAAACCTCCTCTTTCCATTAGACATAAGAATGAAATTGACATAAAACTTATTTAGCTAGCGCAAAATACAAAATCTCTAGTAGGTAGATAATAATAATTTGAAGTTAAAAATGTTTGTTGTGACGCTTACAAAACGGATCCCAAATCCGCCAAAACTGTTTTATACGATACAGTACAGGAAATGTCACAGTGTGTTTGGTATCAAGGAATTAATTCATCAAGAAAAGGTAATAAGGCAAGATTTAAGATGTCTAGTACCTACCTAGCAATGAACAGAACATAATCTAAATATAAAATTGGTACCTCTAGGTAAGAAGGTGTAAGAGATACGGCATTTCGAATGCAAAATAAAACTATACAAATTTAACAAAGACAATAACCTCATTGGGCCAGGGTTATATGACCCACCCTAATTTTTCTGTAGAATGTTCGATTTCACTTGCGTATAGCTGAGAGCTGCGTAGTGCGAACGGGAACCAAAGATCGTGGCTAGGTATGGCGACCTCTGTCACTTTGCCTACTTTCTGAAACGAATCCTGGCCCCGCGTTTGGGCTTTAAGTACTGCTATCTTAAGAAGAATTTTCCTTTTTCTAGCCTGATCACATAATAGTAGACAACATCGCAACCGAGCAGCGCGATGAAGCCGTGGCGGCGCTAAAGCAGTTGTACCTCAGCGAGCATGTGCTCGTGCGAGCGCGCAAAATGGATCTAAATCATGACAATGCGCTCGACGAATACCTCTTCAATTTGCTCAAACAGGGTAAACTCCAGTACCTACCTCATCATCATCCCAGCCTATATTATATACGTCCCACTGCAGGGCACAGGCCTATCTTAGTTAGAATGAGAGGGCTTGGGCCGTAGTTCCCACGTGGGCCCAGTGCGAATTGGGAACTTTACACACACCTACCTACCTACATAGGCTACACCTACCTACCTGCTAGTAGTCTAAAGATAGCAGTACGATATTGGCGACCATGGCCCAATTGCATAACAAAATACTTACAAGCAAATATAGTAGTAGTTAAGTAGTGAATTTCAATACAAAACAGCTAATATATTAGCTTGTAATTTTGTTATGCAATTGGGCCTATGACTGGCGTCTAGTAGGTCATCTTACAGATATTATGCCACTGGCAAATGCAAGCCACCGCGTCGCTCGACTGAAGTTGACTGTTGGCCATCCCACCGAAATGCTTCTTTCCCGGAGATTTAGCCGATCAGTGATTAGAATTTTTTTTCATTAGCTTAGCATTAGTGTTTATTAAGATAAACGATGATAATTGGTGGATATACATAGATGTACGTTTACACATCTTTCGCTATAGAAAAACAATAAGCCTTGCGATGCACTTAATGCTGTTTTGAAGTGTGAAGGTAGCACGCTCTTATAAAATTATTTGTTTGAAAGGTAACTCTATTTGTGCGAAAACTGAGGACGGCACACTGGCAGGCATTTGCATAAACTTCGCTAGCAGTCCGGGCGACCCCAGGAATCTGAGGAACTACGCCTTCTACAGACAGGTCTGATTATGTGCGAATATGCATCCTGTCTTATTTATACTAAGATTTTTTTCAACTGATCTCTAAATTCTGGTTGTACCTATCAATATTTATACATGTATACATTCATAGAGCGGTTCTTACAAAAATCTACGAAAACAAAGCTTTTTCTTACCAGGATCCAAATACAAAAGATTTCTTGTACTTCACGGCTAAACTACAAGAGACTCCGAATCTCTGGAAAACTTATAACGTGCCGAAGATATTCGAGGTGAGCTCAAATATTGACTTGATTAACCACTTATTTAACCTTATGACCGATTTACATTATTCCAGGAAAATTGTGCCAGTAGAAATACATACAGAGGGCGCGATGCTAACGAGATGAGATCGATCGAGCACCGCATTGTCACATGACAGTAACATTACTGGAACGATTTTACTGGGAATAATTGTAAAGAAATCCGTGAGTAAGTAAGAATAATAGTGACCATAGTGCGAAAAAGAATAAATGTAGTGCTCTTGTTGGTGCATCATATAGGTAGACATTGGCGCCATTCACAGCGAAAACGAAAACAAAACCAAAACTAAAAAAAAGCCGTGGTGGCCTAGCGGTTTGACCTACGTATAGCCTCTCAAGCAGAGGTCGTGGGTTCAAATCCCGGCTCGCACCCTTGAGTTTTCGGAATTTACGTGCGAAATTACATTTGAAATTTACCATGAGCTTTACAGTGAAGGAAAAAATCGCGAGGAAACGAAGATCTGCGAAGAAATTTAATGGTGTATGTGAAGTTCCCAACCCGCAGTAGGCCCGCGTGGGAACTACGGCCCAAGCCCTCTTATTCTGAGAGGAGGCCTGTACCCTGCAGTGGGACGTTTATAGGTTGGGATGGATGGATGGATGGACGTCGTCAGCCAAGTTTCGGCCTTGCTATACCTACACGTCAAAGCAGCCGAACATGTCAGCGGGCTATGGCGGCGAGTCAGCGACTGCATTCCTTAATTTGCTCGTCAATAGCGAAAACGCACACTGTTAAAATATGTGGAAGGTATTATCAAATTACCATAAACCATTTTGCCTTTACAGAAAAGATATGCTATGCTACGTTGCCATGGATGCATTTGATATCCACGATCACATTCAATTGGTCCACATATAGCATAGCTCTGGTGGAAACGGGTTGAACTAAGCTGTTTTTTGATATGGAAAGATGTGTGCTCTGGATGCGTGCTATGGATGCGCGCTCTGAATCTTCCTCGAACGGCTACATAGCTTAGCATTAGTGGAAACGGTCACAGTCTCCTAGTGTAGCTTTCATATCCTCATAGCATATAGCTGCGAAGCACGTAGTAGAAAAGCACCCCAACGCTCGTCTCACTTTCCTCATTTTTAGACTTTTTTTTTCAGATTAAAATGTTAACAGTGATCCCTGAACTCCGGCGACAGGGTTTAGCTACGATGCTCGCGGAGAGGTCCAAAGAGTTGGCGCGGGAGCAGGGGTATAGTGTGGTGCGAATGGATTGCATCAACCCTTACGAGTGAGTCCAATTGGCTAAGTAAAGTTTTTTGAAGAGATGCTAATTATATTTTTTTTCGACAGTGGTCGACTTCAACACCAAGAAACTGCAGCTGTTTTATTTTTATCTCCTTTTATTTATTGGAAATATTTTTTTAAGTGTTCGAGACGACATTTGTGAGATTTTATGGCTGACAAGCGGTTCGTGCTCAGTACTAAGAAGAAATAGAAAAAAAAAACGAATTCAACTGTCGCTTCTGTCAATGTCAAATGAAATCTAACCATTTGCGTTTCGTTTGCTTTGCGTTGTCCAAAAAGCAGTTCCAAAACAGTGATCGAAAGTATTCAATCGTGATCCAATTATTGTGCATAGGTCGTGGAGAAATGCGGTAAAATTGAAAGTCCGGATTTTATGCGGAGGTCGATAAAAATAGTCAAAAAATCACACTGAGCACACCAAAACGCAAAGCAAACGAAACGCAAACGATTTGACATTGACAGCAGTGACAGTTCACTTCGGTTTTTTTTTCTGTTTCTACTAAGTTCTGAGCACGAACGACTTGACAACCATAAAATCTCACAAATGTCATCTCAAACACTCAAAAAAATATTTCCAGTAAACAATAGGAGATAAAAATAAAACAGCTGCAGTTTCTCGATCTCCAGAACGCCGACTGTTGAAAAAAAATATAATTAGCACCTCTTCAAAAAACTTTACTTAGCCAATTCTAAGATAGTCTACAGTGTTCGTCGCAGGAAACATGGATACTTCTAAATAAAAGTATCTTACATTTTTATTATGTATTGACCAGGTGTGGCCTATAACCCCTCTCCCCTCCCAAATTTCTGTCTGCGACCTCCACCTTAAACTAAACTTGTTTAATTCTATACATTATGAACATGAAAGTTTATGCATGCGTGCTTATCTCTCACCGGTGATTCCGATGGATATATGGATTTAAAATCCTGAAACCTCAACCGCCTAGTCTAGAGACGTGACATTTTGCACGGTTATTCGTCATCTATATAAATAAAAAATAAAAATCAATAGCACAAAATGTATGTAGGTAGGTACGCGCATTCTTCAAAACGTCTGCACATATTCGTCTAATTCCTTCTTTATTGTGTTAGTAACTATCGAGAGGATGGTATGAATGAAAATATGTTTTATTTTCACCCGACTGTGTGTTATGTTTTTCGAGCGTATGTATTTATGTATAGGTATATGTATCATTCTTTGGCACGCCCTGCAGCCTAAACGGCTCAATGGATTTTGAAGTGTGAGGGTCATAAGATTCGTCTCAGTTCCACGAGTGACATAGAATATATATTTTCCCGGAATTCCCATGGGAACGGGAATTATTCAGGCGGGTTTTTTTTCATCTAGTATTGAAATTAAAGTTATTTATTAGTTCTTCACCCGTGCGAAGTCGAGGCAACAGCTATTAAAACGTATTATAAAATATGAAGAACACATTGTATATTTTAGGAATTAAGTAAAATTCCGGAATCTCTAAGAGTTCACGAGAACTTAACCGGGGCTAAGCCTAGTTTTTAATAAAATTTTCTCGTTCTACTATAGTTACAAGATAGCGGAGCGCTGCATGCTCGATTGTGTGTTAAAGTTCCCGCTACACAAGCTGCGCGGCGCCGCGGCGTCGTTCATACCGCGCGACAGCGAGTACAACCGCGTGGCGCGCGTCTACGCCGGCGCCAGCGCAACCGACGCGCCCGACACCGAGCTGCGGACGAGGGATAAACGCGAGTGCGAGAGTCTCTTGGACTAGGATCTCGCTTCATGAATCTCTTGGATTATTGTTATTTTTTTTGGGTACGTATCAAATTACATAAAGTTTGAAAAGAACAATGGAGAAAATACAAATGGTCAAATATGATATCACGCCATTTTCTCAATAATTTACAAATTTAAAGGGCCTTTGTACATATATTTCGACGATTGTCAATAGTGTTATTTTTCTTTATTTTTGTAGAATAAAGGGTTTTACATACAAAATGTAATCTAACCTCATAAATCTTATCAATCTGTATATTACCTACCTAAAACCGATCAAAAAATTCGTCTAATAGTTTCGCCGAATATTATGTTAAATCAAATGACGATTACGTATGTATATGGTCCATTATTCTTTTTAAACTTTATGTATTTTGACAAGTTCCCGATTTTTCAAATGGTAAAATTGAATTTGTACAGTTTTACTCTTGGGTATTTAAAATGTCGTCTACTTGGAATGATTAGGTACTACTGATACTGTTTTTAGTACGCAACGGCTGTAACAGAAGCGCGAATGTAAGTCTTCTTAATCAGATGTATGTATATAGTACTGTAATGTATCGTTAATTTTGATTTGTAAATTGTTTAAGTGTTTGTTGTTAATTTATGTGATATACCTAAGTAAGTATTTATTGTACCTACCTACTTACCTAACTGTCACGCACCAAATAGTACGTAACTATCTAATTTGTTGTGTTGTTTTCAGAGTTGTATTCTTTGTGCACTATATTGTATCTAAATGGTTTTTTGTGGCGAGAATATCAGTTTTTTCGTCATTTCTATATTATGTAAGAATGTCCAAAAAAATAATGCAATTGGTTTGTAAACTTTAATGAAAATATATTTCATTTAAAATAAATAAATCGATATTATATGACATCAAAAACAAACTATTAAAAAAATTCATGCCCATATCGTTTTGATAAGCAGGTAATATTAAATTAATCATAATTTAATGGGAATAAATCACTTATTCTAATAAATTGAATCTCTTATAGCACAATTTGGCCGTGTTTCACACCTCCCTGATAAACTCCTGGTATTTTCTGTGACAGGCATCTATGATACCGTTCTGTATATTTTGACAGAGATAGCATTACAGATATCTGCAACATAAAATATTAGAAGCTTATCAGAGTCGTGAAACAGCGCCTTAATCTATCACTTCATGAGTATCTGAATAACTATCCAGAGTAAATGAGTTTCCTAGTCATAAAAAAATAATGAGATTTCATAATTAGTTATTACGCTACTTAATTAAGTATTGATCAAATCCTAAATGAGTTCTCAGTTGAGCAGATAAGGTTTAAGGATGTTAGCGATGAACCACTCTTTGGTGAAATGGAGGTGCTGTCCTGGAACCTCATAAAAGACAAGTTTACCGGCCTTGTCCATCTTCTGCAAACCAAGCCGGTCCTGGAATGTAACAATTATGGCGTTAGGCAAGTGGATAATGAGGTGCTCGAATTTATACAGGATGATTTTTAATCGGTAACACGAGTTCAAAAATATGAATCCCTTGTCAAAATAGAATTAAATTCAGCAATAAATTCTGTTTAATTAAAAAAAGTTATCGTTATAACTTCCTCAGTTCACCGAATTCACGCTTATCTTACATCTATTGAAGTTAGAAGATTCGTCAAGTGTCATCGCTTTGGCGGGAAATTTGACAGGTCTCACGTCAAAGTTTAAGGCCCTACTGAGCTTTTGACGCATTTATTGTATTAATTTAATCTCGTGCTGTATCATTACTAGCAAAGCTATAGTCCTGAAATTCATGTGTAATGTAATGTAAGATATTTGGGGATTCACTCTAATGACAAGTGTTTATCAAATCACGATTATTTGTAGTTCGCTCTACATTTACACTTTTTTTTTTTAGTTTACCAGCGCTTTCGGAAAGACCATGATTACCAAGAAGAATGCGCCGCAAGAAACTTGGCACGAAGTATTTTTTAGGGTTCCGTAGTCAACTAGGAACCCTTATAGTTTCGCCATGTCTGTCCGTCTGTCTGTCTGTCTGTCTGTCTGTCTGTCCGTCCGCGGCTAAGCTCAGAGACTGTTAGTACTAGAAAGCTGTAATTTGGCATGAATATATATGGTATCAGTCACGCCGACAAAGTGATTAAATAAAAACAACTAAAATGAATTTTTTTAGGGTACCTCCCATAGACGTAAAGTGGGGGTGATTTTTTTTTCTCCACCAACCCTATAGTGTGGGGTATCGTTGGATAGGTCTTTTAAAACCATTGCTAACATGATTTTTCTATTCAGTGATCTGTTTGCGAAATATTCAACTTTAAAGTGAAAATTTTCATTAAAATCGACCGTCCCCCCCCCCCTCTAAAATCTAAACTGTTGGGTGGAAAAATTTGAAAAAATTCAGAATGGTAGTAAGTATATATACAAGGAAAATTACATTAGGTATATTTACAAGGAAAATTATAGCGGCTAAAATTGCTTGGGAATTATTTGTAGTTTAAGAGTCAATAGTAGCCTAAGGTATAAAACATACCTAAACTTGGAAGATTCCGTACACATACGAAATCCTTTGAAAAATATTACTTGATTTTTTCGTAATGGCTACGGAACCCTATCTTGGGCGTGTCCGACACGCTCTTGGCCGGTTTTTATTATTTCTAAAATAAGATTACAATTTCATCATTCACTGGAGATTACAGAATACATTTCATGCGTTATACACAGAAAACCCACTAAAAAGTACATGACAGAATTTTATGAACAAGGTGTAAATAGTACGGAATCCTACACTGAGTGTGGCCTGACACGCACAATACAATACAATACAATGACTCATTAATTATTGTTCATCACAAAGAAAACAATACAGAAAAACAAGTACATGGAAAAAAATATACAGGGTAATTTTTTAATAAGTGCACAAATTTTAATATTTGATACAGTGTCGTTAAAATAACTAATTTCAGTATTTTTCGTTATAATTTTTATCACTTATTTTTTATTTTTCATAGTAACTCGACCAATTTATTGGATGAATTACTATGAACAACCCAAATTTCAAAATGTAAGAAAAAAATCTTGAACAGATAATCGTGATCTATCAACGATACTGAATCACGTATCAAAATTTGTGCACTGATTAAAAAATTACCCTGTATAAGGTAAGAACTGGGCGGCTTTATCGCACTTGACGAGTTTTTTTTTCAATCTATACACCGTGAAATATTAGTGGTTGTTTTCCCGAAACGAGGTGATTTAGTATCGATTGTACAATCGATTTATAATTACTATTTTGACTAGTGTCAAAAATCCAATTGTGAAAAACAAAAGTCGAAAATGACCGCAAACCAATAGTAACGCTTCGTTGGTACCTAACCTATCGTACGATCGTACGCTACTTGTACCAACGAAGCGTTAACTATTGGTTTGCGGTCATTTTCGACTTTCGTTTTTCACAATTGGATTTTTGACTCTAGCTAGTCAAAATAGTAATTTTAAATCGATTGTACAATCGAAACTAAATCACCTCGTTTCGGGAAAACAACCACTAAAATTTCACGGTGTATAAATAAAAATGAATCACCGAAATGTTTATATGCGCATAGCTTTCAATTGACTGCACCAAATTGGATAATTCTTTTTTTGTTGCGTTTGTTATTGTCATCAAGAGAAGGTTTTTATGAAAGAAATTTTAGAAATATATAACGGGGGCGAAGCCGCGGGCATCAGCTAGTATTTGACAAATCACAATGTGCTTACCTCCAAATAGATCTGCGACTGCTGTAATGTCAACAGTTTCTTGCCCTGTCCTGGTGCATAAAAGCCGAACCAAGCCGACTCTTTTGGCTGCACCATGGAGTCATTGTTGAACTTCACCATCACGAAGTGTTCTAGCCGGTTCAGGTTATCTTTATACGTCTGGTTGACATATAATTCGTTGTTGATGTCTGCTAGGAGGATGCTGCCATGTTTGTAGTCGTTCTCGTGGAGCGGATCGTGCCAGTACGTCGCTTGTACTAGCGTCTTTTGCACCCATCTGTAATTGAAAAGCTGTTTTGTTATACCTATTATGTTGGGTTGTGAGTCTGAGTCATATACTTATAAACTAATGTTATTGATGGGGGCTTACAGGAAATGCGGCAACAATTTGTAAAATAAAACCAAATAACTACCTTATAAGTTACAAGTAGGTAGGTAGGTATTTGCTTTTGGAGTAAGTAACTAACTAATATATATTATTATGTAAACTGAAGGAAATATAAGTTTATTCCAGTAATTAAACAGTCCTTGACATAATCATGGCAATTAATTGAACATGAAACATAAACATACTTCACATTTACCTACTTCTAACTATAAACAAGTGCGTGTTAAAGGCACTTTTAGTTTAAAAAGCAATTCTGCCTTGTCAGTAGATATCTAGACTTTAACGTAATTGCCTTTGATACGTAAAACCGTGTTTTTGCTATATCTATCTATACTAATATAAAGAGGAAAGATTTGATTGTTTGTTTGCATTGAATAGGCTCCGAAACTACCGGACCCATTTCAAAAATTCTTTTGCCGTTAGAAAGCTACATTACCACAGTGACATAGGCTACTTTATACCGCGGGATTTTATAATAACCATGTAGTTCTAAGCGTGAGTAGCAGAAAATTACTAACTATAACGATAACCACGGTTAAATCAACCATGAAATTTCTGGAGCTGAGGGATTATTGTCAAACGCGCACTTGGAATCACAATCGTTTTCACCATCTGTCTTTGTCACGCAGTAAAAGATGAGGGTAGAAAGAATGAGATGGTGAATGTTATCGCGTGCGCCCGCACGTTGAACAGGGTACGTATCAAAATACGTAAAGTTTAAAAATAATATTGAATAAAATACATAGGTAATGGTCATTTGATATAATGCAATTTTCTTGGAAATTCTCAACTTTGCAGGATTTTTAGAATATAAACCTAACCTGGCATTTATAAACCAATCTGTAGATTACACCATAAAGAAGTTCGTTTAATTACCTCCTGAGGTCCGATGTCCTATTATTAGGCCTTATTCTAATGTGACATTGAACTCAACTCATTAGTGAAAAAGTTTAAATTTCATTGAACAAAATTTGACGTGAGCGGCTGGAGGTTAATAGTTCCATCGATAATTACAGTATATCAAATGACCATCATTTATTTCGTCCATTATTATTTTTAAAATTTATGCATTTTGATACGTTCCCCGTTAGACAATACCTACGCAATATTTCCTCATGTTTGACATTGGTTAATGGTTATCGTTATAGTAACTTGGTGCAAGTAAAGTAAGAAAGAAAACACATTTATTAAAACATTTATTATTAATTAATACAGAACTAATAGACAATATGAAGGATAAAGATAGTGCGTCATTGCGCTTGCAAATCGAACACTGGCTCAGCATAATGCGGATGCTGTAGCACCATACTTAGCACTAATTTTCAGCACACTTATTCTTCTCAAGTTAAGGCAGGTTTAGACAGGGTCAGTACTTCGAATTCTAGACAAGTCAGCGCTGACCCGAGAAATACCCAATGTAAATTGAAAGTCAGCGCTGACCCCCACCGCTGTACTGACTTCAAATCAATTTACATTGGGTATTTCTCGGGTCAGCGCTGGCTTGTCTCGAATTCGAAGTCAGTTACTGACCCTGTCTAAACCTGCCTTTAGCTATAGAGTGCCAACTTGCCTTATTATATTACGAAAATACAAAAATCATTTCGTACGACATCAAGGTTTGTGTGCCGATCAAGAATCTATACTTACTTTTACTAACATTACTAGACGTTGCGAGTAAATACGAAGTTTCTGAGTAAATATTGTACTTCAACTTAGCACATGCTACGTAATGGTACAGAAGTTCAACAAGGATGTCATCAGTGACTGACAAAATTGACGAATGTAATGACGAATTTCGTAAATCTCAAGAGGCTGGTCGACCGCTAGGCTACCACTACGGCACTACCACTACCGCTTACACGAAAATAATGAGTTTTTGTTCTCAATAACATTCATTGCTTTACGTAGGTACCTACCTACTAAGAGGATCCCCGTATTTCTTTGGTGCCCAAGAGTTCCACCATGCCCTATGACTACTCAGTTCGTAGATTATGTTATGTAAAATATGAATTGTTATGGAGATAATGTTTCTCATAGAGAACAACAATAAACTTTAAAAAAAATGAATATTATTGACTTTTGGCAAATATCTTTTCATTACCCACTAAAGGGTTAATGTACTTATATGAAAACATTTGGCGACCACAATTTAAAAAATCTTAAAAATAATTATAGGAGTTTAGTCAAACTTGTCTAATCTGCTTTATTAGTCCAGATTAATTTCAAGAAACAATGTATCTAGCTTAGCCTAGCAAGAACTATCCGTGTCGAGCTGGATGCGATAGGTCAGCTCAATTAATACTTATCAGCGTGCTGCGAATTTTAATTAAGCTTAACAATGGAAAGATACCTACGTCTCTGCTATTTTGCCACATATTTTGCGATCATAAAATATGTTTGATTACAGTTTTTATATGGTGCAAAGAGGTTTTGAATTAAAAGGTAGTAGGTAGGTAACTAAAAGCCGTGGTAGCCTAGTGGTTTGACCTATCGCCTCTCAAGCAGAGGGTCACGGGTTCAAATCCCGGGTTTTTCGGAATTTATGTGCGAAATTACACTTGGCATTTACCATGAGCTTTACGGTGAAGGAAAACATCGTGAAGAAACCTGCATACACATGCGAAGAAATTCAATGTTGTGTGTGAAGTTCCCAATCAGCACTGGGCCCGCGTGGGAACTACGGCCCAAGCCCTCTCATTCTGAGAGGAGGCCTGTGCCCTGCAGTGGGACGTATATAGGCTGGGATGGTGATGATGATGATGATGATGAGGTAAGTATCTGAAGTTAAACCTTAGAAAGTTTTTGAAACCAGTACATACCTACCGAAGTACGAAAAACCGAATGTATTAAAATATCGAAGGAGTAAAAAAAAAAGTGTATTTATCTATATGTATATTTTATGGAGAAAAAGTGTGTTTCAGTCAGTCTCCGTTCTTAAAAGTGACAATGTGCGTCTTTCAGCTATCAAAATAGCTTTAAAAAATAGAACCGTGATAATTTGTAGCGTCTACATGCCTGTTAATTTGTGTGAGAACTTGCCTGTTTTTACGGAATGCTTAGGGGAAATAAATGCAATTATGGAAGAAAATATAGATACAGAAGCGCTGTATGTACTTGGTGACTTTAACGCGCATCCGGAAGAGTTATTCTACAATGAATTAATACACTTTTGCGGTGAGCAAAACTGGCATTGTATTGACGTAGAAAGGCTAGGTGAGTCGTCAGGTACATACACCTTCGTGAGTGAAGCGCATGGATGTGACAGGTGGTTGGATCACTGCATCGTCACACAGTCCACACGGGATACTGTACTTAATGTTTGGGTAAAGCAAGATGTGTACAGGTCCGACCACCTGCCACTAGTCATTGAATGTGATATAGGCGCCGTGCATATTAAAATTAATAATAATAATAATAAACAGATACCATCTCATGCCGGTGTAATATGGGGAGATAGGCAAGATTCTCAGATCGAAATGTACCATAACCTTTGTCATGATCAACTGAAAAAGTTGCATCTACCCGCAGATCTCGTATTGTGTACAGACGGTGTGTGTAGTAGTTTAGAACATTAGTATTTACATTAGTATTAGATAAAATGTATAATGTATAATGAAATAATTGATATTTTGACAAAAGCAGCTAGGCAGTCGTGTAAGGAAAAGAAGTGTTGTAATAAAAAGAGGTGTTATGTTGTGGGGTGGGGTAGGCATGTGGCTGGTGCTCACAGGGATGCTCGGTCAAAGTTTTTAACTTGGGTAGAGGTCGGGAAGCCATCCTCGGGACCTATCTATGAGGACATGTGTCAGACTAGAAGGCTCTTTAAGTCCAAGCTTAAATGGTGTCAGGATAATGAGGAGCAAATTAAGAGAGACATCCTAGCAATGAACCATTCGGCGAAGGACTTTAAGAGCTTCTGGAAGAATACCAAGAAACTTAACGTGGCACCCGGTGTCCCTGTGAGCATTGGTGGTGTGTGTGATTTCAGGGACATAGCCAACAATTTTAGAGAGTTGTTCACAGTAAAATCACCGCTAGTAAGTGGACAACAAGATGTATTCAGTGCTGGGCCCACTGTTGGAGACGGTACCATTGAATTCACTGCCAAGGATGTGGCAGCGGTCATTAGGGGTATGCAGCGTGGCAAGTCTCCGGGCCTTATTCAAAGCATTTTGCCAAACCTTTTACACCGGCAGCCTGTGGGTGAGTCATGCGCAGCGAACTTATAATGCCATAAGGGTCCAGTATAATAACGTATTCAGGATGATGATGAAACTGCCAAGACGCTGTAGCGCGTCGGGTATGTTCGCAGAGGCGCGCACTGACGGCTTCCACGCCATCAGACGGAAGAGAGTCGCGTCTCTGCTGAACAGAGTGCGCGGCAGTTCCAATATCATTCTGAATATGTTTGCTGCCCGCCTGGACTGCCCTATGACAAAGTACTGGGTGAAGATCGTCACTGGTCAAATTAAGTGACGATCTTCACTCAGTGCCGCGCAATTATAATTTTCCTTTTTTGTTATTATTTGAATTTCATTTAATTTGTTTCTTTTCACATTTTATATTTTGTAATATGGGTTCTGCCTGAAATAAATTATTTTTATTTTTATTTTTATAAGTATGTTTATCCGTTGTCTAGTACCCATAGTACAAGCTTTGCTTAGTTTGGGACTAGGTCAATCCCACAAAAACATTTCATGTTAAGTGTTGCCAAGACGAGACCATGTAGCTCGCACTGTCAAAAAGTAATCAGATCTCTTGTAGAGCCAAGTTTCTAACCCTACGTGCCCAGCTCTAAATCTATAAGCCCTAATTTTACACTAATTAATCTCGTAGGCGTGCAAACCGTGGACTAAACTGGCGAGTCGGCCGCACGGAAAGAGTTTAAAAGATTGAATAGATTTTTAAGTTCAAGCCCATATTCCGAATTGCAAAAGGTTCGTGCGGCCGACTCGCCAGTTTAGTCCACGGTTTGCACGCCTACGAGATTAATTAGTGTAAAATTAGGGCTTATAGATTTAGAGCTGGGCACGTAGGGTTAGAAACTTGGCTCTACAAGAGATCTGATTACTTTTTGACAGTGCGAGCTACATGGTTTTTATGGGATTTAATTTCTTTTTGGTAGGGGATGATTTACTAAAAATCCTGAAATACATATCTTATTATTTATAACAAGAATAACACAAGGACCCTCTATATCAATTTTCAGACCTCTAGCATCAAAATTTGCGGAAGTCTCATACAAGCTTTCACCCCCTAGTTTAAGGGGTTGGGGGGGGTAAAAGTTTCAAGTTTTAAGATTTTTTCGTTGTTTGTATACTATTACTAGCTTACATACCAAATTTCAGCTTTCTAGGACTTCAGGAAGTACCTTAAGAATTTTGATGATCAGTGATCAGTGACGAAATCGGGGGTTTTAGACATTGATAATAAAATCTAAAGTATAATAGCTACGACATTCAAACTTTGTATGTTTCATGTTTGTACTAGTGTCATTATATCTTGAAATTTTCAACGATTTAACATCATCCAAAGCAAAGTTATAAGAGTTCAAAAAAACGACGAACCGTTTCGAGAAAAGGTAGGTAGTGCCCTTGCGCTCCGCTTGGCTCGTCTTGGCGGGGACACTCCCGTGCCCCCAGATTGGTGTGAATTGTCCCGTGATATTTTTTTTTTTATTTATTTATTAAAAGACCGACAAGTTTTCTTTCTGAAACCTTATACTTCTCAGAATTTACTAAAACGGTATCATATAGATCCCATTAGGTTATGTTAGGTCAGTTTTATAACAATCTTTAAAAGTTTACGGTTTCAGAAAACGAACTTTTCGGTCTTTTGATTCATTTTTGATATTTTAAGAGGGTTTATACCTGCTGAGCTGGCAACGTTGCATTTTTGTTAGTTTTTTCTCGATTATTCCATAAAAAATTAATGAAAATTAAAAATGTTTTGTATACAAATTGTTCTAATATATAAGTTAATGTGTCTACTGCAATAATAATTCGTGATAGACTTTTATTTTCTTTAAAAACGAACAAATTATTACCTAACGGTTTTTATAGAAAATAAAAGTCTTATCACGAATTATTATTGCAGTAGACACAATAACTTATATATTAAAACAATTTGTATACAAAACATTTTTAATTTTCATTCAATTTTTATGGAATAATCGAGAAAAACTAACAAAAATGCAACGTTGCCAGCTCAGCAGGTACATACGTTCTTTCGTACTTCTGTATAATGAAATGATACATACGCTAAGTAAATATGTACTATGTTTAGCTCGAACAAATACAAGATCGTCGAACCCACGACCCTTTGACCCGCTTGCGGTTACTCGATTACCGAATACAGCGAAAACAATTGAAAGCCAACTTTAAAGGAGCTCATTTCCATTTTAGCCTCATCCAAATTAGACCTTACGACATTGAATACGACGTCTGAAATACATGTGTCGTTGTGGTTGTAAATAAGTTAATGAACTGGATAAATTATTGTATTTGTGATGTTTAAACTTAACACCGTTATGTTTTTACATTTACACTCTTTGGGAGTTTAAAAACTCTTTGTCTGAAGAAAATGATAATAAACCAAATACTTAAGCCCAAATTTTACGTGCTTACCAATGTACTTTACGCAAATTACGCAGTTATGGAACTTCACAAGAGAGAGAAATCCAAGCCAATCGATCAATATCCTCTGATTTATATAAACCGGCCAAGTGCGAGTCGGACTGGCGCACGAAGGGTTCCGTACCATTATCTATGAAAACGGCAAAAAAATCACGTTTGTTGTATGGGTGCCCCCCTTAAATATGTTTTATTTTAATTTCATTATTTATTTTGAAAGTGAATATATAACTAAATATTCCGTGAATATTTCAAGCTCAAGCGTCTACCTGTTGCCGTTATCAATATCGAGCAAAAACGAGCAAAAAAATCACGTTTGTTGTATGGGAGATAATTCTGGTACAGTAACTCTTTATTAAAAGCAGAAAACAAGGTACATAGAAAGAAAAAAAATACAAGGTAAGCAATACGCAGCCTAGGTATTTGGGTCATACACAGCGAAAGGAGCAAAAGTCGTCTCCCCTGTGGACATAAAATTAGCGACTCCGAGTCAGTAAACTTAAGATTTAATTAAATGGGCCGAAAGTTGGTCAGGCGTCCCACACGCCGATGTAGACTTGACTAAAAAATATTGGCTATGGACCCTTAACTTTCGCAATGTCTACAGGAGAGACGCTAACAAAAAAATATGTATGACCCATTTACGTTATTATTGACTTGGGGAGGGAGAGGTATTGAAGTTACTTTGCTGCACCTACTTCTATCTCCCTGTCTTATCTATTTGTAAACAAAGTTTGAACTTTAGTTTCGTCTGCTCTGTGCACGATTAAGTATTTTAGATGTGACTGAGAAAATTCGTACTTCCATACTATAAACACTAACACTATCAATCCTTACTAATATTATAAATACGAAAGTAACTCTGTCTGTCTGTCAGTTACCTCTTCACGCTTAACCGCTGAACCGATTTAGATGAAATATTGATATGGAGGCAGTTTGCGACTCTGGAAAGGATATAGGACAGTTTTATCCTGGAAAATTGCATAATTCCCGCGGTATAGCAATAAACGAATTGTTTGCAGAAGAAGTCGCAGGCAACAGTTAGCGGTGATACTTATAAATATCCAGTGGGTTAGTGTTTACTTTTCCTGTACATTAGTTCCATTCATTAACCAGGATAGTTAAGACTTCGCAGTGGCTGACCTTTCTAACAAGGCATTATGGGCTTTGTTGCATAAGGACATTACAAGATTAGAATCAAACTCGCGCAACCCGAGGCGGCCTCAGACAGTAACAAGAAGAGTAATTGCCCAGGTTCTTACGCTTCCAGTGGTCACTTGGAACCCGGTTAGACAAATTTTTTTTATCTGATTCACATAGTTATTTGGCCCATTTTTCATTTTATTGTACTTACATGTTATGATTTTTTTTTTAATTTGGAACTTGGGACTTTTTAAACTAGGAGAACAAAACTGTTCCCAAGCTTTTTTTCCCTGAGTCACAAGGTTGAAATTGCAAAAGCTTAACTCATTAAGAAAGGCCTTTTGTCACTACAAAAACCGACAATCTAGCTGAATACGGCTTTCAATGTCCAAGTGTCATTTTCAAATGTTCTATGATTTTGCAATTTCAATCTTGTGACTTAGAGAAGACGGTAACTATTTGCTTGCATTTTTTGTTACTTGCTATCATTTGTAATTAGCATTTGCCTTCAACAAAACAACAATGTTGTTTTTACAACATAAGTTGTCAAGTGGTAAAGGGTCAGCTTATAAAATTTCAACTATAATGAGATATTTCACACCATACCTGTGATAAGCTGCATAGTTAAGCAGCTCTCTTATATAGTCACATGTCTTCACTGTCAGGGCCATGCAATGCGGGATCCCATACACTCCTTGGTGCTGGCCTCCGAGCGAGATGAAGTTTTTGACTGGTGGCAGGTTGTGACCACACCGCTCAATCACTGCTCGTCTGGAATTTATAGACCCTTGTTCTTTAGAATTCACTATATTATTAAAAAAAAAATCATATAAATATAGTCTATAATTCGCCAGCCCTTATGTAAATTGTCAAAAATCAATACTAAGTATGAGAGCACATAATATTCAAAAAACTTAAGACTTGTGGTTCCAGGCTCGAAAACCCTCTGCTTGAGAGACCATCTAGGTCAAACTAAGTACCAGGCTACCACAGCTTTTTTATGTGTAGATAAATACTAAATTGATTTTTGCTGATTTACATTCCATAATCCAATTATGGTTTGATTGCTTATTAATATTTTGACTGTAATATTCACAATCAGTTCATGATGAATAATGAATAATGAATATGAAATAAACCACAAGTCTACTATGTATGAAACTATGTTTGATCTTATACCAGCAAACTAATACCATGTACTTATGCAAATAAATGACAATTAAGATTATGATTATGATCATACAGAACTAAGGGCTGCATTACTAATAAGATCCTGGGTACTTGCCCAGAGGTACTTGGTGGGAAAAAATGGTAGTGTTTGACACAAAAAATCTTTATAAATAAATAAATAAATAAATATCACGGGAAAATTCATACCAATTGACCTAGTCCCAAAGTAAGCTAGGAAAGCTTGTGTTATGGGTACTAGGCAACGGATAAACATACTTATATAGATAGATACATACTTAAATACATATTAAACACCCAAGACCCGAGAACAAACATTCGTATTTTTCATACAAATATCTGCCCCGACACGGGAATCAAACCCGGGACCTCAAGCTTCATAGTCAGGTTCTCTAACCACTAGGCCATCTGGTCGTATTTGTATTCATTCTAAAAATAATTGAATAATACTCACAGGAACTGACTTCCTTGTGAAAATCCAATGGCATTAAAGCCATTCTGTAATTCAGTATCTGCTGCGAGTTGTTTGCAAGCATAATCAATTTGTTCATTTGGATTCATGAAGAATCCATTTTCTAAGTCTTCAATGGTGTTGTTCCCAATCCTCAAAGAATATACGTACACCCCAGGTATTTGATTTTCCAAGAAAAGTTTAAACACACCCAGGCTGTATGCTATGCAGCATGTGTCACCTGTTAAAAAAAAAAGTTCCAGAAAACAAAAAATATTAGAGTAAAAAGTGAAGTGTCAAAAGAACAAGAAAAAAATTGTACACAACTAAGGGATTTAATAAAAACAAAACTTAATTGATTCCTTTGTGCTACGAAAGTTACCCATACATTTTGTACTTATGACTAACTTTTGTTGCACAAAGGAAGCAATCGTGATTATGTTTTGATTAAGCCCTTAATTATGCAATTTTTTTTTTAAATAACTCATAAATGTTATTAGGGTAACCTTCTTATGTGCCTAAAAGCTGTGGATCCCTTCTGGATCTATGGATCGGGTTCTGGATGGCAGAGCAGTGCTTGAGCAGGTGGACCCTGGGCATTATGTCAACGATTTCCTGGCCAGTTGGGGATATTCATTGGCTGATGGCTAATAACTCGACACGGGAGGGGGTGTAAGTATATAGACTATATAGTTTTATTTTATCAAACAGTGGTTGACATGTTTTAAAACTGCTTTCTACTTGACACTGGTAAAATTGCTCCAAGAGGTAGAGCCAGATTTAAAAAAAAAAGTGAAAACTGAAATAAATGTTACTAGGTACACCAAAGAAACCTTTTCGGTACCCTTACCTATTCACAAACAAATATTAAACTCTGAAACTAAATAAATATAAAAGATATCATACCCATTCCATGCCACATTACTATGGGTGTCGGTTTGGTATCAGCGGGGTCAATTATTGTTTTGATTATAAACAAACAACAAATTAATAGCTTCATTGTTATCTATACTAGGACACCGCAAATTAAATTAACATACACCAAGAAGTAACACTAAAGGGTTACTAGAAAATAATGTAACGAATCACAATTCACAAAAACAAAAGTTTACACAGCAAACAAAAGAAGAACATCTATGTTCTTAATTTTAAATTAATTAATAAAATATACAATCTCAGTTGACAGTTTGCCGACCGACGACAAGTGCATTTGTTTGACAACTAAACGAACGCCGCAACGCCGTCCGAACTCAAATTGTGCGCCAGCCAGTGCGCGCGCATTATTTCATTCAAAAATTGAACAGTGTTGCCATTATCAATTATATTTATAAATAATTTTGTTCTTATCCTTGATTTATTTAATTAAATTACATTACTCAAAATATTCTCAAATTAAACCAAATCAAACTTTTAAGTTGTATGCGAATAAAGAGAAGTGGCTACGTTCGTTATCACGACTTAGCATGGTAGCAAGGATATATCTGCGTGTATGTACATTGTTGCTATTTGTTTTAAAGTAGGCGTTTCAAGAAGTACAGGCTATGTTTTTTTTTATTTTATAAAGAAAATAACAATAGGAAGTAAAGAAATTAAAACTACCTACTTACATTACACAGCGCTATCACTAGTTTTAATATAGTTATCAGTACTTACAGTAGTAAAGCACGTGCCCCACGAATTGGCACTTTGCTATGAATAGTCGGGGTAAGAAGAGGTTCGTCACTTTTCGACCTTAACTCGTTGACATAGAGTCGAAAAGTTACGAACCTTTTCTTACCCCGACTATACCTACCTAATTTACTCTTGCTTGGTTGCTGGTACTCGTCTGTTGGAAAGATATTGGTGTGTGTGGTGTACTTAAGAACATTTATGAAGTTTATTGGATTAAACCATGAAAATGCTTTTAATTAGTACCTACTGCACATACACTAACCCATGGTGGCCTAGTGGTTTGACCTATTGCCTCTCAAGCAGTGTCGTGGGTTTAAATCCGGGCTCGTACCACTGAGTTTTTCGGAATTTATGTGCGAAATTATATTTGTAATTTACCATGAGCTTCACGGTGAAGGAAAACGTCGTGAGGAAACCCGCACACACCTGAGTAGAAACTCAATGGGTGTGTGTGAAGTTCCCAATCCGCACTGGACCCACGTGGGAACTATGGCCCAAACCCTCTCATTCCGAGGGGAAGCCTGTGCTCTGCAGTGGGAGTATATAGGCTGGGATGGGGATAGAATGGGGGCACATACACTTTAATGCCACTAATCGTAAGATCGACGTAGACATACATAGGTATTGTCTTGTCAGGATTGAGCTAGTGAGATCAAACAATATTTTTCTCGAACATGCTATGTAATGTTTACGTTGTTTTCCTTAAAACAGGCTTCAAAATACACCGTTGCAGGCCTAGGCCGGCAGTGCGATCGTCTATTGTTTCATGTCACACAGCACCATGATGTTTATAGGTCTATGGCATCATAGCATTTAGCCATTTAAAAAAAAAACTATGTATAAGCAATATTTGCGTTTTGGTTCATTATGAACATTCTGCCACTACGCTTATTTAAGGTAAGGTAAGATGGTGATGGTGATGATAATGGTGATCTGCCTAGAGAAAAATTTCACCATCAACATCATCATCATCATCACCATCATCACAATCATCATCATCATCATCATCGTCATCATCATCACCATCATCATCATCATCATCATCATCACCATCATCATCATCATCGTTATCGTCAATATCATCGTCATCATCATCACCACCATCATCATCATCATCATCATCACCACCATCATCATCATCATCACCACCGTAATCATCATCATCACCTTCATCATCATCATCATCATCATCACCATCACCATCACCACCATCATTATCATCACCACCATCATCATCATCATCATCATCATCATCATCATCATCATCATCATCATCATCATCATCATCATCATCATCATCATCATCATCATCATCATCATCATCATCATCATCATCATCATCATCATCATCATCATCATCATCATCATCATCATCATCATCATCATCATCATCATCATCATCATCATCATCATCATCATCATCATCATCATCATCATCATCATCATCATCATCATCATCATCATCATCATCATCATCATCATCATCATCATCATCATCATCATCATCATCATCATCATCATCATCATCATCATCATCATCATCATCATCATCATCATCATCATCATCATCATCATCATCATCATCATCATCATCATCATCATCATCATCATCATCATCATCATCATCATCATCATCATCATCATCATCATCATCATCATCATCATCATCATCATCATCATCATCATCACCATCACCATCATGATGACGACGACGATGATGATGACGATGATGATGATGATGATGATGATGATGGTGATGGTGCATGTTTGAGAAAAGTACTATACAAGCCTCGGCCGGAACAGGGGTTGCCGGCCTCGTATCATGCACTTAGATACTCGGCCGGCAACCCCTTAAGTCCCGGCCTCTGCAGTAATGTACTATTAATAAAAACAGCGCCTTCTAAAGGCACAACTACACATTTTTGAAGCGTTGTAATATTGCAGTGTAACAATATACTGTCCTATGTTCTACAGTCTACAGGTCTAGACTGTACCTCACCCTACCTACCATATACATAGGTAGGTACTTATTTACAACATAGGTACGTACTCCTACGGGGTTCCTCAGACAAAGAGGCAATATTTTCCGATTGTAGGTAGGGTTAACGTCATAAATAAGTGATCACTTTTGTAGGTACCTTGTCACTTTAACGTCATGTTTGAAAAGCCATACGAAATTATGCAACGACTGAAAGCGACAAGGTACAAACAAAAGTGATCACTTATTTATGACGTTGACTGTACCTGCTTACTTCCACTGGAACGTAATAACACACGAAATGTATGATAGATAATCACTGTACTGTAGCTTAGTTTTACGAGGAGAATCAAAAGATTTTTTTAGATAAAAGCTACCTCCTTTGTCAAAAGTCTTCCATATCTCTCCGATTTTAAATATCTTTAATTTCTTTGGTAGTAGGTTAATTGCTACTTAGCCTGTTTCTATGTTTCTATGTTACTATAACTTTCTCAAATATTTTAATTATAAGTAGGTGCTTAACTAATCAACATTTTTAGGTACACCAAGTTTTTGTAGGTAAGATGTTACTTATCATCTTGTATCGCATTGTTGCCATTGGATCAACGTTCACGGTCCTTTTTACGGATCTTCAAGGAAATAATAAAAAAGAAGCTATTTTTTGTAATCAATTTAATGGTTACTTTAGCAATAAAAATTGCATTTTTAAACTTAGGTAACATAATCTTTCTCATATGATCAACATTGTGAGGACTTTCAGATCAGAATATTGCAGACCGGATATCAGAAAAAGGTTAAACTCAGTCGTCTTATACATATTTATCTATACTTCGTTTAATTTAAGGTTTGAATTAACGGTCAAATTGTAACCACACGTTTCTCGGTATTTCGAACACTAATGGACTAAAAATGGGATCCTATCGATGTTTAGAAAATTTTATTTCCGAAGGTTTAGAATCCCGAAAACTTCATTTGTCCGAAAGCATTTTTTTCCGAAACTGTAAATATTTCAGGATTTATTTCAGGACCATCGTGTAGAACCCTTTAGGTTAGGTTAGGGTTGTTTTATAAAAATCCTGAAATATTTACAGTTTCAGAAAAAAATGCATTCGGATAAATGAAGCATTCGGAATTTTAAATATTCGGAAAAAAATAATTCTAAATTTTGATAGGTAACCTAGGTGTATCACTCACAAGTGCCGTCTTGTAGTTACAATCGAACCATTTGTGCCATGCCATGACCCACCGTAAAAGGTTTTTACAGCGTAATACCTAGACAAACGAGCAAATTAATTTTCATAATAATTTTCAGTGTTATGCATTAGAGATACCTATCACTATGACATTTATTATTATAAAGTCACATGATGAGTCACGACTTAATAGACAGTTACAGGTAACAAAAACAATAAGCAAAGTACCTACCAAACTATTGAGTTTTATGTCAACTGAATTTTACATACAATAAATATGATTTTAAGACTGCCAATATACCTCTACTTGACCATTCCAATTTCATTCTGAATCATGTAAGATTGAGCTGATAAGTATAGAAGGGGCTCTTACATATGCAGGTTACTGGAGCATTCATTTCCCAATAAATATCGACACAGTTATCGGGGGAAAATAAAGTCAAGGCACTGATTTAAAAATGTAATGATTACCTACGGCCTCGGTAAGTTATACAATTAGTTATTATAATCAAAGTTCCGGGACGTAATTATCAATATTTTTCGTGTCAGATAGTTTTTTATTTTTATATCCATGGAATAAAATAATCTAATTATCAGTCCTGCTTAGTGCTAATATGGCTAAACTTACCTAGGTATATATCAAATCAACACAATACCTAGATACATCAATAGATACACGCATTATTTTTGATTCGCAAACATGCTTTTGAGATTTACTCAAGTGTTATCGAAAAATTATAAAAAATATACTTAGATACAAAACACAATGGTTATTATGGTTAATTATTCATTAATAAAATATATAATAATAGAAACAGCTGAAGCAGGTTTTGATGTTATTAGTGAACAATTTCCGACAGTTTAAAACATAACCAAAACGGAGTGAAAAGATTACTAAATCAAAACATTAAACTATTTTCTAATTGACCATGACTTATTATTTCATAAATTCAGAATTAAAAACTGAAACATGATAAGACAATCTGGATCGTTTTAATAACAATATGGTTTATGTTCCCATATCATTTTTATTAATATTATTCAATAAAATGATATCGTCAACGTACCTATAACCTAAATCACATTCAGTACTTATTAGGTATTCTCTCCGAATAACTATCATAATAACGCTACCTTATGAATACTACATTATTCTACCTCATCACAGTCTCAAGAAGGAAATCACAAAAGTCTATGTCTTCGTGGTGAATCACGCGGGCCGTCTCTTAAACTAATTTGTGCAAGCGTTACTTGGTAACTTTCACTGTCCTATAGAACACAATGGCCAGCACATACAACCTCTGACGTGACCCGATCTAGTGCGCAACTAGATAGAACAGCCTCGTTGTAAAACTAATCAGATCCAGTTATAGGATTCTCATTGAATCTGTGTGCTTTAGGATATTGTGTTCTATAATTCGGAGCTTCCTCGGCGCATCCATGTAGTCACTAGAGTCTGATGATTCCTGCTGCTTGAGAAGGTTGTACGATCGAATTCTCCTCGCCCTTGTATCTGAATCGTACATGAGAGTATGAGTGCTCCCTTGTCTAGACCGGAAAGGTATTCTATATGGAGTGCTGCTTTGTACATCGGACATTGATCTGATGTGCCTCCTCAATTTGGATTCTTTCGTAAGAGGGACAACTGTGAAGACAGTTTCCTTCTTTGCTTCCTCCACAGACCTGGAATAGACAGAAAGAAATGGTTAATAAGTTTTAAACGAACATAATAAGCTGGAAGGTTTATGTATCTTTCTAATTTATCAGAAACGTAAGGTTAATACGCGTCGAAGATTATTTCTTCGAAGTGATAGTGATATGATAACAACGTCACAACGTTAGTGGTTTCGCGAAATACGGTACGCTCATAGGGAAATGTATATTTCTGATAAATCAGGCAGTGACTGCATTAAGTGTTAGGTTATTGTTTACGAAGCCAGGCCCAACTGCATTTGTTTAGGCGGGGAAACGCTTGGTTAACTAAGGTTCAAGATGTGAAGTAAACAGTAGTACCGACTCAATACAGTAATAAACTCGTGCAAAGGGAAATCAAAGTTCGATAATATTTGCCAGATGGCTTCTGGTTTAGATTAAATTCTAACATAAGCTTAATTAATATTGTAGGTATAATTATTGATAATTTACCAAGTAACGTAAATTATCGTGATACGCCACGCCACGATATTTCTGGAGTGGAGGAAAGTATAATTAAGTAACTGTGGATTCTTTTTACAAATAGCTTCAAGCTTCTTCCATTATGTGGACAAGGCAGAGTTAAAATAATGTATATGGATATTAAACGAGGGAGCTACTTTCTTCGAAACCAGCATCATAAGTATTCTTGACGTAAAACACGTAGGTTACATGTCATGGCGTCAATCAGGTTTTCACGCGGCTTCATTCTTTTTGCTCAATATTTTTCATAATTTATTCTGATACCTCTAGGCAATAGTGTTCGCTTTAGACTACTCTGTTTATCAACCGACGAAAACAAAAGGAGGAGGTTCTCAATTCGACGTGTATATATATTTCAAACTAAATACAAACTGAAATATAGATGCACAGAAAAAACCCCAGAAAAAAGACCAATGCTGGGAATCGAACCCAGGTCCTCAGCGTTCCGTGCTGCGTGCTTATCCCTACACCATCACTGGTCTAGAAGTTAGCGACGAATCTTTCCCATACATCGTACACTTCAGTCTGTTATAATCACATTAGGCAGTGATAAAGCGCATCTATGTTAATGCCCTCTACCGAGAGACTTCAACACTCCTTCGGAGCTACCCGCTCACCTGGACCAAGAGATGGCGCTATTAGGCCAACTTTTACAAGTTAAGTATGAAGTATCTTTTTCTATTTATTTTTTTATTTTCTTCAACTTCATTTTTTTTTATATATTACGCAGCACGGAACGCTGAGGACCTGGGTTCGATTCCCAGCATTGGTCTTTTTTCTGGGGTTTTTTCTGTGCGGTTTCACGGGATGACCGTAAAAGTAATAAAAAAAAATGAAGTTGAAGAAAATAAAAAAATAAATAGAAAAAGATACTTCATACTGAACTTGTGTATATATATATATATATTTTTTTATGTATTATCATGCATAACTTTTTACAGAGTAGTCCGATTTTGATGATTCTTTTTTTATTGGAAAGCGTATACCCCGAGGGTGGTCCCATTTAAATTTGGAAACAATATTCCTACCCTAAGGGTATAAAAACAGGGGATGATTGATTGTTCAGTTACTGATTGTACTATATGACCACGCATAACTTATTACAGAGTAGTCCGATTTTAATGATTCTTTTTTTATTGGAAAGCGTATTCCCCGAGGGTGGTCCCATTTAAATTTGGAAATAATATTCCTACCCTAAGGGTAGGAAAACAGGGGATGATTGACTAACTTTTTACAGACTAGTCTGATTTTCATAATTCTTTTTTATTGGATAGATGGGTATACCTTGAAGTTGGTATTATAAATTTGGAAAAAAAATTACCCCAAGGATGGAAAAAAAGTATAAAATAAAACTTTTTAACAAAAAATTAAACCGCCGACAAAACTGAAAAGCAAAAAATAATACCTTTTTTGTTTGACCTTAATCTAGGTACCAGTTTGAAGTCGGTGCCTCAGTACGACCCAGGAGGAGTGATAGAAGCCAATCAGGTAGACGATTATAGGTCCACTCCTCCTGGCTAAGTGCTGAGGCACCGACTTCAAACTGGTACCTAGATTAAGGTCAAACAAAAAAGGTATTATTTTTGCTTTTCAGTTTTTTCGGCGGTTTAATTTTTTGTTAAAAAGTTTTTAGGGACCAGCTCTACTTACTTTCACGACCCCACGAATATAAGGAAATCAGACGGATTATACGTATCTTATCTATACAATATGGGCTTTTTCCTATAAGACTCCCTGCCTAGTTATTCAAAAATTTGGACCTTGTTAGCCGATAGTTAATCATACAAGACGACAGGAATTACCCACAATATTAATGTAAGGTCAATTGACTGTCACACAACGGAATGTCTCACTGTCAGTGTTGTTCAACTTTTTGAACTTCACCCATTTTTGATAGAGCCCTCCCTTCCCTAATAATAATGTGGAGTTCGCTTCACGATCGGACAAGCGGATACTAAAAACCGATATTACGTGGAAATACGAATGTTCTGTAAACAAACACGTATGGTTTAAATTAAAACGCGTATACCCGAATACCCGACGGTATTTTAAGAGGTAGGTACTTATTCTTCTCAACAATAACAAGCTGTGATATTTTTGGTAGTATTTTCGGTTTAGTAGGTATTGTAGCAATTGATATGCTACAAATTTATAGTGTAACCTTTTTAGGGTTCCGTAGTCAGCTAGGAACCCTTATAGTTTCGCCATGTCTGTCCGTCTGTCTGTCTGTCCGCGGCTAAGCTCAGAGACTGTTAGTACTAGAAAGCTGTAATTTGGCAAGAGTATATATATCAGTCACGCCGACAAAGTGGTTCAATAAAAAAAAACTAAAAAAAATTTTTTTAGGGTACCTCCCATAGACGTAAAGTGGGGGTGATTTTTTTTTTCTCGACTAACCCTATAGTGTGGGGTATCATTGGATAGGTATTCAAAAATAAATAGGGGTTTGCTAAAACCATTTTTTGATAAAGTTCATATTTTCGGAGATATTCACTCCGAAAGTTCAAAATAATGTGTCCCCCCCCTCTAACTTTTGAACCGCACGTCTAAAAAATATGTAAAAAATCACGTAAGTTAAACTTAATAAAAACTTTCTAGGAAAATTATTTTCAACTTAATCGGTTGAGCAGTTTTTAACTTTTTATATAAAAATATTTCTAAACTAAGATTACAATTTAACCGCCATTGCAAGCATTTTTTTTCTTTAAGTACCTATAAGATCACGCTAACAGTATCTTCTTTCAAATAAAAAAAAATATTACATCTGAAAAACAATCAACATACATACTAGTTCAAGTAGACTGCATATTAGTTACCCAATTCGCCGATAGATGGCGCTGTACCGCCGACGTTGGGAGCAAAACAGCCACATTAATAAAGTATGCAAAGATTTTTTCGTACCTGCTACGGAACCCTATCTTGGGCGTGTCCGACACGCTCTTGGCTGGTTTTTATTGATATTGTGTCTCGTTGTTGGTCTGGCTGGTTTCTCTGTCAGCTTTAATTTGAATCGAGACATGTAAAAAACAATGTGAGATTGTCAGAGTTGTTTGGGCCGTACGTGGATGACGTAGATTATTTATACACTAGATAGAGCTTGGGCGGCATGAAAACGTCTCGAAAAATATAAGCCAACTGTTGGCTTATATGTCATTTGCCTCCCTTCAGTTTGAATGACGTAACGCGATCGTAATATGAAGCTGTCAAATGGATTTTTGGACGTTTTGTATCGCAATGTTTGCTACTGACACTGACACTCTATCTAGTGCATAAATAATCTAAGGTGGATGAGAGTGAAAATCTGAATGTCTCCTGAATAAAAATAATCGTTTCCTTTTGGTATTCAAGAAGACCTAATTACTACGTGATTTGTAGTGCTATTCCTTATTTTTATTTATTGCGCTACAGTATGTAATGTTCGCCCTCGATTCGTTTGTCCTTTGATACTATCAAATCAAGCTTCTGCAGATGATAAAAGAACTTCAGTTCAAGGGTTTACCCTCAGATATGTAATGGCCCCGTAATAATTAAATTGCTTCACGTCGTGCGATGATCATAGATGTCAACGTTAATTAAATGGTTGTTAAAACAATCTGTATCATTATGAGTAGGTAGGAAATAGATAGTGACGGTAAATTATTGTTGATCTAATAGAAAAAGATTGATGAACGTCGTCAAAATATCTTGAGCCTCCGATTATTGATCTTGTTATTTATCTGCAATTTTTGAGCAAATACTACATACATGACAGCTGTCACGGGCTCAAGCACACATCTCCTTTAAGTATAGTGCTGTAATAATGTCTTAGATTACATCTAACTACAATACGTTTACTTTTAGTTTACCACTGACAGATTGCTTGCCTTCATTTCATTTCCAACTTTAACTCCATACAAATAAAGTAGTTATTACAAAATCTGCAAACGTGGGTAACAGTATTCTAAAATTGGCTTTATTTGTAGGTCGTTAAAGTTGAATATGAAATGAAGGTAAACCATCTGTCAGTGCTAAACTTTATGTAATTTTACTGTAACGTTTTGAGATTTAGAAGGGTACCTAGCGGATACCTAGTTACATTCGTTCCAGATACTTATTGAGATAAACGACGTTCAAAATTACGGACATCGATAAAAAAATAACACTAAATCTAACTAAAGAGACAGGTAGAATCGAACCTTTTCATTACCAAACCATTACAGAACGTTTTCACAGCAAGTGTCATAACATAACGATTTTTTATGTCATGCAATGCGATGTAAGAAATTAATTATCTATGGGAAGGTGAAAGAAGCAATGGGGCACGATCCGACAGGTTACACTGATGCTCACTATTAATTATTCTCTTTTATCAATTTGATTCATGGGCCCCATTCGCGATTCATAACATTGTAAATCATAATGTAGGCAATGTTTGCCATAATGATCACTTGCCAACTAACTCTTTTTTTTTCTGAAATCGTAAATTTTTCAGGAACTTTGAAGTCGTCATCCTGTAGAGCTTATTAAGTTAGGTTAGGTTTATTTTATAACAATCCATAGAAATTAATAGATTTAGAGAAAAAAGTGTTATGGCACTTTAACTTTCAATATTAATGGCGTACTATAAAATTAATGATCCCCGCATGGGCGATCCCTAGTCTCATTAGTGTATCTAGTAGGTAGTAGGTACTGCGTCAAAAAAAATATTGTGTGAACTACTTTAGATTTGTACACATGTATTAATTTAATAAAATTGTAGATTTGTTTGAAAAAAAAATATATTTATGAGTTTCTTGTCAGATTCTTCTCAATGGGGTTTTTTTCCGAACCGGTTGTAGATTCTTCATCATTCATAAGTGCTAACTTATTGCAGCTTAAATTAAATAAATATAATTTTTGACTTTGACTTTATGGATCCTAATGTTCCCCGATTCATATTATTGTCTGGGTGATTTTGAAACGGAGTGTTCGCTAGTGTTTATTGTACCGAGGCGACAGAAATAGGTTTTTAGCGGCGACGCTCATTTATTTACAGCCGTTACAGTTTTGTATTTATAGACCGCAATTGTTATCAGGCTCAGTAAATACTTGCTCAAGTATAATTATCTATGTCAGTTCTTTCAGAAATTTTCCTTTACGCGTACCATTGGGACACGATATACAAATATTGCGACAGACTTCAGCTGAGTTTGCCTGTCATTGTTTAAATACATTAAAGAGGAGTAACTGCGATACGTCAATCAATGGGTATAAATTACTTGAAACAGTAGATTAAATAACTATTTAGGGACCCAGGCAGGACTTTAGCGGCGTGGCACTATAAGAACTGGCCCCTGCATCACAAAAATTACAAATGCTACGACATCGACATAGGTAATTGTTAAATTTTTGATACGAAAACGTGACAATTAGGTATAAGTATTGTAGTGTAGCTCTTGTAACATTTGTGGTATAATTATATAGGGGACTGGAATGCCACTGGGTAGCCTACATTTTTTACTTAATGTTAGTAATAATGATAGATAACAAGTAAGTATGGCAAAGCCTGTGTATGATTTTGTAGTACTCTTATTTGAAATTAAACTGACGTGAATGGATAGCAAATATGTACCTATCAAAAAATAGCACAGACACAAATATTTGCAAAAAAAACTTCATATATTTTACCACTGATTAGTAAGTTACCACTGACGCAAATTGAATGCCGAAAGTAGAGAAAAGTTTGGTCTATTACTCATCAGTCGTAATGAAATCCGAATTATAAATAATTATGATATGAAATAAACAAAAACACAGGTGTGCATTTAATGTTATCGCGATGAAGAATTTCGGCCACGGCCTGCTCAACTCGATACGCTTCATACAAACAAAACTCATACTCATACGCCCATGTACAACATCGTTTCATACCACACCGCTCTTGGTATTATACTAATTTTGCGTGTGCGGGATCCGTAGTAAAAATGAAATGTTTACCTACACGCAGAGACGGCAATTAGCACAATAATGAACTATTAAAATATGACATCCCTGATTGCAATAGAACAGGTCCAAGCAATTAGTTTCCAAGTCTTCGTCTAAACACCGATTGCTAGGCAACGGTCTGTGTGATATTAAGAAACGATGATTTATGCTTATGTATGTATAAGTGGAGGAGAGCGAGTTTTCGAATAAAACATAATACCTACTTATTAAAAAGTCACACAGACATAGCTGTCTGGTATGTTGGTCGCGAATTAACAAGGTTATTGGTGGTAGTTCAGACTTCAAAGAAGGTTAAAGGTTCAAGACTTCTTTTTAGTTATCTTTGAAGAACAATTACCTGATTAATGATTATGTACCTAGTTCTAGGCAGTAATTTATGTTGATCATCGATGTGTGTAATCAGATTAATATGAAGTGTTTCGTTCCTACAAAGCTCAAAGTAAATTTAAGGTTGATAGTTTAAATTCTCATTAATCATACGAGTGTTAATGATACCACTGCTATTGATAAGATATTTTTATTAGGCTTCTACATTGAAGAAATTAATAGCTACGTGTCATGATTGGTGTTTCTTTCGAATAATTGACTTTTTAGTAGGTAATATAATTTGATAATGGTATGTAATATGATAAGGGTGTAAGGTAGGAAGCCGAACGCTGAACCCTAAACGGCAGGAAAATCGCGTAACTGACCGACTCAAGGATTTGTCACACTGAATGCGTTCTGCGGTCACGGTCAGGTCAAATTGAACGCTGCCCGCATTATGTATGAACAACATTGTCGGTCTCTATACATAGAGACCACACATAATGCGGGCAGCAATATGTATATTGCGCGTGCGTGCGGACCGCACGGTCAGTATGCTTAGTATAAGTTTTACTTCACCAAATACTCCTTGATCGCGTTTACGTAAAAAATCAATTACTATGGAAACATGGACAGCGCCTCCGCGCGCGCGCGTTCATGTTTCCATAGAATTGAAATTTTTACGTAAACGCGATCGAGAAGTATTTGGTGAAGTAAAACTTATACTAAGCATACAGATCGCATATCTATACAAAATACATAGAGACCGATAATCTTGTTCACACATTAGCGGGGTGCGTTAAATTTGACCTGACCGCGACCGCAGAACGCATCCTGTGTGGCGAATCCTTCATGCGCAACCTATACAGGGTGTCCCAATACTCAACGATAACCCGGTACCGGGTGCAATGTCATGTTACACCAGTTCTGGAAAAAAAATAAGAAAAAAGTCCATGTCATTTGGTTAAGCGATAATAAACATTTTTTTCGAAAATATCTAGTTCTAAAAGTGATATTTTATGTGAATCTATTATCGCTTAACTAAGTGACATGTTTTTTCTCATTTTTTCCGGAACTGTTGTAACTTGGCCTCTCACCCAGTACCAGGTTATCTTTGAGTTTTGGATCTCCCTGTATTATAAATATAAATCTCTAACAAGAAAAAAACATAAAAGATGTGTCAAACAAACTCGTCGGCGTCACTGGCAACCCCAGAGAGCATTCTTCGCCCAATGGCTGAACCATGAAACCCAATGGTTGAACCAGAAAATGTAGTGAGCGTCCTGGGAACTATACGCCCCAGGTAGGTTTCCTTTTATAAATAGTGTAGGTATAGTCACAAATTACAGTTGCAATGAATCTGTTTCCCATTACAAAAAGATTGCAAAAATGAGGTTGACAATTAAATAACTTTGATTTTGTTGTATCCATTCACTTGAACATGATTTAAAACAACTTTATGTAAATTAACTATTCTGAGGTCTAAAATTTACAAGATTTGATAGGATCCTGTTTGATTATCTGTTTTTTTTTTAATTAGTAGATAGTTAGACTGTACATATTAGTTAGTACCCAACCCACTAATCAAACCCTGCCTGTCTCACTAAGCACCGATATAAGGTTCAGTCTGTCTACCTGGTCATTGTTTATCAAAGACGACAATGCGGTGCTCAAGATGGTCAACCCAATGCCTAGTTGGTTTTGCTCTTGTTCAATTTTCCTGTCTCTGTTTACTATATTGTCACTAATCGACGCCATGATTTCGGGATTTAATTTTGGTGCTTTCAGTAAGCTACAGTTTTCTGGCATTAATTTGTCTAGAAGTTTGTCTTTAGTTTCTTTTGGGAGACCGTTTTTTAGTATGGTCGACCAAATTCTAGCCAAGTCATTATTGATGGGTGGACCAAACGATGGTTTTTCTGGCATCAAGTCCCCTAGGGCCAGGAGCACGTCAGGACTCGTTGTAGGTTCCTCTGCAATTGACTCCACTGTGTCCACCGCACCTGGTGGTATTTGTGGTGAGAGAACATTTTCCGCTTCACCTGCTTCATGCATATTGTGAGCATAACCAATATAGTTTTCGTCGTCAGTTTGATCTGAAAATGACAAGTTCATCTTGTCAATTGATGTACAAAAAAGTACCAAAACTGCTTAAACTACACCACACGGATGATGTTTAAGAGCAAGAAGACAACGTCCGTATATCTCGTATACGCCCCGTGTCAAGTAATCGCGTCAGTGTATCACGTACACCACCCGCGTCCATGTATTTGAGGTTATGAAAATTTTTCAAGAGAATCCATGCGGTTTCGCTGAACCCAATACCCCGTAATCGCATCGAACATAGATTGATTCTGTAAATTTTGTATTAATGGAAAACAGGTATAATTAAATATTTTTACCTTGTAAAGATGTGTCCTCAGCTTCCGAGGAGGTAGCGGCCTGCTCCAGCCGCTTACGTTTTAAACTTTTTTCGATGTGTTTTAGTTTTTTAATATAATAATCCACGTCGTGTTTCTTTTTCGGCATTTTTGGAGTTAGTTGTAGCAAAATGACACAAATATTTAGTAAGAAATACGATGAGAATACGTTACCGTTGCCGCGCAAACGAAAAGAATGACACATGACATGAGTTGCCAGAAACAATACATGGTGCGTTTAGTTTTTTTTTTTAGGATTGGGCTCTAAAATTGCGTTCAGTTGCCGAGTGACGTCAAGAAGCTGCATGGTAAACATATATCTTCGAACGAAGCACTTCGTATAATAATGATCGAACATCACAGGTAAGTTCGTTTGATCACTTATAATATGCCACATGGGAGGGACTAGTCTACTTGTACGCAAATGAACCTTAATAAATTTTAACTGAGCTTCTAAAAATAAATGTTTGTTGAACGTTTTCTTTGTTATTTTCCTACTCGAATCGTTTAATGACGTCAGCGCTGATTCAAGATGGTACTAAGAGCCGACTAGTACCGCGCGTTGGTGTAAATAAATAGTTAAGTAGGTATTGTTAATGACGTTAATAAAAGAGATACAATGAAATCGTGCCAAATAGGACAACGTCAGACTTAAATTGTTTTATAAAAAGATAGAACGAATAAGATTTAGTTTATTTATGATAGGCATTCTTTTGTACCGTAAATAACTGGCTAATATTATTTTAAATAGCTAAGCTAAGAAGACGACTGGATGGCCTTGTCGTTAGAAAAACTCACTACGAAGCTTGAGGTCCCGTGCTGCGCAATTCCCAGACGGGGCAAATTATGTAAGTAAAATACATATATGTTTATTCTCTACTTTTATATGTTTAATATGTTTTAAGCATCGATTTATCTACATAAGTATCTTAATTCGTTACCTATAGTACCTACAAGCTTCACGTGATGTTTACTTATTTATCTACTCTCATATCGTAAAATTCGAATTATAAAATTCAAAAAGAGTTTATATTGACATACTTTTTAAACACAATACCGAAATATTTAAAAAAAAAACATATCATAACACTTTTCTTCTAACGAAATAATGTTATAATACATTTTTTTTTACCATTACGATACAGGGCAAATCCAATTCCACTTGTCTGTGGCAGCGCCCGCTTTAGCGCATGCGCGCGCACATGCGCGGTGATGTACTGGGTTTTAGCGCCATTCCATTCATACGTGTCGTTTTGTTGTACGAATTTTCGTGGGAAAATTTTGTTCTTGCTTAAAAATATCTGATATCAGTGATTGCGAAGAAAATTTGACTCCACCCGATATTTTAGATGCGGCGAAGGAAATGACTCGTAATTTATTACTAGCAAAGTTCAGAAAATTATACGATAAATGCTATCAAGATTTTATGGGATGAAAAATGCAAATAGGCTACTTCGTTTTTGGAAAAATGTGTGAGAGAAGATAAAATATTGTATGCAACTGTACTTACTGTACGTAATTTGGCCTTAAAACACTCGTGTGACCCTTTATGAAACTCGGCTACGCCTCGTTTCATGAAACCACATTCGTGTTTTAAGGACCCCTATTACGATACAGTTGCATAAATAGCTATTAACTCATTTAACTTAAATAATATAAAGAACACTTCAATTGTTGCACCAGTAAGAACGATTGTATGACGCCGTATTCGATGTTAATTGCGTTTTGATATCGACTCTAGTAATTGCATCAGAAAAACAAACCGAGAATCTTGTTCCGATTTGCTTGAGTCACTAACAATTTTAAATACCGTCAATCATTGAGTCATTGTACACTATAAAGCTGTAAGGCTTACGACCTCAATAAAAAAAATGTTCAGTAAAACTTGAAAATCGGACTGTTCGTAGGTAAGTTAGTTAGTTAGGTAAACAAACACAAAATAGTATGTATTTACGAGAGATTGTATCATAAGCATATTTGTTCTCATATCAAAGTCCCACATGTATGTTGTACTAAACTTCGTTTATTTAACATTAAGAATATAACAGTTAAACAAGCGCTTGATTTTATAATGTAATACAATATTGGAAGTGAAAAATAATACTTAATCGTTAATGTTAACTCGATTATAAGTACAATTTAAGATTTATTAAAACATAATACAGAACCAGCCGTTATTTTTTCAAGTATACCTAAAGCGCAGCAACCCAAAAATAGTAGGCAACCATTTAAAATTCCGGCGGGCAAAAAATGAAGAGGAAGTTTAAAATTACGATGTTAGCGGTGCGCCTACGTAGATTGCATTGCGATTGAGATCATAATCGTTAATCACACACAGGAAGTTTTAAATCCCAAAAACAAAAGCTGTCGACAGATTAATCTGGCATGTAACCACTTGAGATATCGAATATTCGTAAAGATTAGGATAGATATGCAAGTTGTTTGATAATTTTATCAGTTATACAATACGAAACATCTTTTTATTATTATTATCCTTTGCAAAACAATGATTATAAAAATGTGGTCATATTGTTTAATACTTGTTTTCTATGTATTTAAGTATTTATTTATCTATATAAGTATGTTTATCGTCGTCTAGTACCCATAGTACAAGCTTTGCTTAGTTTGGGACTCGGTCGATTTGTGTAAGATTGTCCCTTAATATTTATTTATTTATTTACTTCTCGGGCTACCGAGATTACTAATTCTAGTTTCATTGTGAATAAGTAAATAAACATTTCATTAAAATTTTATCCAACTCCGCTTTGAAGTTACAATGTGGACTTTCTATAGTTTATTATTGGTAAGTTTTGTGTCATTTAACATCACTTCATTATTTATAATGATAATGACGGATTTTTTGCAAGTGATGCATTATTTAAAAAAAATATATATAGCTTACAAATTGAGTTGTTTTCTTTTGCAATTTGTTTGTTTTTTAAGTCAAATCTAGCAAATCGAAATTTACCCACTTCAAGTGATAGTCTTGATTTGAAATTTGGTGCGAATTATGTGTTTTGGATGACAATATAACCTACTGTTTATTTTAAAAAATACAGTCAACAAAAAGTACTTAGTCATCACTCAATCCCACAATGCTCCATGACGAAAAACAAATAAGTAAACGTATTTCATTTATACGGCCAATCTGCTATTATCTCGCTTAGTTCCCTTCACGTGTTTGGTCTAGACAAAGACAATTAACCATAAATGTGTAATCATCTTCATTTCATCCATAAATTTATCGACAAGACCTTCGCAGATTGACTCGCGCTCAACGAGGATTTATATAAAAATATCGCCTTTTAAGAGATTGTAGAATGGTATCGCCAGACCAATTCCACTTCCATGAGTTCCATGCCATTACGAATGCGATAGTAAATAAGGTCGCGTTGCTATTTCGCGCTGAAGTAAATGTTAATTTATTGTTTATTAAATTTAATGTCCCGCGCCATGTCAATCATGACATGAGCCACCGAGAAACCTTTTCACGATAAAATCCATAACTGATTTCCTTCGCAGACATATCATCATGAAATTCATTATGAAAACTAGCTTATGCCCTTAAATTTAATCGAATACTATAGATAAGGTACTGCTTAGATTTGAGACTTAGCGCTAGAAAGCTGTAATTTTGGATGGCTAGTACAGTCAACGTCATAAATAAGTGATCACTTTTGTACCTTGTCGCTTTCAGTCGTTATTATGATTTCGTATGGTTTGTCAAACATGACGTTAAAGTGACAAAGTACAAAAGTGATCAGTTATTTATGACGTTGACCCTACCTGTCTAAATACCACCCCACCAACAAACGGGTTAAATAAAAATTGAAAAAAAAAAATATTTTTTAAGGTAGATGTACTTACTGTCTTTCAAAAACGTTGTAGGCTTACTAATACCATTTTTCGATTTAGAGATCCATTTAAAAAATAGTAAGCTTTTAAGTGCTCTACTCGCTACTAGCTATGTAGCTAAACCGTTTGCTACAATAATATGAAAAAAAGAAAACAATGCACTTGGCCGCTTCTTTGAGGATTCTATGGCAATTCTATGGCGATTTTTTTGTATAAAATACGCTGGACTGTTTCCCGCTATGATCATTTGAATAATACGTGAAAGTTTGGCCTTGTATTATGAGACGTGATGGCTCATCCGTTTTTGTAGGTAATATGCTGCCATCATATCGATACCTTTAGGTTCAATTGGCGTAAAGGACAAAATGGCACTTTTCAGGAGAGCCAAAAAACAAATTTTTTTTAGAAAAACTTTTGTAACTTTTTTCTTTGTTGACCTATATTTTCGATGTATATGAGAAAAGTGCTTAGAATTCTTGTGTCTATTTAGAAATTTGGTACCTATTACGTTAAATATGAAACTTAAAAAGTTAAGTGTCCTTTACACCGTGGTAAAAAGCGTTATAAAGTCACTTACGACCATACCATTTTAAGTAATTTAAGATCGTTAGTATTTGTTAGGGCCGTAAAGGTAATTTTTTTTTAAATAATGCATTTTTTGGGTGTATAGACTACAAAAACTTACTAAATTTTTATTGTTTTCCTTAGATTTATGTCATTACAGGAATGTATTATGCGAAAATATTCATCATTTGTTGTAATTATACGTTAGTAGTTACTTACCAATAATTTAGTAGTTGGTAGTAGCATAAAATATCATTAAATACCTGTAATATACAGTTTACGGCATTGAAAATATTAAAATTACATCTATGGAATTTTATTATTGTAATAAAATAGGTAGGTTACTCATGGTATGCCGTGAATGAAAGGATGGAGCCATTAGTCTGTAAGAAATTGTTGTAAAGTTAACTTTAGTATTCGTAAAATGCACTTTACTAGAGAAACGCTACACAATATAGGTTCAATCACAAAATTACTTTACCTACTAGGAATTTAATAACGTCATTTTCTTTGTGTAAGAACTAATTATCACACATGTTGTACCTACAGCTCTATCGTAACACGAAATCTTCCAGTATAAAACAATACAAATTCTAACAAACAAATCTCGCCGGATAAAACCATGCCAATTATATATTTCGTAACTTGATATTAATAAACTGGTTCTCAGAAATGACTAACGTCTTTAAGGTAGACCTTAAATAAACGAGTTAGTTTCAAGTAGGTAGTAAGAATAACGCAAAAAGCCTTAAAAGCAACTCATCAGAAAATAATTAATTCATCTACTGCAATGTCACTGTAAACGACTGCTGACGACACTTGCCTCAGAAACAATACTCGATAATAATTCAATCGAACAGCGTTAGAAAATATTTCTACAATAATAACTAAAGTAAACAAAACAATCATCTGATCTGCATGCGTATGCATCGGGAACTAGGTATAAGTCCGTACCGCCATTGACAAATCACCTATCTTGCTCTTAAAGCCACCACAAACCGCAGCGCGAGGCATGCGCGCGAAACCGATGGAGCGTGCCCAGCGCGGTCTATAACACTAAATCTTATATACGGTGACATACACCGGCAGTGTTATGCAGTGCGCTGAACACGCTCCATCGGCGTCGCGCGCACGCCCCGCGCTGCGGTATGTGAAGGGCTTTACTATTGATAAAAAACAAAATTGCGAGGATGGCAGAGACAACCGGCATGAGGAGTGTTTTACCGCGCAAAACTGTCGCGTGTTTTGTTACGACGCAAACTGTCATTAGTGAGAAAAGGACAATTATAATGAAAATAAAAGAAAATAAAAGGTTTAAAATAAGTAAACCTATTAAAACTTGATTTAATTACATTATGACATCATTACAGGAATTGAAAACTCTTTTAAGCCTTTAACTTTTTTTATCAAGTTCACCAATTTACAAAAAAAAAGAGTAGTAAAGCATTAAAAAGTCCTTTACGCTGCATCATAAATATACCTTAGCATTTATGTAAGTCCTTTAAACCACGTTGTATAATGCAAGGAAAAAAATATACGTCCTTTATGCCCATAGTTTAGCTACATTATGAAGTAAATGTAGTACGTAAATGAAGAACAGTAAAGGTCGTAAAGGACAGAATAATAAAATAAGGTTCCAAATGGGTGGTCTTAAAGGGCAACGTGTATAATATCAGGACTTTACGTCGTGGTCTATATTTCATGACGTCCTTTACAATCCGTGTGATTTCGAGTATGATATTTACACCCACTAAACAAAGCAGTTTTGATGTTGAGCTATGAAAAATTCTGGGGTGTAAAGGTCAAATTTTGCGAGATATCAAAATTTGTAAGTATACAGATCGATAGAGCTTGAAATTCTGAACAAAACTGTATATATAACTCATTTTCGGCATTTTGTCCTTTACGCCAAATGAACCTAAAGGTATCGATATGGAAAAAGGACGCTCATCTGTAACTTTTTTTCCAAATTTAGATACATACATATTCGGAATCAGTAAAAAAGGCACAACTGAACTTAAAATCAATCAGACAGACTGGAGTGCTTCCGTGAAGTCTTCGCCAATAAGGTTTTGCAAATTGTACACGACTCTAAGTGTTAATAGCTCTGTGTACTACGGTGAATATTGAGCCAACTTTTATCACAATTGTAGTATCATGACATGAATATAATTTTCTGGAGTGGTGCGTGAATGCTAATAGACTTCTTAAGTACTATAAAATATTCTATTGATCAATAAAAACGTGTTGTAATTAATTAAATTCTTGACTGGTTGGGGCAAAAACTGTCTTTGTTATAACAACCTTGGTCTCCTGGATTACGTAAAGCTAATTTCACTACCTATAGTTTTCATTTTTGTTGGGATAATTAGCTTCACACCAAAGCTTACTGACTGGTACGGTTCTGGATATCGAAAGTTAACAAATATATCGAATGTACTAAAATATCGAATGGTTATATTATAATATCGAAAAGTTTTTTTCTGAAACCGAAACTTCTCAGATTTTATTAAAACAACATCGTATAGAACCCATTAGTTTAGATTGGTCTTATGTCAATCTTAAAAAGTTTACGGTTTGCAGAAAAAAAAAACTTTTCGATAAGTTAATCATTCGATATTTTAATATAGGTATTCGATGTATTAACTTTCGACATTCAGTTACGTGCCCTCACTGACTACTAATTTACCTTCGCATCGTCAGTTTGTTCACGTACGTAGCAGGTAAATAGTGCAACTTATTATAGTATGGCTCACGAGTAAGTAGTAAATTACTCACGTTCTAGATACAACTCGTAACGTACAAAGGTTTCAATTGATAAGTAAACGACCAGTAGACCGTAGTGACCAACGTACTGCAACTGAAACTCAATATCAATTGCAGCATTCTAATTGTATCATGTATCAATGAGCATTATTGCATTCTGTTGCATAATAATTGTCAACAAAGTTGTACCTTGGACTTAACGATTCGTATGAACCCAAGCAAAATTGGTTCTCTGTTGCCAATAAATAAAGTACCTACCTTAAAGGAGGGCTATTTTGGCTCTGAAGGGTCACTTTGTTCATTGGGATTAAATCGGTCCATTAAATATTATTGCATTTAAATTAGCGCACATTGGTTTTAGGCTTAGGTTTTAGCTGACTACCCGCGCTTTTGTGTTGTTATCAGACGGTACCGGCCGAGAGGTCGAGTTAAGTATACCAATTCGAAAAATTTTAAAAAAAACCATGTCATTTAGATAAGCGATAACAAAGTCACATTAACATTATGACTTTTAGTATTACATTTTTTCGAAAAATGTCTATTAACACTAAATGACAAGGATTTTTTCTTATTTTTCTAGAACCGTTATAACTTGGATTTTCGTCCAGTACCAGTGGCCATACGCCGTTTTGTCTAACGTGCGGACCTTCGCAATCGCATTCTCCATTTCTTTCTACCCTCATTTTACACCTTGTGAAAGAAAAAAGTGGTGAAATATATATATTGTTATTCCGAGTACATTAGTTAGACAATGAGGCTATCGTTGAGTTTTATCCCCCTAAGTCCTGGCCTTTTCTAACTGATGTAGAACTTGAGACCTAAATAAGAGTCACATGATTTGTAATTTTCGAAATTATTTAAGTTTCTTTGAAGTTCATTAAATAATTTGTATTTTACATAGGTAGTACATTCGGCCGTTATTCTTACTGATGATTTGTTCTTTATAAAGTACGCTGGAACTTATGAGGTTAAAACACCCTAAGTTATCCTTCATTGGACCAAAGTGTCCTGACCTTACATTAATCGAATCGTTTACAGTGACGTAGTAGGTATTTGATGATTAAATAATGGCCATGATTACTACCGACTGGCTGCGTTCAATGCAAATTAATTAATTAGGTATTTTATAATGAAGTCACGACCGCAAATAGTAATTCCTGGCGAGCACGTTACAATGTCATATCTGTTTGTTTCTTATCTTTATCTGCGCCGAGTCCGTAGAGGTGAAGAATTCTCTCAGATACAAGAGTTTATGTGGAGGCTCTTATGGCATGTTCGTGACTTTTGTTCATTATTTATCTAAACGAGCATAAAACATGTGACTAGTTCTACTGTATTGTTGTTGATACGATTGGTGTATGATACGTTTCACAGCTGTGCTACATTAGGTAGGTACATTATTAATGTCATGTTCACATGCGAGTAGAAGCCTGGTATATTTGCATTGTATTTTAATGAGCCTGTATACTGCACGTTAATTTTTTTTAAAGTCATGATCAATTTTAAAGATATTGTTCGGAAACAAAGCAACTTTGTTTTCGGCATTATAATTCGTATCTTCTGCCAATTTTTGAAGCAATACATTTTGATATGTTCCGGTTTCAATATTGAGTTCAATATCGTTCGCAGTGTATTTAGCACTGATACAAAGGTCAGCATGAGGTAGTTGCATGCACGCACGCTTTATTGGGACACACAGGGAAGGTTCATCGAACAAAAACACATGCCTAATACATTCGGCTTCTACAACCATCTATGGACCAATTAATCAATATCGTACGATTTAATAGCAACAGACGGCTTGCGATTATATTAAAACAATCTTCGTATAAACAAGAAGGAAGTCGTCGATGCGGAAGGAACTAGTTGAAGAATTAAATAGAAACGGCTTTTGACTAAGGCTATGCATGATTAGGCTGCGCGGTATCTTAATTTAATGCTCAAAAGCTGTTTTTAATGTAGCTATAATAATAACATCTATGTTTATTACTATCAAGCGGGTTATTAAAATTTCATAATTACGCAGATAATAGTTTACTTTTGACGACTAGTTCGTAATTCGTAAACATCGTCTTATGTTGTTAGAACCTTGCAAATTTAAACGCGGAGACCTTCAGTGCGAAATCGTTCGCTATTTAGTCCGCGAGGTACGACCAATTTAACTATTCGTCTGCGTTCAAAGTCTGGCAATACGTATCCGGCGCAAATACATCTTGGTCGTTGTTAAATAAAAGATTTAGCGAACGCATTGTTTAACTTATAAACATTCGCACAGAAGTTATTAAATAATATCCATTAGTAACCCAGTCCTGAGAATTAATTAGTAACTGTTTATGATTTGGAAGGAAGAAACAATAATGTTGCAGCATCGGAACGTGGCTGATATTGAACTGTATCATAATAGGGAACACTTTTATTTTGAGATAATCTAGCTATAGTTCAGATGTAATTGCTAATATTATGCACGATAGTTATTATTCTACTTAACAGCCCGTGTGAATGACTACTTTCCTGTAAAGACCGTATTGTAGATAGCGTGTAGTAACCAATGTAAAGAAGAATGGTTTCTTGGGAAATTAAGGTATGGATTTTAGAAATCACATCACCCAAAAATACCAACCATATTCGAAAGTGGTGAAAACTTAAACTGAATTAATTACTTGTAGGTAATCTAGTCAAAAAATTGAGCTGCAATTTTGTAGCACTAGACATACCTACCTACATTTTTACCATTTACGAAGGGAACTTTCGAGTGATAGACATGAGCTCAATACTCGGTCCTCAGATGTTTATTTTGATTGAAGTCGTACCCAATATCTTCTGTCATAATGTACAGTTCATAGTAGGCATATAAAATACCGAAATGTCCATAACTTATCAAGAGAGTAGTGGTAAACTATACACAACGGTTTATCTTATCTCTTGTGATTAAACCTTATTGTGCTCATAAAACAAATTACGAATTATTGTGTTTATTCAGCTTAAAAACTGATCCTTTTACTATTCTGTACAGGCCCATTGATGTTTGTCACTGAAGCATGATGAGACACAAAAAACGAGTTATAAAGAACACAGAGACAAATATATTTTTTATTACTTTTATTTATTATAAACCGTTTTTGATAGGTACTTACCTAATTTACTGGAGACAATGGCTTTCAATAAAATATTAAACTTGTGCAGGTAAATATATTAGCTAAATTTTAGGTATTAAATTTGTTGAAAACTTAGCAATATTACTTTAGTTACAAATTAATTCTCTGTTTCTGCCAATAGACCATTATCACATTCAATATCTCTGTCCCATTTTTGCAACAAGTAGATTGATTTCCATGGATAGTTTTAGAACATTTTTAATGTTCTTTCAAAACAACACAACTATTTATAAACATATAAATAAGACTGCCTAGCGAAATCAAGATTGATGTAGCTGTCACCTCACAGCACACAGACAACAACAGTACCCAACCCAATTTGCTCAGCAACATTAATAAAACTACCCCGATGCTCGACACGACACAAACCAATCTATTTTCGACCTAACGACTAAATAGAAAACAAAATTAAATTGGCATTCATTGCAGTGAAAATAATTCTTGTTTTATTGACATTAATTCGATTATCTATCTGCCATTACAGTACCGATTAGACAGATGTTCGGTAACGCTTGTCTAGTTTTATTGCATAATATTTAAGTGACCGATTTCTAAGATGCCAAGCTTTACATTCGACTGTAACCGTTCCAAATGCCTCCGTATAGTGGTCGGATAATAAACGATGATGGTTAGGAGCGTAAGCATTTCGAAATTGATTGATGTGCAGAGTATTCTTAGATTCCTCTTATAACAAAAGATTTGTACATAATTAAGTACCTACTTATATTTTAATAACTTTCACTATCTAGTTGCACTGTTTAGAAATTTCCCATGTTAAAGTTAAACTTCCACAAAATCGTGAAATTGATTCTAAACAAAAATATACAAAAATCATTTCTCTTACAAGCTTTTTGTTGACTGTACTTTTTATTAACTGCATTTCCAAAGTCATCCCAACTGTCTACATATTCGTACCAAATTTCAAATCAATACGATTTGTTAGGTACCTACTTACCTACTTATTAGAATTGGGCGAAATTCGACTAGGAAGACTTGACTTTTAGTTACTTTTTAAAAAACATGACCTTGTCCATCAGGAGACAATTTTTCTAGTGTATTTTGCCGCTGTTCGGAAAAAAAATCTACAAAACGAAACCTCAGCTTTGATTTTAAAAAACAAAAATTGCAAATGAAATAAAAGCTTGTAAAATAAGTAGGTAGCTAGAAAATTTATTTGTATGCAGAATAAGGCTTCGCAGTGTTGTATACCTCTGTGTCGCGTTTTATTTTATCATATTCCGTGACAGGTGTGTTAAAGAGAACAATAATAATATTATGCAATGTAACTAGTAGGACAACGTACAACGCAATATTTTTGAAATTTTGTTTTACTTTAGCCTTTGTTTACAGTCTACCAGTCTAGTACCTTATGCAAATGGATGCAAGTGTGGAACATTGGAACACTAAGTAGGAAACCAAAAAATTAAAATTGCGGCCACGTGCCGAATCCAAACTTTTATTCCAGCTGTATCTATAACTCAACAACAAACACGCCTTATTGAAAAAGAAGCATATTTTATTAAGTATACGTTATATGTACCTACCCAAGGAATAAAATCTAAATGAATGAAGTGAAAATTATTCATAAGTTAACCAAAGTCATTTTGGCTATCTTGAAAACTGAGGATAATTTCACTTTTTTGGAATTATTGCAAATATTCATTTTGTTTAAAACATTTATTAGAAAACAGCAACAGTAGCAACACAATATGAATAAAGACGTGTAGTTCAAAAACCTTGGAATAGTGAAATACCTACCCGTAACTATATATAGAAGGAAAGAAACGCGTCATAAAAATGATAAAAGATAAAAGGGTCAGCATCTGTTAAGTATAAGTAAAGTGATTTAAGTAACTTACTTTTGTTTAAAAAAGTCTGATATCTGGCTCATCTTCCAGAAGATCTGCAGAAGCAGCATCAGCAGCGTGTGGTTGACCCAGCAGTACAGTTTGTAGCAGCTCTCCATAGTGCCTTCCCGCTCGCGGTCCCACACAAACTTAGACAACGAGAACTCACTCATCCGGCACTATTTAAAAGTATAATGCGAAAAAACTCCCGACGGTCTCACTGTGGCACGAATTGGAAATTCAAATTGGGAAATGTATGTAGGTAGTTCGGGGCCCTGGGACGTGAGCGATTAGAGTGAAATTTAACCGCCGAATGCGGTGCTATCAGTCGCTACGCTCGATATGAAGAGGCGATAGGTTTGACCGCGCTCGGTCGCCGGTGCACGCGAACTGGGATCGAACTGGTGGCCGTGAGCGTGCTACCGCTTGTGACGACAGATGACTCAGTTGTATCGGTCGGGGGCTTTATTAGAAACTGTTCAAGTGATTTGGCTGCGAGGTTTGTACGGCGACGATTACATCGAGCGAGTTGCTGGCGAGTGGCATGGTAACGTATAGCGTTGTGGGGCTATAAATGCGACCGGCTTATTAATGTTTAAGTACTTAATGACATCCAGTAATCAATATAGTTGAACCTCACTCACTCACTGTTGGCGTATGTATGCGATTAAGAATTTCGGGGGAGTCGGTTGGATGCGACGTGGTTCAATTGGTAGAACACCCGTTGGGGCGCATACCCAGGGACGTGGGTTCGAGTCCCACCGGCGCACCCGAAAAACTTTTTCGCTTTTAAATAATCATAGTTGAACCTGTTGAATTGTAACTCATATTGATGCTCTTAATGACATAGCTGTGCTTGACAAAGAGATGTAGTATGATGTGGTGTTACGGTCCAAACGTTTCCCGAACGCTTACGTTATTCTGAGAACGTTTTACGTTGTTCAACCGTAACTTAATATTCTTTGGCTTTTACTGGCTAAGCTTTCGAGTATTTTGACCGCTCAGGTCAAACTCTATCATTCCACGTCAACAACTGAAGGGCAATTTGCAACAACTTTAATTATACTAGACCACTGTTCCGTAAACTTTTTGTGTTCAAGTTACACCTAGCCAAACGAAATTTTTTGGAGGTAATACACCATAAATTAAAAATCATTGAATCCAACCCAAACGATTGAATTACCGCTAAGTACCAAACCTGTGAAGGCCCGTTCCTGAATTTAGCCCCTGGACTAAGGACTGTCTTCGGTATTAACTAGAAAAGTTAACCATTAAGCACTACTTTCTTCACAATAGTTAGGTATTATTATTAGTAGCTGATAGGATAATGACGAATAAAAACCCTTTAACATTGAATATTGACCCACTAATAAACCTACATTATGTGTGTGTGTAGTGTAGAGTGATAGATACATTGAGACTCAATGTAGTCACTCTAGACTCGTTGATGGGCATTTTCAGAAAAAAATGTACCCTGTACTTTTTTTAAAAACCTAACAAATTTTGGGTTATTTCTACTCAGAATCACAAGCACTATCGATTCCACTTTTAATTGTCAGTTTTGTGACGCAGTTAACCATACATGTTGTATGGACCATCACAAAACTGACTAATAAATTTTGTATGGAAAATTAAGGGTAATTATAATTACCTAAGGCAAAACGGGTAATTTTTTTCTGAAAACCCCCTGACCCTGATACGATGTGACAAAAACTGCTTAATGAGGCACGCTGCTCATCGCTCGTTTTTTCCTTCAATGTGTCAAACAGAAACACGCATACTTAGTGAGATACAAATCTGGCTTCTGCGCGGTTGTAATATCACTTAAACACATCGAATAGTGGCGTTGGTGTTTGTTTCATATCTCAGTAAGGAATGCGACTGGGTTGAAAAGCAAGCCCTCGTCAATGGAGTTTTTTTTGAAATCCTCACGGTTGACAAAACGATGCGTTGGTCGGTATGGGGATAATTTTATAAACTGTTTTTAGGTTGGATTTGAATATTTGACGTTGTTTGTGTGTGTAAGTTGAGGTTAGTATTTAAACTTTGTATGCTATTTCAAATTGTAATTTTCTGAGTTCGTTCAGAAAATAGTAAGGTTAAGTTATGTTCACGTATAGCTTAGCTAGTACTTCAATTGAAAAATCTAGTAGGTACTAACGATTTTAATAAGAACGCCGTATACACCGTGAAATTTTAGTGGTTGTTTTCCCGAAACGAGGTGATTTAGTTTCGATTGTACAATCTATTTATAATTACTATTTTGACTAGAGTCAAAAATCCAATTGTGAAAAACGAAAGTCGAAAATGACCGCAAACCAATAGTAACGCTTCGTTGGTACCTGACCTATCGTACGATCGTACGCTACTTGTACCAACGAAGCGTTACTATTGGTTTGCGGTCATTTTCGACTTTCGTTTTTCACAATTGGATTTTTGACTCTAGTCAAAATAGTAATTATAAATCGATTGTACAATCGATACTAAATCACCTCGTTTTGGGAAAACCACCACTAAAATTTCACGGTGTATACCTAGTAGCTAATAAGTACTTGATCATCACATTCATCACTATTAAGTTGTAGGTACCTCTAAAAACAGTGAACGGTCCATTAGGACATTTCTTAGTTTACTTATCAATTTATCATTAATGAATCTGCAACATTCAATAATTTAACGACATTTTTTTTCACTACGTCTTCATGTACACATTACACATATATTGTAAATGTGTTGCGCCGATTTCACGCCGTTGGCGTTGCAATGACCGGCGGCGTCGGCGTGCGCCACGCCGATCGGCGCACACGTCTACTACCTAGGTACGGTCAAGTGCAAAAATAAGTATCGATTTAATCCTCCCATCGTTATATACCTATACCTTAATTCGACGACATAAGAGCAAAGGACATATTTATGAACAAGTTGTGTGCACCCATATTTTTACACTTGACTGTACATACTTGGAGTAATACTTGAGAAGCAAATTGAGTATCTTAGGTACATACTTACCAAAAAAAAACTTACTGTACATACTTGGAGTAATACTTGAGAAGCAAATTGAGTATCTTAGGTACGTACTTACAAAAAAAAAACTTCCGTCGTCTTATTACAATAAAAGTTATAATTTTATTATAACTATCCACCTATTGGTTTCCTTTAGCGTGTCCTGTTTAACTTCGTTATTTAATGGTTAAGTCACAAGCTAAGAATACCCTATTACAGCGGTTCCCGAAAGGTGGTCCGCGGAACCCTGGGGTTCCGTGGAAGGGCAATAAGGGTTCCGTAAAAAATATTTTCATGTGCGGTGAGCAATTTAATTGTTTTTCATTTATACCTATTTTAAGGTGTTATCAAAGAAGGGTTCCGCTAGGAAAAATGTAATCAATTAGGGTTCCTTGACACAAAAAAATTGGGAACCCCTGCCCTATTACATAAAATAGTTTGTCATTGTTATGTCCGATTACAGGCCTTTGTCCAACTTATCTATGTATTACTCACTGTTTATCAGTTATTTTACTAGAAAAAAAACCGTCCAAGAGCGTGTCGGACACGCCCAAGATAGGGTTCCGTAGCCATTACGAAAAAATCAAGTAATATTTTTCAAAGGATTTCGTATGTGTACGGAATCTTACAAGTTTAGGTATGTTTTATACCTTAGGCTACTATTTACTCTTAAACTACAAATAATTCCCAAGCAATTTTAGCCGCTATAATTTTCCTTGTAAATATAATACACCGTGAAATTTTAGTGGTTGTTTTCCCGAAACGAGGTGATTTAGTTTCGATTGTACAATCGATTTATAATTAATATTTTGACTAGAGTCAAAAATCCAATTGTGAAAAACGAAAGTCGAAAATGAACCGACCCTTTATTTTTGCTCGTCAGTGTATAAGATACAGACTTAAATATTATTAACGGTATTAGATGGCTGGTCCTTGGGGGGTGGACGCCAAGTCATTGGTCGCGGAGTTGGGTCTCAGGTTGCGGGACAGAGGAGGTGGCCCCCGTTCCGTCGTACTTGGTGCAGTAGATCTCGTTGGCCATACAGCGGGACAAAGCCGCAGGGGTGATGGGCACGTTTGAACGGTTTGGGCCAAGTACGATGCGGATGGGTAATATTTAGATTTTATTTTGTTTTGTTTTATTTTAGCTTTAAGGGCCTACCGTGTTTTTGGCGCCTTTATTGCATTCATTTAATCTCGTGCTGTATCATTACAAGTTGTACCAATGTTGGGGCAGTTGCTACTGTCTTCAGGGTCTTCTTCAATAAAGATTTTTTATTTCCTTTTTACAAATTAATTTAATAAAAATTATTAAAAAATGATCACGTGAGTACAAGGTAAGTAAGTAGGTTATAGCTGGTAATGGAGACAACAGTGGTCGGTCCGACGGCTGTAGCTAGTTTTATACAAAAATAAAGCGCCTCTCGCGGAAGGCAGCTAAACTAAAATAGTTCCGCGGATGAACGCGTGGTGGCGCTGGCAGCTGCGTCGACATACTCGGCCGCCTTGAGAGCAGCCGCTCTCAACAGGGATGAACAGCTCATGGTCCATGGAGTCCTAGCTCGACGTAGCTCAGCCATCAGTCTTCATAGGTGTAGCTCAGCCACCAGTCATCAGATCACATCGGCAGCGCCCGATGTGGGTACGGGGAGAGGGCAGATTTTAGGATTTTAGGGAAAATGTGTAAGATATTTGAGGATTCACTCTAATGACAAGTGTTTATCGAAACACGATTACCTTATAGTTCGCTCGATAGAAAAAAAATCCAAAGTCGTCTCTAAAAAAATTAAATAAATTCGTAGTACTCACGGCAAGTCCTCACTTTTTGAATGTTAATAAAACAAGATGTTTTCTATGTCGTAGTGTTGCTACATTTTTAAAATATGTATTTGTTTTAGTAATAAGATGAAAATACCCAAAAACACGCGCAGTCCAACCAACCTATCTTGAGCCATCGTGCCTCCCCCACGCCCGAAATCGCCCACCCAAAATCGATTAGCGCGAAAAGCTCGGTAGGCCATTAAGGAAATGTACCTAGTTATTTATTATATAGTTATTTTTAACGACCGCTTTAGCCTAGTTGGTAGTGACCCTGCCTACGAAGCAAGAGGTCCTGGGTTCGAATCCCGGTAAAGGGCATTTATTTGTGTGATGAGCACGAATATTTGTTCCTGAGTTATGGATGTTTTCTATGTATTTAAGTACAAGCTTTGCTTAGTTTGGGACTAGGTTGATTTGTGTAAGATTGTCCCCTAATATTTATATATTTTTATATATATATATATATATTATTTATATTTAGTAATTTAATATATTTTTTATTTTATTTTGATGTTTGTAATTGTAATACTATTAAACAGCAACACATATTTCAATCAAACTAATAAATCATGGTGGGTACGATTTACACCAATTAGCCCTAGTCCCAAACTAATAAGTCTTGAGAACAAACATGACCTGTAGTATTTTTAGGCTTGCATACCCAAAGGGTGCCAACGGGACCCTATTACTGAGATTCCGCTGTCTGTCTGTCTGTCTATCAGTCCGCCCGTCTGTCACAAGGTTCTATCTCTTGAACCGTAACAGGTACACACTTGAACTTTTCACCGATTATGTATCAATAAAAAATAATAAAAATATAATTAAATTAAACACTAAGGGGGGTCCTGGGCCTGACCAACCAGTTTAAAATGATCGCACACTGCGTACATTTAACTTAGAAGCAGGGCTGGATTATTAAAGGCGGCTGTTTACGGCGTTATTTTGACATACTTTTCCAAAAAAATGTACGGAACCCTCGGTGCACGAGTCCGCTTCGCACTGGGCCAGTTTTTTTATACATATTAATACCTGTCCTGATCGGGGATCAAATCCGGGAAATCAAACAACAAACTAGTCTTTCCCTCGCCACTGCGCTCCAATTAACCATTAAGTAAATCCTTCATTTCAGTTGGAATTCCGGGATTTCACAAAATTTCCGTGGGATTTCCTATAAATTACCGTGGTATATATAGCCGTGATGGCCTAGTGGTTTGACCTATGGTCTCTCAAGCAGAGGGTCGTGGGTTCGAGACCGGGCTCGCACCTCTGAGTTTAATTTATATGCGAAATTACATTTGTAATTTATCATGAGCTCTACGGTACAGGAAAACATCGTGAGGAAACCTGAGAAGAAATTCAATGGTGTATGTGAAGTTCCCAATCCGAACTGGGCCCGCGTGGGGAATACGGCCCAAGCCCTCTCATTCTGAGAGGAGGCCTGTGCCCTGCAGTGGGACGTATATAGACTGGGATGATGATGAATGATGATGAGATGACCGTAGACCGTCTAACCGTAAGAAGGAATATCGGGATAAAAGGTGCCTTACTATGTGTTATTTCCAAGGTCCAGTTAGCTACAGGTACGAATACGTCAATAGTTTTAGCGTAAAAGAGTTACCAACACAGACACACACTCGCTAACTTTTGAATTTTTCAATCAATCAAGATTTCTCTCATAAATTACCTAGTACTTACCTAAGTAGTGGAATACCGGTAATTTCTGTTCAACGGCCTAACAACTGACTGTAGAACAATAACTGACTATTGCACAAATGTAGTTAAATGGGTACTTCGTACCTACTAACAATGCACCAATTAGAACTACAGAGATTCATAAAAACGTTGAGGTTTTTTTTTAATTCTCATTGTTAACGGGCGACGATAACATTCAGTAAATTGCATGTCAATCGGTTTTTGGTTAAACAAACATTTAACAACATTTCTGTTCTTATCTGATAATGGTGCTCTCATTAAGATGTTTTGAAAAAAAAATCAGTCTTGATGTTGTTACCTAAATATGTAAGTACTTACCTAGTTATTTGTTGCAAGGCTAAAAAAAGTTACTGATTGGCGCGAGTTGGTAGGTACATTATATTGAAACCCGAGCGAGCAAGCGAAGCAAGGTCTCGCTTCGCTTGTGGATCAAAAGAAGAATCCTGAGTGTAGCCAAGTGTTTCAAGGCACAAGATGCTAACGACTTTTACTGCCGAGCAAAAAGTAGGAACAGATACCGGCAAACTTCTTGACAGACGGGCGACTTTTCTTCTCTCCATATCTTATTAAAAATATTGATCCTAGTGAAAAGTAAGTACATGTTTTATTTTTACCTCACTACAGCGAGAAAAATAGAGTAGCTTAACTTAAGTGACTCAATAGTTGACGGAAGGAAATAAGCCCTACAAATAAATTATTTAGAATTTTCTTTTTGAATTTGATAGAAATTTGACAGGTCTGATTATTAATCTTTATGATTCCTTCTTTTTTTTGAGTAAGTACCTATTTACTTTTGGCAAAGTGTCTTCCAGCAAATGTTGTATCAACCAAAAAAAGTTATGTAGTTACTTCAGTATTTCAACATCCTTATAATTATTTTGATTTTAAATATGAAACATGAGAGCCATACGCAATTCTGTGACGTTTTTGTTTTATAGTCCGCGATATGTCATCCATTGAATGAAAATAAATCCCCCGCTTGTTTGCAAGAGACAAGATGACATCACCAGCCTCAGTTATCTACAACGTATAACGCGAACTGCGAAACAGGCAAATTTATTTTTAAATATTAAGTACAACTCATTTCTACGCAATAATTGTACTCTGTCAGTAATCAAAAAATAAATAAAGTGATTAAGTGTATGCTGTGGCAAAGGTAATTTATAGTCACGGAGTTACGCCCGAAGAGGTCGGCAACACGCACGGTCAACGGCTCTCGCTCCACTGGGAGTTGCAATGTCAAAGCCAATTTAATATGAAAAGTTAAATTTATGTACTATCCGGTTCTAGGTACGCAATGAACTTGAAATTTGAATAAAGAAAACGGTAGATATATCTGGCGGCTACCTTATAGTTACAGGGGGGGCTACTACAAAATTCGACGAAGTTCGTATAGTGTCGTCGCTTTCACTATTTTGTTCAAAACTATTAGCGTGGATGGAACTGCACGATACGACGTTCGAAAGTTGAATTTCATAGTATAAGGCCACAGACTAGACAGGATATCTTCATCATGAGCATAATCATCGTCGGCTGAAAGACACACCCACAGCTCGTCGTAGTTCTTTCCCAAAGAACGTTATAATCACCGGTCTTACAACCTCCATCAGTCTCAGTCCACCTCGTGGAGGGCCTACCCACGCTGCGTCTCCCGCTATGAAAACACATCAAGAACACGTTGACCTCAACAGCCATCAGTTCTTCGAGCAACGTGCCTCTCCTACGGCCACTTAATAGTTTGACTATTCTGCTGACTATGTCGTTTAGGTATTTTGGCTCTTATCTGCAGATCTCTTGGCGTCCTAAGTCCCTAACAAAACGTTTGGCCTCAACGCCCCAAGGCCCACCAGTCTCAACAGCGACCGGAACGAAGTCATAATTCTTCTTCAATTCCGAATATTTGTCGTGTTTCAACAACAGAACGAATAAGAATACGAATATAGGTGTAAGAACGAATGTTTAGTCTCGAAAACACAGAGATATTAGGTATTTATATTTTGGGAAAGAGACTGCCAGACTACTTAATCTGGGATCGGGCTGGACGTGCCAATCCCATACACCCCCAGTGATAGGCTCTCTCAGCCACTTTATAGATGCCCGAGAGTAAACTTATAAACCTCGAAATATTGATATGATAGCCCCCGGAAAACCTCATGATTAGACCAGCAGTAAATTAAGCAGGTATTTAACTTTCAATGTGGCAATTATTGATAGCCCCAACTCGTTATGTAATTTAACTTAGGTCAGCCGGTTCAGTATCTGTAACGTAATTATTGTCCCCAATCGACGTCAAAACAATGTTCTCGAAAGTTCTGGTAGGGCGAGTTTCGTTTGGACAAACCGGTACCTTTACCTTGGAAATGGTTCAATTTTGAAGAGTCGCCACGATTGACTATGACGTTGTTACCTTCGAATCGATACGTGAAAGATGTTTTGAGTTGAAGTGAATGAAGCCTAATGGAAAAATATAAATGAAACGTGTAAAGGTATTGTTAAAGGTTACCCGTTAAGTATTTAAGAGTCAGCCAACGATCTGTTTTGGGAATACGAGGCCATCACTTCGTACTCGCTTCGATTAGTCTATCTGGGTCTGTGCTTGAAGGTATCATTAATTATTGAAACTGGGCTTCGTGTACGTCTCTTTGGGTTAATAGAACTGACAGGTGCATGTCCTCCAGAATACTGTCTTTCCATCTTGTTCAAGACGTGTTTAAAAGCATTTTGTATTAAGCCAAAAATTCTCCAGATGTCAGATAGTATTAAAATTTTATTCATGGAAAAAGTTATGCAAATAAAAAAAAATATTGATACCTCGGTTAAATTCAAAAATGCTCTCAGGTCAACAAGATTTTTATTTCTAAAGACTCATTTAGATAGCGCGAGAAATAGCACGCGAGGTACATTGCCGTCCATGATCGATCAATTATACATTCATAGCTGCGGGACCCAGCAATGTAACGAAACTTCGACGATATCTCTAGCACCATCTAATGACGCTTTACATCTTAATTTTACGTTCCATCAAAATGCGGTCAATTCATTCCTAAAACTGTATAAAAATAGTATCAAGGTTGATATTATCAGGCCTGTTATTTCGCGACTGTCATTTATGTATCTGTGCCGCAATTATGATGATAGTTTAAACCGGTGTGGTTACAAGACGACCTCTATTTACAGGCCCGGAATGAACGACAGTAATTCACGACCTAACCTACCCAACCTAACTACGACCTAACGAGTTCGTGGCCGCTAACGATGGGCCTTATAAGAAAGCTCAAAGTCACTAAGAGGGCGATGGAGAAGGCTATGCTCGGAGTTTCTCTGCAGGATCCCATTAGAAATGATGAAATCTGTGCAAGAACTAAAGTCACGGACATAGCTCGAAGAATCCCTCCCCAGACTTAAGTTTCAGTGGCCAGGGCACATCGCTCGCAGAATTGACGGCCGATGGGGCCGAAAGGTTCTCGAGTGGCGTCCGCGGACCGGAAGATGCAGTGTAGGTATAGGCCTCCAACAAGATGGAGCGACGACCTGGTTAAGATGGCGGGAACGCGATGAATGCGGATGGCGCAGGACCGATCTGTCTGGCGAGCCTTGGGGGAGGCGCCTATGTTCAGCAGTGGATCTTTCGGCTGAAATGTTGATGATGATGAATTCACGACCTTATAATTCAAATCCTTATGACAATAACATGAGGGAGGGTCGACAAATACATGGTCGTGTTTTAAACGCACCGTTTTAAACGAGATGACAGGAGTAACAAGTCAATTCTTCAAAAAGCGAGTTGACGTAATTTATAAATAAAAAATTTTAAATAAAAAATAAAACCGCCTTCAAAAAACACCCAAAAAAAACTTGGAAATAAAAAAATTTAAATAAAAAATAAAACCTCCTTCAAAAAACCCCCAAAAAAACATAAAATAATAATTGATTGAACCGACCACAATAAGCATGAAAATATCTTTCTACTAATCTGTTTGAAGTTGGTGCCTCAGCACGAGCCAGCAGGAGTGTAGAAGCCCTATAATAGGTATGTAGGTAAGTTAGATTACTAGGTCCACTCCTGCTGGCTCGTGCTGAGGCACCAACTTCAAACAGATTAGTAGAAAGATATTTTCATGCTTATTGTGGTCGGTTCAATCAATTATTATTTTATGTTTTTTTGGGGGTTTTTTGCAGGAGGTTTTATTTTTTATTTAAATTTTTTTATTTCCAAGTTTTTTTTGGGTGTTTTTTGAAGGCGGTTTTATTTTTTATTTAAAAATTTTTATTTTTTTCTTTTTAGTTGTTGCTAATGGCCTGGACTGGCACTCTTTACTGACTGTACTTTTTGCCTCTGGTTACCAAAGTACTTATCAAGACGAATCAAACGAGACCAAACTTGATGGGGTTATGTCGTTTTACTACGGAGTTCTTATGGTCACCATCCAACTTCATTGTCAGACCCTGGTTACCATCTAGGACCAAAGTACTCGTTGAGACGAGTCAAATGAGTCCGTACTCGATGGGGTAAGTGCCGTTACTTTATGGAGTAACTTTGGCCACCTTCCAGCTCCATCATCAGACCCTGGTTACCATCTGGGATCAAAGTGCTCGTCAAGACGTTTCAAATGAACCCAAACTCGACGGGGTTGTGTTGTTTTATTACAGAGTTTCTATGGCCACCTTCCAACTTCATCATCAGATTAGCTCCATGTCACAATAATATTGCATTGTCACCTGATTTACACATGCATGTAAAATATGAAATCAATCAGAAACCGGGAAGTGAGTCAAATTCAACTTGCAAGATTTGACCCGTTGAGGAGTTCCGTTGGCCATCTGCGGTCTTCTTCATCAGATCTAGTTTACCAAATGACACTTTATGAATGCAAATGCTCGATTTGTCACTGAAAATACTAAAATCGCTTTACATTTCCCTTGAACTTTTGAAGAGTTCCTTCAATTCCTCATGGATCCCATCATCAGAACTGGATTCCGGTAACAACGGGACCAACCTTGAAGCATATGCTTTCAAACAACGAAAGAATTTTCCAAATCGGTTCATAAATGACGGAGTTCTGAGGTAACACACGTTAAAAAAAAAAAAAAAAGAACATACAACCGAATTGAGAACCTCCTCCTTTTTTTGAAGTCGGTTAAAAATAAAATAAATAAATATTAGGGGACAATCTTACACAAATCGACCTAGTTCCAAACTAAGCAAAGCTTGTACTATGGGTACTAAACGACGATAAACATACTTATATAGATAAATAAATACTTAAATACATAGAAAACATCCATACATAACTCAGGAACAAATATTCGTGCTCATCACACAAATAAATAAAGGGGGGTGTTGCCCGAATTGATATTTGACGGTACCTCTGTCCCTTTCTCACCCACGGTCAAAAATTTGGGTATCATCATGGATCAGACGCTTTCCTGGTCGGCTCATGTCTCGGAAGTCAGCCGCAAACTCTTTGCTTCGGTACATTCTCTCCGACGCCTGCAAAGTTTCCTCCCTCTTCATACCAAGATTACTTTGGCTCAATCCCTTCTTCTCCCTCTCCTTGACTACGGGGATATTGCCTATCTCGATCTCTCTGAGCAGCTACTTGACAAGCTTGAGCGTCTTCAGAACGTATGCATACGCTTTATATTCGGTCTCCGGAAATACGACCACGTGTCCTGTTTTCGCGCTCAGCTGAAGTGGCTCCCAATTCGTCTGCGCCGTAATGTTCACATCCTGTCGTTGCTTTTTAATGTCCTTTTTAAACCACAGTCCCCTTCCTACCTTTTCGAAAGATTCAATTACTTGGCTGCTGGATCTGGGAACCGGTTGCGGTCAAGTAATAATCTTTCGTTAGCTTTTCCTGTAACTAAATCCAAATCCTATTCCAAATCCTTCTCCGTGCACGCTGTTAGTCTGTGGAATCGGTTGCCGAGTGAAATCAGGCAGTCGCAGTCGGTAGCCATCTTCCGGAGTCGCTTGGGGGCGTACTGGCTTGACAGTTCCTCTTAAATAGAGACAACCTCTATTGTATTCTCTGTTTAGTGTATATGCGTATATTAATGTATTTATGTAATTTTTATGTAGTTAGTCTATTTATGTTGATATGATATGTATTAGTCTTCTGTATTCATGATATATTATATTAGTGTGTACCTGCGTGTATTCTTTGTATGTTTATGTATTGATTATGTTAAGTTTATTGGTTTGGGTTTACTTTTGATTTCGACTCTTTTTACTCTGCATTGTATGCCTACTCTTGTCTCTGGTGTCCTGTCAATCGTTCAAAGGTTAACTGGAAGAGATCCCTTTAAGGGATAAGTTCGCCTTTGTACATCTGTTTCTCTTGTTAACTGTTAATTTTCATGTTTTACGTACAATAAAGAGTTTTACATACATACATACATACATACATAAATGCCCTTACCGGGATTCGAACCCAGGACCTCTTTCTTTTTAGTCAGGGTCACTACCAACTAGGCTAAAGCGGTCGTTTATGAGCAAATAGGACGTCCTGAGACTCGGTGGAGCGATGATCTTCGTAAGGCGGCTGACAAGAGCTGGATGAGAGCGGCCGAGGATCGTGCTCAGTGGCGTGCCATGGGAGAGGCCTATGTCCAGCAGTAGACGGGCATAGGCTGATGATGATGATGAGTAAACTAATAAGTTATTGTAAAATTGTTACATTTCATCGTAACTAGACAGTGGCGGCGGAGCGAATCTAGATCGGAAACAAATCTGGAGCATTTTGCAATAGGTACTTCATTAAATTATTATTTAATCGATGATTTCATCATGCCGCGCAACACATCACTGACGCAATTAAAAAGATTTGGCGTTTATTGGAATGTATACTCCAATTGGGGATGTCTATTTTTTTGTAATGTAGGGAAAACTCTTGACAGATGAATAGACGGACGGATAGAAAACTTTAAGTCATCCATTAGTGTTCCGTGTTTTCCTCTTGAGTTTAAAAACTATAAAACTACACTAATCACACTCCATACTAATACATATTATAAATGCGTCTGTCCGTTCGTCCGTCTGTCTGTTTGTTACCTCCTCACGCTTAAGCCACTGAGCTAATTTAGATAAAGTTTGGTACAGTGATACTTAGTTTGAGTCCCGAGAAAGGACATAGGATAGTTATTTAACCCGAAAAATTGTATAGTTCCCGCAGAAAAGTGAAAAACGAATTTTTCGCAGACGGAGTCGCAAGCAGAGCTGGGCAAAATACAGGCTTTGCTTTAATTAAAATACAAATTACAAAATACTATCCCGCATGAATTTAAAATAAGAAATACAAAATACTAAGTAGAATTAAAACGAATCCAACCCGGCATGGGCAAGCAGAGTAAAAGAAAATTACTCTCTTTAAACATGAAACTGCCGTGAGGTGAGACCACAGAAATATTAATAAAGAGGATAGAAATGCCTTAGTTCCTATTTTCTTCCGGAACTCGTGTCGCTACTTCATCCCCTCTACTTACTGTGTTAATGCACACATGCAAAAGACCGGAACCGTACTACGCAATCACGCACACAATTACTAAAATTTTTGCTTACAAACAATTATGAACCTTACACCTTAGAAATAGCGTTGAATAACACTCAACTTAAGTCATACCCAAATTTACACAACGGCGCCATTTATTGGCCGCGTCGGCATTATGTCTGTACTAGTCGTAACCTGTTTTTTGTCCGTACCACGAACTTTTGTGCAAGACGGAAGGGTTATCAAAAATTACTTTACATTGCTGCGTATAATTCAAAACGATCTGCGTTTTTATGGGCATGAGTAGCAATGGTACTTATATGAAGTTCCGTGTTAATAACGTGTAAACCAATATTTCATAATGAAATATTTTCTCAAGTTGTATTTTGATATAAACCGCATTATTACATTAAATTAATACATACCAATGAAATGTAATCCCCTTATTAGTGTAATTACACAGTGTGGACGAGTTTCCGCAATTGCTAATGCTGCAAAACACCATTTTAAAGCACTTGTTGTCATACCCACGTTTCAAATAGCACTGAGCCACAAGTCGCGCGCTTGTGACCTACGAGTCACAAGCGCGGCGCCAAGGTCACGCGTCTAAGGCACTTCTATCCTCTTTATTATTATTTCTGTGGGTGAGACTCACTCATAGTGAAACAATCGTTTCAAAACGAGTTTATCTCGACAGTTTCAGGCTAATCCGTAGCCCTTCCTCTCGGAGGAACACGCTACGGCTGTGCCAAACGTGCACTCGAGTACGCTACGGATTAGCCCGAAATACCTATGTCGACTTAAACTCGTTTTGAGACGTGGGTAATCCGTAAGTATTATTTTATTAAAAATCACTTTCAATAAAGAAAACTACTTTTACTGATTAAAAGCAGTTTCCTTTCTTAAACACCAGATTTTAAAAGTGTTATCTGCCTGTCGAGGGGTAATGAATAAAGCCATGTCTACACTGGTGCGTTTTCATGTTCAACTTAAGATCGCTAAATGAAATCTAAATGTATTTATGTTAAAATGTATTTTGAAGTCATAAGTATTTGAAATATCAAAGGCGTTACAGCCGCGGGTGGGCCTTAGCCTGGTTCAGTAAATCTCTCCAGTCCGATCTATTTGCGGCCTCCCTTCTCCAACTTATCACCCCCAGTTTCTTGGTGTCCTGTTCGACGCCGTCCAACCATCTGAGCTTGGGCCTGCCTCTACTTCTGCGGCCTTCCGGCCGACCTTCCAGAAGGCGTTTAGGTACTCTGGCCTCATCCATCCGCACCTCGTGCCCTGCCCACCGCAGGCGTCCGATCTTTATGGCATTAATGACGTTTGGCTCATCGTACATTTGGTATAGCTCGTGGTTATAACGCGTCCGCCATCTCCCATCCTCCATCACAGCTCCGAAAATGCGCCTAAGTATTTTACGCTCAAATACCAACAAGGAATTTTCGTCCTTTTTGCTCAGCACCCAACATTCAGAACCTAAACCTATTCTCATAGGCCTTAATAAGGTTTTATACAGAAGCAGTTTTAGTCTTCTTGGAAGAAGTTTCGAGCGAAAGTATCTTAGCAGGCCGAAGTAGCACCTGTTATCCTCCTGCTTATTTCTAAAGATATTTATTATATCATTTTTATCCGTTACTAAGGACCCAAGGTATACGAATTCATTGACGCTAGCGAAGGTTGCCAACGTTGATTCCTTGTGGCAGAGATTGCTGGTCTTTTGTCGCTTTCAGGTACTTAGTCTTGGCCATGTTAACCTGAAGACCGGCCTCCGCAGCTGATTTTTCAAGAGCAAGGTATGCACCCTCCACCGCAGGCAGGAATCTTCCTATCACGTCGAGATCATCTGCATACCCCAAAATTTGGACGGATTTGTGGTATATAGTGCCTTTGGTCTCGATCTTTGAGTCCCGGATACATTTGTCCAGAGCGATGTTGAACAGTAGACACGAGAGGGCATCCCCTTGTCTTAAGCCGTCGTTGGTTCTGAAGGGTTCTGATAGCTCGGTTTGAACCCTAACAACGCTCTGAGAGTTTCTTAGAGTCATCTCTGTCAGGCGCACGAGCTTTGTTGGGATGCCGATCTCCATCATAGCACGGTACAGGAAATTTCTATGCACATTATCATATGCAGCCCTAAAGTCAACGAAAAGATGGTGAGTGTCGACGTTGAACTCAAACGTTTTTTCAAGGATCTGCCTAAGCGAGAAGATTTGATCTATTGTGGACCTGTTTGGTCGAAAATCACACTGATACTCTCTCAAGCTAGATTCTACATATGGCTTGAATTTGCTGAAAAGTGTATTGGACAAAACTTTATAACCGGTGTTCACAAGAGATATGCCTCGGTAATTGTTGCATTCCAATATGTCACCTTTTTTATGTAGGGGATGTATTCCAGTCTTCGGGCATTCTTTCGTCATTCCAAATCTGAAGAACCAGGTGGTGAAATTCTTTCTCGAATTCTGTTCCAGCATATTTTATAAGATAACCTGGGTCTCCGCGGATAACGTTACCCGAAACCAAATCGACCATATTCTGATAGACGGGAGGCACTTCTCTAATCTTTTGGATGTTAGAAGCCATAGAGGAGCAAATATGGACTCCGATCACCATCTGGTTGTTTATAAAATAAGAGCGCGCATATCGCGGATCAAGTATTTGAAATACTAACTCCAAAATACCTTGGCGTCAGGCATTTGAAAAACGAATTCAAAATTATATTTTCAGCGAGTAATTAAATTACAAATACCAAATACGTATGTGTATTTCAATTACAAGTAATTCAAATACAGCCCAGCCCTGGTCGCAAGCAACAGTGTCGCTAGTTTGTCCATACTTAGGTAAACAAAAGTCCAGTTCACTTCCAAGGTTTTCATCCGTTCGACAAAGTTCATTGATCTCGACGCGGCCAAAAACTATCAACTCATGCGCATATTATAAAGTGCCTTATATTACGTTAATAGTGGTGAAAACATTGGATTCGTACATGTATCGCATTCACAATTAAACAACTAATCATTTTGTTGTTCCGGTTTGACTACGTGAAGATAGCTTGTACCTAGTTAGGTAAGTAACAAATTACTTCCAGTACTTACTTTCTAATCACTAGCTTGAAGGTAACAAAATTGGAACTAATTTCTTAACTAAATGGTGTGAGCAAAGACTTCAATAAACGGAAATACATCCTACAAGTAATCCGCCTTAGAATTATTAATTTATTTATTTCCAAATTACATCTATCATTCCATTACACCTACCTAATACGATAAAAATTACAAATTACATTGATAAAATAAGACATTTCAAGTAACTACCTCCCTTTGCCTCCCTCTCATGATAAAAACTTCTGTGAATTATATTTAAAAAAACCGGCCAAGAGCGTGTCGGACACGCCCAAGATAGGGTTCCGTAGCAGGTACGAAAAAATCTTTGCATACTTTATTAAGAGGGTACGATGCGCACCATTTCTCCATACAAACGTAATCCCCTGTTTCCTCCCTGGATAATGGCTTTAGAGCCAATTTTTTTTTACTGCGTAATCTGTATCTACCACAGCTTTGCCCCTATGTTTCGTTTTTTTCCATATTTTAATTAACATAAGAAATATGAGCCTTCAAAAACTGAAAAAATTGCCCAATTTCAACGTCATTTTCAGACACTCATCAGAAAAGAATCCCCGATATAAACAAAAAAAGGAAAACATAGGGGCATAGCTAAATCTGTCCACTAATTATTTTTGAAAAAAATAATTTTACTGGTCCAGTTTTCGAGAAGAAAACAGGGGATTACGAAATGCTGTTTTGATCAATTTTACGCGCCTAATAACGGTCTGAGGTGCAGTTGTCCCGCTCTCGCTGTACTGACACGGAGGGGTTCGGGCGAGACAGCGACATGTCATTAAAATACCTATTTCTCAAAAGTCTCTCAGCCATCGTACCCTCTTAATGTGGTTGTTTTGGTCCCAACCCAACTCCCACCGCGCGCAGAATTTCAATGTCGGCGGTACAGCGCCATCTATCGGCGAATTGGGTAACTAATCTATTAGTATGTAATAGTATGTTCTTTATTATATGAACCGATTTCAATTTTATTTTTTTATTTGAAAGAAGATACTGTTAGCGTGATTTTATAGGTACTTAAAGAAAAAAAATGCTTGCAATGGCGGTTAAATTACAATCTTAGTTTAGAAATATTTTTTTACAAAAACTTAAAAACTGCTCAACTGATTAAGTTAAAAATAATTTTCCTAGAAAGTTTTTATTAAGTTTAACTTACGTGATTTTTTTCATATTTTTTAGGCGTGCGGTTCAAAAGTTAGAGGGGGGGACACATTATTTTGAAATTTCGGAGTGAATATCTCCGAAAATATTCACTGTTTAAAAATATGGTTTTAGCAAACCCCTATTTATTTTAAATACCTATCCAATGATACCCCACACTATAGGGTTAGTCGAGAAAAAAAAGATCACCCCCACTTTACGTCTATGGGAGGTACCCTAAAAAAAATTTTTTTAGTTTTTTTTATTTATTCACTTTGTCGGCGTGACTGATATATATATTCATGCCAAATTACAGCTAACAGTCTCTGAGCTTAGCCGCGGACAGACAGACAGACAGGCGGACAGACATGGCGAAACTATAAGGGTTCCTAGTTGACTACGGAACCCTAACAAATAAATAAGAAATATCACGGGACGATTCACACCATTCGCTCTAGTCCCAATGTAAGCGAAGCTTGTGTTATGGGTAATCGGCAACGGATTAAACATAATTATACATACATATTATTTTATTATGTATACATAGATAGCTAAACACTTAAATACATATTAAATGAACATTTTTCATACTAAATATCTGCCCCGATGCCAAGAATGTCGTCAAGTCGTTTTGGTAGGTATCATTTAGAAAAAAAAACCGGCCTAGTGCGAGTCGGACTCGCGCACCGAGGGTTCCGTACAAATATATATCTATCTATGAACTTCCAGTCTTAGCAGACCCCTGCTCCTAAGCAAAATGTGCGCAGTGTGGGATCATTGTAGATTGGTTACCGATATAGACAGACAGACAAAAAAAATTATGCTTTTCGCAATTTTTCCTTTATCTGTGCTATAAGACCTTGCTTCGTACCAAATTTCAAGATTCCGAGTTCACGGGAAGTACCCTGTAGGTTTTGATTCCCTTGCGAGTGTCGACAATTTGCGGAAATTTGCGGCATAAAAAAGGCTTTATTTTTTGATTGCGTTAAAAATTTATGCTTTTCGCAATTTTTCCTTTATCTGTGCTATAATACGTTGCTTCGTACCAAGTTCAAGATTCTGAGTTCGCGGGAAGTACCCTGTAGGTTTTGATTCCCTTGCGAGTTTCGAAAAGTTGCGGAAATTAGCGGCATAAACGGCTGTATCTTTTGATTGCGTTGGCTTAGAAGTTTGATTTTTTCACAGCTCCAAGGGACCGTAGACCTGAGTATTTGATATAAATTTCAGCTTGATACCTCCACGCGTTCCTGAGAAAAAGGGTCTTGACAGACGGACGGACGGACGGACAACAAAGTGATCCTATAAGGGTTCCGCTTTTTCCTTTCGAGATGCGGAACCCTAAAAATACAATCAATCTATCTTACCTTCGAAAGGTACATTTTGTTTGATATGTAATGTGACTGTAAAGGCGTATAAGTAATACTTACTCATAAAGTGTTCCCAAAAGGATACTTAAAATGCTCTTACTTATATGTATTGGTTTAATAGCCAAGCAAAAGTGGTAGATATCAGCAATTCCACGCGTGGCGCAGAGTTGATTATGTTAAGAGTGCCTTTCTACCAAAGACGTACCTACATGTAGATGAATGATGTAGATGTAGTGTAGATGTGATGATGTTTTTAAAAAAAAAATTGCTTAAGTTACTTAGTTATAATCTTTAATTATTTAAGATTTTATAAACTAAGAAGTACGAAGGGGGCGCAATTGAACGAGGAGCAAAGCCCACACCTGTTCAATGGCAAAGCTGAACGCGTCGGAATGTCACAACCCCCTATCAGTCTTCAGCACCTCCTCTCCCGCCCAGTCCATCCAAAATTGTCTAATTTTAAATGTACCAATCGAAAGGAAGGCGCTAAAGTTACTAGGAAGTATGCCACCCCTTAACATTCCACTCCGTCACCTCTGTGTAGCTATGCTACGAGTATACGAATGCTGCGCTATGTAACCGCTTGAGGAAAATCCAGAGCACGCCTCTTTCCATATAAAATGTACTTACTCATGTCCATGAATGTATGCACATAAACAATTAAGAAAGAGAGAAAGAATGAAATGTTTATTTGCTTAGAACACGTACAAAAAGACGATTTAAGGTGAGACAGTAAATGTATTCCTGGCAATGGTAACATGGTAACTTTAATTTTTAAGATATTAATAGGAAGACTAGTAAAGATACAAATCAAAATGTGATATTGCAAAGTACCTACAACCTACTTTAATAATATAAACCCGCATAGATACATACTCGTATGGTTCATTGCAAATTATAATTGTTATTTTTCACATCAGCATCTCAAACAGGCAGGTTTTGCTATTAAAAAACAGTGAGCAAAATCCGATTTTGCTCACTGCGTGAGACAAAGTAGCTTTTTAATTATTTTTTTTAAATGTCGAGGAAAATGTTGGGTCTACTCACTGAATTCGAAAGACTTTCTATTGTCATCCTTTGTCATTTTGTTTTTTGGTCTAAGTAATACAGAAAAGTTCAAAATCTCTTTAGTCTGAATTGTCAAAAATTGCTAAAATTAAAGTTCAAAAATCTCTACTTTTTCTATGTATCCGCTTATACTTCCAACTAATGCATTTTACTGTAATAGCAAATAGCCTGCACATACAGAACAAAAAGCTTGCTTGAATTTGCGTCGTATTTCTACACGAAAAATGTTCGAAGCTGTCACTTTTAAAACCCGAGTAAGTATATTTTTCCATTAAGGCACCATGTGGGGGAGATATACAGGGTGTGACGCCTCCAACGAGCGATGTAGACCGGGGCAATAGTCCGAGCCTTTACTTGATTAAAGTCTTGCATTATGAAATGGCTCATTCAATACGAAAAATTGGAAGCCAGGTGTGGCGTGTCACGGAAACATGTGTGTCTATTTTGGCTATACCCTAATTTTTCTTTATACACTTGAACTAGTAGCATATTTCCTTCATATTCTTCTAAGTAATGTTATAAATTCGAATTTGAGTTTATTTACTTGTTACTTACTCATTCACACTTAATACTTAAGGGTCATTGAACCGCCTATGATTCGTCGTCATCTTCTTAAGTGATTGGCTGTAGATTTCGATGGCTTTTTTGCTTATTTAGTAGAGTTCCTGTACTACTACCGAATAACTGGAAACTTATCAGAATCTTTTGCCATTTCTACAAAAATATGTACACGAAAGTAATTTGGAAAAAACGCTCGAATAATGACCCTCAACCGGTCTTTAAAAGAGTTCCAGACGCTACCATACGTAACGTTTATTTAATTCAGCGTAAGTTTTTATTTTTTACTTATAATATTATCCATAGAAATTACTGCAATATTTCTGTGACATCACAGTATTATAATATGAAGGAAATGTCTTTAGACCAGTGAGAAGATAAGGTGAGTTAATGCCCTTTCAAGAAATGGGTTTTTAGCTGCCTGAATCGCTTATCTCGTTAAGCCTAGAATCCTTAAGCAAATAAGCATCTTTTATCCGACGATGGTGACAAAGATAAACTAAAAACCGTTTTGGAATAACGACACTAAGTAGAGCTAATTACAGTAACTGTATTCCTTGAATGAAACAACCAACCGTCACGTCGAGTATTGTTAACATCAAGAATCAGTACGGAAGAGTTTTAAAACCATTATCACTTCTGTGTCTCTTTCGGAGTTTCATTTATTGTCTAAATATCTTTTTATACCCAAGTCTCATTTCAAACAAACAGTTTAGTCTCAGTTGAAAAAAACTTGAAGACATCACGACATCAAATATGAAGTAGGTACTTACCGAAATCAATTGGTTTTGCATGTCATGTGAAAAAAGTCTTAGGGGCCGATTTTAGAAATCAATGTGGTGAAAATCTGTGTTGCTACTGCTACAAAACATCAACTCTTTGAACATTACATTTCCTACTACCTATGTATGTAGTTCAATTACGAACTCTCTTCTTATATCTCAAAAATATACAATTTTGTAACTTTCGATTGATATTTTTAGAGTTTTTTTCAAAAATCGGTGTCTCATGTGGTGACATTTTGGTACCAAATGTGGGGAAAAATTGAGATCAATTTGAAATTCAAGTAAAGTAAGTAAGACAAAATTACTACCCGACTTCATTATCGACGACATAAGAGCTATAGGATATATTTATGAGCAAGTTATATGCACCCATATTTCTACATATGTATTCATATTCAAATTCAAATTCAAATTCAAATTCAAATTGTTTATTACATAAATACAGTGTTGCTTTAGGATTAAGTTATTACAATAAATAAATAAAAAACTAGCCACCGCATGACATTTTTATCTGTGTCCCCTGCACTAGGCTAGGCCTGTGTCGCAGGTTGACGCTTGCATTATGATTTTCAAATTTTGGATTACCTGGCGCTAAAGTAATAGCCGTATACTAAAATTATGAAGCATGCAAAAAAAAGTAAAAAAAAAAGACTAATTATACAAATAAAACATGTGATGTTTCCACATAGATTTTTAAAAATCGGCCCCCCGTCCAAGCCGACCGGTGCCGGTGATATCACACCTCGCTTCGCAAGACGTTGATGTCCTCGTCAAGGTTAAGCACTTATTATTCAGATGCAATTCATATTCGCCCACACAGGTTTATTTACGACAAACCTAAAACCGGTCGACACTCGCCGCATCTGGCCCATTTCAAACTAATCATAAAACTCACAACATCTCGAAAACATATCGGTTGGACGGAAATAACTAATCCGGAATTTTTATGGGCGCTTGTGAAAAATTAACCAAAGTTCGTTAGGAAAACAGTTCGTGCTTCCACACACGTTACATTATAATCTTTTGAAAGTGTTTTCATACAAATAAATACTGTTGCAATAAAAACCTTTAGATACTTACATCCCGTTGACATAGAAATCTGAAATTTGGCATCAAGGAAGGCACCCAAAAACGGAATAATCCCAAAAATTGTTCCGCATAAAATAACTTTGTTTTTAACAAAAATACTGTAATCGCCGCGAGAGTTAAGGTCACGCACACAACATGTCATGTAATGACAGCGGGATTTTGACATTTATTCGTACCGGTAGCAAGTTTAACAGACTCAACAGTGAATTGCAAAATTGACTAAAAATTTCTTCAACCTATTTTGTTAAGAATTATTTAGGAAAATACATCTAGCTAGTTCAAACGAAGCAGAAAATAAAACATTTTGATCTATTTTATTTAAATCCGATAAGCATATTTTTATACCGATTCTTTTGTTGCTAATATTTCGTATCAGTTTCAAATACATAGCTTTATTTAAAAAACAGATTACTTATATGGAAAAATAAATGTTATATAAAGGTTTGTCATATACTTAAGTCACATTTTCATTCACTCACTCATTTCTTTATTTCACTACTTTTTTGCAATCAGTACCTACTTTATGTGGCTGTGTGTGTAATCATTCGCCTCAACTCTTGTGGCGAGACCTAGGTATATATACTAAATAAGTTTTTTGCTGCATATTTTGGTACTTGTACTTGGTAGGTTAAAAAAATAGTTCTTGTAACTATTATGGGGAACGTTCATAACACTCCACTCCTTCAAATGTCAACTTTCAAAATTTAAATCTCACTCATATCACAGCCATTGACGATTTTGTTATACAATCCCCAATCAACGGTAGCCGCACGCGCAAGGAAGCAGTTGACTTCGCTTAGCCCGCCCACGATTGGCGTGATTCGACAATAACTCTCAATACTTTTTGTAATGAGAGCTGCAAGCATAGGAATGCTGGATAGAAGCGAAACTCCTTATATCATGGTTCTTACGAAGCAGCTGCTTTGTAACAGTGAGAGAATGAAATTCATTAAATATTGACACGCACACAAAGGAATCGTTATTAAACTAACCTAACCTAACCTACTGCATTCTATAATTAGGCATTTCAAAAAATCCTGAAAACAGTACGCTTCTATTTAAGTGTCATAGTATAGTCTTTTAACGACCGCTTTAGCCTAGTTGGTAGTGACCCTGCCTACGAAGCAAGAGGTCCTGGGTTCGAATCCCGGTAAGGGCATTTATTTGTGTGATGAGCACAAATATTTTGTACCTGAGTTATGGATGTTTTCTATGTATTTAAGTATTTATTTATCTATACAAGTATGTTTATCGTCGTCTAGTACCCATAGTACAAGCTTTGCTTAGTTTGGGATTAGGTCGATTTGTGTAAAATTGTCCCCAAATATTTTTTTTTTTATTATTTTCTATATTATTTTACTACTAGCTGTTGCCCGCGACTCCGTCTGCGCCGAATAAAAAAATAGCCTACGACCCTATTCTCAGACCTACCGAATATAGACAAAAAAGTTTCATAAAAATCGGTCAAGCTGTGTCGGAGGAGTTCGATAACAAACACCATGACACGAGATTTTTATATATTAGATAAAGTATATTGCGAACAAAACAATAATCACGGTTTACAATTAGTCTGTAGAATAGAATCGTTGTTATTCAAGGTGATAGGCAATTATTCTAGGTCTAGCCTGGCGAAGTCATATTTCATCATCACGGTTTATTACCGCCGCCGAGCTATAAGCAAACGAATTTATTTCTGAGGTCCAGTGATTTACAATTATCTACTGTTCATCGACCAAACAGTTTATAAATGGAGTTTCTTACTAAAGGTGGACAAATTCTGTAACTTTAACCCGTGGAATTAACTGTTAAAGCCGTGGTGGCCTAGTGGTTTGACCTGGTCTCTCAATTATGGTGGTGTGGTGGTGGTGAGTTTTTTGTGTGTTACTATAAGTTTTACGGTGAAGGAAAACATCGTGAGGAAACTTGCACACACTTGAGAAGAAATTCAATGGTGTGTGTGTGCAAAATTCCCACTCACAACTACGGCCCAAACCCTCTCATTCTGAGAGGAGGCCCGTGCCCTGCAGTGGGACGTACCTATATAGGCTGTGATGATGATGATGATCAATTGTTGTAGTAGGTAGGTCTGGATTGAAAACTCATCGATAACCTGATACCGGACAAGAAGTCAAGTTGTAGGTACCTACCAGTTCTGGAAAAAATAAGAAAAAAAATATTTGTTATACAAAAATAGAATCACATAACATATCACTTTTAGTATAAGATATTTTGGAAAAATTATCTATAGGTATCGCTTAAATTAGATAAAATAGGTATATTTTATAACAACTTTCGAGTGCTATTTTCACACAATTGATTTTAAAATTGACCCCAGGTCCTAAAGTTTAGTTGTTTAATAAGTTATTGTCGTGAAAATTTGAAATTCTTTACTTTGAATCTGTAATGGAAAGAAAAATAATTAAAGTAAAGAATTTAATTAGTCATTGACTACATATTTCCAGTGTTGAACTCGTTACTCATTTATATAGTCACCAATTCTGTAAAATTTACATTGATCACATAAAAATAATATAATAATTCAGTGTACGGTATGCTAAACTCATTCATGAAATATGTCTTCGTAGTTTGACGTAACAATACTCATACTACCTACACTTTGTAAACCTAAATGGACACTTTTTCCTTTGACGTCTGTACATGAATGACAATAATAAAATTCATCGTCAAAACAGACAAATACTACAGTATGCCAAATTCATTCATAATATGTTATTTATAACAGCATTATGTTTACTTTGTGCTGACAAAGGAAATGCCTTCTATTGTATCTGACACCTGTAATAAGCAGATACCAGCTAATATTACGCATCCACCTGCATGCACAATAAACACAGCTCTGTATAGCTATTACATTAATTACAATACTCTAATTATAATCATGTTGGATCTTTACAACAATGTCAAAATTATATCCGCAGAACTTTTTGAACCATCATAAAATTAATTCGAATGCGAATCGTGTCTCGATGTTATTGTTTTTGACCTTCCTTAAACATTTCGTCATACAACGCAATAAAAAGAACCCAAGCATTGATACTACGCAGAACCAGAAGTATTACTCAGTAGGTACATTAAGCATTACTCATAAGGTCTGAGTTTCATCTTTGCTAGGGCTTAGGTCGCTAGCGTACAGGCAATACTGGCATTCATCCCTTTCGCACTCGCCCACTGGTAAGAAAGGAATAAAAGCTTCATGACATTGATTCCGAATTAGCGGGAAATTACTCACAAAGGGATAAAAAGTAGTTTGTGAGGGGTAACGAATAAGAAGTTATCACACAATGGGTACAAACGCCACGGAAAAGTCGCGATGTTTAAACAAGTGTTTGTTGCCAGGTTGCCAGCGATGACTTATGGCACTGAGACGTAGCTACTAACGACGGGCCTCATAAGAAAGCTCAAGGTCACTCAGAGGGCGATGGAGAGGGCTATGCTCGGAGTTTTACTGCGATATACATTAGAAATGATGAAATCGGCGCAAGAATTAAAGTCACCGACATAACTCGAAGAATCGCCGGACTCAAGTGTCAGTGGGCAGGGCACATCGTTAGTAGAACTGGTGGCTGATGGGGCCAAAAGGTCCTGGAATGGCGTCCACGTACCGGAAGACGTAGTTTAGGTAGGCCTCCAACAAGATGGAGCGTCGACCTGGTTAAGGTTAGGTACGGCAACGCGTTGGATGCGGATGGCCTAGTACAGGTCTGTTTGGCGAACCTTACGGAACCCATGTTCATCAGACTTTCGTCTGAAATGTGATGATGATGATGATAAACAAGTCTAAGAAATCAATAACAACAGGCCTACCTACTTCAATTTGCAGGGATATATTAAAAAGTTACAAGCCAGTTTTGTGGTTATGTTTACGACATAACCTAGTACCTATATTGTATGTACATTGTTATTCTATGACACTAGCCCCCCTGCAGGGTAGTCTAATGACGTCACTTAAGTTATAACCTGGTACATATAAACTCGTGTCATGCCTTATACAGCAAGGCTAGACCGCCGGTGCGATCGGTACACGCGTACTAAATGATTCACGAACATAAATGGCCAGTTGGTTTTGCTATAATGGATACGGACGACGGTAATCAAAGCGAGCATCGATCGAGTGATTGTTTTTTGTTTTGTAGCATGTCAGAGTTATTTGGATCACAAAAATATGCGTTTTGTTCGCGTCTTTCCTGTGGACATGGAAAAGTTAAGGGTCTATCTATGGTCAATATTTTTTAATCGTCGTGTGGGACTCCTGGCCAGCTTTCAGCCTATTTAAATAAATCTTAAGTTTGCTGACGGAGTGGCTAATTTTATGCCCACAGCAGAGACAACTTTTGTTTCCTACGCCGCTGTGTGTGAACCATTTATATATCTTTTCACTTCTCATGCTCTTAAAATGTTACTTTAGTCTCTGCACATCGGGACTAAAGCTCTTTTTTGATCTCTAGGGATTAAAGTATTTTTTTTTTAATTTACTTTGGAAACCCCTAAACTGCCAATCACGGTGTTGGTGAATGGAGGATTATTGTCATTTTCAGTGACTAGGCATAGACAATTTTAAAAAATTCCACAGACCGCAGCGCGCTCTGTAGCGCTCTGTAGCGCTTTGGTAGCGCTCCGTAGCGCCCCGCGCTTCGGTCTGTGGAAGCCTTTTAGGGCGTGGAAATAACCTCAAAATGACAACTGTATAAAAAATATTTAAAAAAATAATAATTTCGCGAAACACGATGAATAATTACGAATATTAATCTATTTAATTATATTAAAGATGAATTCATTTTATTATGCATACTTAGTCCAATTAGCTATGAAATAATTTTCAAGTTTGAATCTGTTGGCTAAATATGCAAACATTTAAAGCGTCACTCAAGAAAAAAAAAACCGCGGAATTAATTTAAATTGCTATTTGAATTCTGAACAGACGTCCATGGCTCGTATTGAGCGAACGTTGTATAAAATAAAAGTAATATTGTAGATTAGTATAAAACCTAGTTTTTTTCCTCGCATTCAAAGTGAAAAGTAGAGTGTTTAACGCGAGACTAAACTACCATAATGACACGCGAATTATAGCCACCCTCGCCCTGCTCGGGTGGCTAAATATCTTGTGTCATTATGGCTTGTTTTAGTCCCTTGTTGAACAATCTACTATTAACTGTGTGAGCATTTAGGCAAGCTGTCGCGTCCAAAAGTGTACTTACAACACATTCATTGAATTTCTTTGCCGGTGTGTGCTGTTTATTTACAATGTTTTCCTCCACCGTAACTTTCATGTCATCAATTTCAAACATAATTTCGCACGCAAATTCCGAAAAACTCAGAGATGCGAGGCCGGGCTCGAACCCACGACCCTCTGCTTGAGCAATTGCTGCCTAATGTATCTTTATCAAAGCTATTGAAACATTATTTGGTCACAATGTCGCAAGTATAATCTATCCGATATCTGATATCTCCGATCACCGATAACAACTGACGGTATCGCATCGTACGAACACCACAAATCTATAAATAGAAAGCACTAAAACAACTAATATTTTGCAGTAAATTGTAAAGATGGCTGCCGGGGGCATGGTTCTGAATATCGAAAGTTAACACATCGAATGTTGTATTAAAATATCGAATAGGTTATAATTATAATATCGAAAATCAATTTTTCTGAAGCCGTAAAGGTGTTAGGATTTATTAAAATGGTTATCGTATAGAACCCATTTATTAGGTTAGGTTAGTTTAGTTTATAGCAATCATAACAAGTTTACGGTTTTAGAAAAAACTTTTCGATTTTATAACCCATTCGATATTTTAATACATTCGATGTGTTATCCAGATAGTGCCCGGCTCCCCGTTATATTCACGTCTACGTTTGTAACTAAAATCTGTAACATACGAAAAGATACCGCTAATTATCGATTAAATATTAACTGATGTCTCTAAGTGCGACAGTTAGTGATAGACACCGCGTCGGTCGTTGACTGGCACGCCACAAGTTCAAAGCAATCACAACTGATTAGACTTAATATTTGCATACGAATACGTCGGAAAATTCTCCACTTCTTTAAAGCGTTAATTACTTAGTACGAGCGCGCCTATAGACAACATTCCTTACAGTAGGTAGAGTCAGGTGTATAGTCGGCCGAAATTCCTTTACCACTTTAAGGTTCAATGTCAGTTGTACAGTTCGACTCAACTTATTATTCCTCTTGATGTACCTGCGCAGAAGGCTTTTTAGCGCGGGAAACTTCGATCTATCAACGGCAAAGCAGAATCCTGCGCGCGCTAAAATATTGCGCTCTCATTGGTTTATCGATTACTAAGATTCCTTTGCAGCTAACAAAAGAGCTTATAACTTTGAAACGGCTGAACCGATTTTGATAAAACATGTCTATGAACCATCGCCAAGAAAGCAGCTTTAAGAGTTTAAGAGTCACCCGTCACAAACACATACACATAGCTGTCAAACTTATAACACCCCTCTTTTTGTGTCGGGGGTTAAAAAATAAAAAACAAGTATGGGTCATACACATTTTTTTTCGCATCTCTCCTGTGGACATGGAAAAAGTTAAGGATCTACAGTAAATATTTTATTCAAGTCTGCCTTCGGCGTATCAACATTCGGCTCATTTAAATCAATCTTAACTTTGCTGACTCGGAGTCGCTAATTATATGTATGACCACAGGAGAGACAACTTTTCTTTCTTCCGCTGTATATGACCGTTATGCAAACGTGCCATCTAAGGGTCTCCCCGAATCTATTGATGCGGATTCTGCTTCAGCCAATCGGAAAAACCTTTATGGCAACGCAATAAGAGCGAAAAAGACGTCGATCAGCTCGGCTCCATTCGGCCCGCATAGCCGAGCCTATCGACGTCTTTTTCGCTCTTATTGCGTTGACATAAAGCTTTTCTGATCGGTTGAAGCCGATTAAGACCGACTACACTATCACTTTACCATCAGGAATGATTCTGATCAAATATAAGCCTATTAAAAAAAGGTTTTGCGTTTAATTTCGCCAAAAAACATGTGGACGCACTTTCAAAAATATGTTAAAACGACTCTATTGTCAGATTATGAGGTATTAAAAGTATTAAAACACGATTCAATTGTTATAGGTGTTAAAGTAATGTTCAAATATTTTTGGCGACACACCTACTGCGTCCTCGTTTGATACTTTTGATGCTTATTACATACCTATTACTTACTGTTTTTAAACTTGAAATGCTATTTATTATCGAGTTTAATATAATAATATTTTAGGTGTATAACCTACGGCCTCATAAGCAAAGGGTTGTGGATTCAATTGCCGTTCGGTAACCAAAATTTCATAACGGACTAGTGACCCTTCTGGGGTTTCTGGTTCTCATGGGTGGTGGTGATCGCTTACCAACAGGTGACCCACTTGCTCGTTTGCCTCCCTCTATCAATAAAAAAAAAAATAGCCACTTAGACAGACAGACTTACAAAACCGAAATTTACCATGAGCTTTACGGTAAAGAAAATCAACCAACCACAAAAAACCTGCGAAGAAATTCAATGGTATGTGTGAAAATCCCAATCCAAACCAGGCAAGCGTGGGAACTACAGCTCAAGTCCTCTCATTCTGAAAGGAGACCTGTGCCCTGCAGCGGCACTTATTAGGCTGGATTGACGTGACGAAGATGATGATGTGATTTTTCTATGTAAGTAGGTCTATTTGTATGTTTATTCGTTGCCTAGCACCAAATACAAGCTTTGCCTAAGCAAACTAATTTGGCACGCGGTCAACTGGTGTCAATTGTCTCATGATATTTATTTATTTTATACCTACTGACATCATTAAGCCATGTTATTTTTCATTGTTTAGCTCATAGCCTCTGCACATTTGCTTGGTCGCCAAACAAAGGACAAATATATGGCTAAACCGAGCCAATCTGACGACGGTACTAACGATAAGTAAGTAGTAACACATCCCTCGTGCAAGTACACCTGACTATGTTGATAGGTGTGCTAAGTGTAGCTACATATAGGTGGCGTGGTATGTGAATCTGCTAAATATGTAAACAAGTTTAGCGATAATTACCGACTGGGTATTATTCACGTTTGAGTCAGGAGTGGTGATGTAATATTGGTATATGTACTGGACGGTAATCTTACTAACATTAAACGCGAATGTTTGTATGGATGGATGTATGGCCATTTGTTACTCTTTCACGCTAAAACAGTTTGAAAGACCTCATGAAATTTGGCGGACATATAGTTTATAACCTGGATTAACATATAGGATACTTTTTATCTCGGAAAATTGCGTAGTAATAATACTTCGTAGCCATAAACGAAGTGTTTATCTATTAATACAATTTAAACCTCTACTCAACAGGGATAATGGAATCTTAGCTCAAACGTTCGACGGAGAAAAATAATTTTCATCTGATGTCGGTTCGTATTTCAGCACGAAACAAACACCTTAGTAGATGTGACAATGTTTAATTACGTTTCGTCCATATTTTAATAGACATACTTATTTGTATTATCTTTGTTTGGGTACCACTTAATCACGGCGTGCTTTTGGAATGCTGCCGAGAAAACTACAATAAGTGTCCTCTTTCTATTATGTACGAGGGGCGTTCAATATAAAGTGAGAATGAGATGCAAACTCTTTTAATATTACGAAATTAAATACTGGCCGGTAAAGCTAATCTATCTAGCTGATTGCTATGAAAAAAAAAACTAACTGTCTTTTGTTTAAAAAAATATACGGTAATTTCTTTGCAATGCTATTGAGTACTCTAGCGAAAATGGAGAAAATTGAACTGCGCGCCGTTATCAAATACTTGTTTTTGAAAAATTTTTCTACGGACCAAGTCAATTTGGATTTGCGGGACACTTTAGGGTCTAATGCTCCTCCGTATTCGACAGTCGCACGTTGGTGCGCCGAATTTAGACGTGGAAGAACATCGACAATGGACGACCCCCGCTCCGGACGCCCTACTACAGCAGTAACTTAAGAAATTGTGAGAAAAGTCGAAAACTCAGTTTTGACGGATCGTCGTGTCACAGTTCGTTTTATTGCTGAAAATGTAAAGATTTCAACGGGGAGCGTGCATAATATTTTACATGAACGCTTGGGTATGAAAAAGGTATCTGCGCGTTGGGTACCAAGAATGCTTACTGACACGCAAAAACAAACTAGACTAGTGATTTGTCAAGAAGCTTTGAACCTGATGCAGCAAGACCGGGAACTTTTTTTGGCGCAATTTATAACAATGGACGAAACATGGCTCCATCATTACGACCCTGAAACGAAACTGCAGTCTATGACATGGAAAAGGCCATCATCTCCAACTCCGAAGAAATTCAAGGTGAGCCCATCTGCCGGTAAGGTCATGGGCTCTGTTTTTTGGGATGGTAAAGGGGTATTAATGATTGAGTATCTCGAGCATGGAGCCACTATACGCCAAACATATAGCAACATTGCGCAATGAGATCCGCGAAAAACGGCGAGGTAAACTCTCGAAAGTTATGCTGTTCGACCAGGACAATGCCCCGGCACACAAGTCCGCCGTTGCAATGGCTGCAATTCGTGATGCTGGGTTCGATATCCTTAAGCATCCTCCGTATTCACCAGATCTCGCTCCCAGTGATTTCTACCTATTTCCGAGATTGAAACAATACCTGAGAGGCCAGAAATTTGAAGACGACGACGCGGTAGTCGTTGCAGTACAAGATTTTTTAAGTACTCAAGATGAGACCTTTTTTAAAAATGGAATTTTAAGTTTAGAAAAAAGATATACTAAGTGTATTATGCTAAAAGGTGACTATGTCGAAAAATAAAATGACATTTAGTAAAAGTTGTTTATAACATACTCATTCTCAGTTTTTATTGAACGCCCCTAGTATTTCAAGGATGAAGGATTTGCCTTGTTGTAATGCTTGGGTATCAATGACGGGGGCCTATGTCCAGGAGTGCACGTCCTAGGGCTGAAATGATGATGGTGGTGACGATTTATTTATTTACTAGCTGTTGCCCACGACTCTGTGTGCGAAGAATTCGTTTATCGCTATGCCGCGGGAACTAGTATTCTTTCCAGATAAAAACTATCCTACATCCTTCCCAGGGCCTCAAGTTATCCCCATGCATGCATCATCCAAATCGGTTGCGCAGTTTAAACTTGAAGAGGTAACAGACAGACACACTTAGAAAATTGTTACAACATTAATTGCAATAAAAAGATTAAATTTTAATTTTTTTTTTTTTTTTACTTTCACATTTATAATATTAGTATGAATATGAATATGAATATGAATATGGATGTACCTACTCATCTATACTAATATTATAAAGAGGAAAGATTTGTTTGTTTGTTTGCATTGAATAGGCTCCGAAACTACAGATCCGATTTCAAAAATTTTTTTGCCGTTAGAAAGCTACATTATCACTGAGTGACATAGGCTACTTTTTACCGCGGGAAAATACCTTTTCCTACGGGAAAATTAATTTATCGCGGGTGAAGCTGCGGACGGAAGGCTATATTTTATAATTATGAAAATACTTAAATGCTTTATTTGCTGACGAGAATAAATTATAACTTCTAAAATCCGATAAGTAGGTGTTACATGTATATACATCAACATTTTTAATTCACACGAACGAATGGTTTATAAAACGAAGTGTGGGAGTTTATTTCATTGAACCGAAATGAATGGAACACATTTTCATTAATGGGCTCGATTTCTAAGGGCAACACTGAGCCCAAGTTCAGGTTATTAAAAAAAATGTCTAGAGTGACTGACTGTACAAAATATCCATTTGTACTAAGTAACTGGTGGCCGCGCCTTTAAGGCAGAAGCACCTTCACTTGTACCTATCTAGGTATCACTATGTCGCTGCCTGTCTATTTATAATAACAAGACTATTAGGGCCGGTACAGACGGACTGCATTCCCACTGCTACGTAACTACAACTACCGACTGCCCATACATTATAGTCGCAGCTAGTGAGTAGGTTACGTGCTGTTTTGCCGACTGCAATGAAACTGCAATGGAAAATGCTGTGGCTTTAGTGAAAAAGGGGTTAAGTCTTCAGTAGTTGAACAGCTGATTTCGAGTTAGCCCCCTTTACACATAAAATAGAAAATAGCTGTTTAATTTCTGCAGACTTAACCCTTTTTCACTAGAGCCACAGTGTATGGGCAGTGGGTAGTTGTGTAGCACGGCAAACCTCTGTGGTGCCCAACTGGCCGCTTACAGAAAAACAAAATTCTAAATTCTGGACTATTGTTTTTTTTTGTTTTTTTTTTCCAGTTATTGACTCTACAATTTAGCAAGGCTTATGCCGAACTTTGATTTCTTTGAATAGGTATATAATTGTAATTTATACTCGGTAAAAACACTAATTTACCGAGTTGCTTGTATTATAAAGGGCTGCCGCTATTGCAGGTAAGTACTGTAAATATTATTTGTTCCGTTCTTTCTCTTTATTTTCTAGTACATAAATTGTGAAACCTAATCCAAGTTTCGTTTAGTTTTCTTTCGCTGAGGTAAGCACTAAAACAAAACGAGGCTTGGATGGGTGCTTCAAGCAAGCAGTAAAGCAGGGTATTTTATTCCAGCCCTTCCTTTTCCGCCCACCTTCCTACTGCCACGGAGCAGACCGCCGGTGAAGCTTGAACTCCCTATTGGACGCTCCGATGCTACGTGAATAGCCTGCCCCTGCCTTCCCACCTGTCCACAAAATCTAGGCCAGTATTTTTTTATATATTTTATTGAAGAGCAGTATTGACTGGAAAAATTTGTAAGTTATACATACATATTTTCTACTGTATTATATTTTTATTTACAACTAGTCTCTTCTCCGACCGGCTAGCCGGTTACAGTTGGCAGCATGTTGCAGTTGGAATGCAGTCCATCTGTATTGGCCTTTAACGTTTCATTTCTTTTATTAACGGTATAAAACTACAACAATATGTACTTATAGTCAATCTCAACCATATTTTCCAGTCGACTGTCAGATTTCATCTTTGCCTAATCTATGATTTTACCCTTCTATGGGCCACTTGCTGTGTCATACAAGTTTGTTATCTGTAGCAGATTTAAAAAAAATCAGTTCCATACATCTTCACACTGCTTAACCCGGTTAGTTTTTTAGGGTTCCGGAGCCAAAATGGAAAAACGGAACCTTTATAGTTTCGCCATGTCTGTCTGTACGTTTGTCTGTCTGTCCGTCTATCTGCGGCTTTTCTCAGAGACTATTAGGGCCAGAAAGCTGTAATTTTGCAAAATAAAATATAGTAAAAAAATTTTTTTAGGGTACTTCCCATAGATGTAAAGTGGTGGTGAGTTTTAGGGTTCCGTACCCAAAGAGTAAAAACGGGACCCTATTACTGAGACTCCGCTTCTGTCCGTCCTGGCCCGACCTATAGGCTGATGACTTATTGAGAAGTATGCAGCTATGGAGCGAATAAAACAACCGACTTACTTGAATGCTAATTTATTACTAAGCGTGCAAAATGGCCGAATGACAGTCGCGCGCGTTTGTTTCGGTGTTCGAAACAAATACACATCATTTCTCCACCGTTAATTTTAAGACCTGACAAGAAAAACACAAAATAAACATCTCACAACATAATAATTACACTAAACCTTATAATCTATTTTTTTGGTCCTCGGTCTAAGAGTAGGCCTACCGACCTGAGGCAACGGCGGTGAGGGCAACGCGTCGCTAACAGCGGCGACGGGCGCGGCCGCCTCTGCGGTCGGCGCGCGCGGCTCAGCGCTGGCCTCGTCCTCCCCCGACAGAGCTGTGTCGTACTCGTCACTTACAACGTCAACAGTCTGCGCATCTAACTGCAACGGGTTAACCTTCGGGGAAGTCGATGGTGGTGACGGCTGAGACGCGAGCGTCGCCGGGGATTGAGGCGGCAACGGCGGAGGTTGTAGCGATGGCGGCTCGTCGGCCGGTGGCAGCCATGTATCGCCATCAATACCTTCTACCTCGTTGCTTAAACTTAAATCAACCCCTTTATATTTCATCATCTGGTCGAGATGACGCCTACATACTGTTTTATAGTCATGTGCGTATATTTCGAACATTCTGTTTCCTATCTTACTACGTATCTGACCTAATGTCCACTTCTCCCTTCTATCAGTAAACCATTTTAACCAGACATTTTCTCCCACATTAAAATTTCTACTCTTATTTTGAACCGTACTAGCTACATCGCGGTTTCCTTTGCTTTGACCCTGGGGCAAAATAAGGTCCAATCGTGATCTCAAATTGCGGCCCATCATAAGAGACGTAGGCGTTTGACCTGTCGAACAATGGGGAGTATTACGATACTCAAACAAGAACCCTAATAATTTATCATGGACCTCAGCTTGTGATCTAGTAGTTTCCACGATACATTTAATCATCTTCTTAGATGTACGCACCGCATTCTCAGCAAGTCCGTTACTGCACGCGTGATACACGGGTGACGTGACGTATCGAATTCCGTTCATTGAACAAAAGTGTATAAATTCAACAGAATTTATTTTAACGTCATTATCTGATACAATAACCTGCGGTACGCCATATCTAGAAGATAATTCCTTTAACTTCACAACCAGTGCTCGAGTGGTGGTACCGTCATTCATAAACAAACACTCCAGCCATTTACTGTACGCGTCAATGACAACTAAGTACACCTTCTGGTAGATGGACATGTAGTCGATATGTATCCGATGCCACGGCGCAGGAGCCTTCGGCCAGGCTGCGGGCGAGGCGGCAGGCGGCGCGGGCCGCACGGACACGCATGCAGCGCAAGACCCGATCCACCGTTCGATGTCAGCATCGATTTTAGGCCACCACATCTTACTCCGTGCAATGCTTTTGGTCTTCACTATGCCTAAATGACTCGAATGTAAATCTCGGAGTAGCTGATTTCGAAATGCCGACGGCACAACTACACGATGACCTCGAAAAATACAACCATGCTCCACTTCCAGGTCTGCCTTGCACTGAAAGTAGGGCAAGACTGAGGGACAATTAATTTTCCGCGGCCACCCTTGATTCATATACTGAATCACTTTTTTCAAAGTCGAATCATTAGCAGTTGCTTCCCTTAATTTTTCTAGCGTTACTGGAGCTACATTTGCGTCTAAAAATTTTAAGAAAGACATATCATCTTCCCCTGTATTTTCCGAATCGGACAACGGTGCACGCGAGAAAAAATCCGCTACGAGATTATCCGCGCTCCTAATATACTGCACCTCGTAGTTATACGCTGACAAAATAATAGCGTATCGCTGCAGACGCGACGCGGCCATAACCGATATACCGTTCTTTTTTTTGAAGATTGATAACAGAGGTCGGTGATCCGTTTTCAAAATAAAAGGTTCTTGCCTACCATACAGATACTGGTGAAACCTTTTTACACCAAATATAATCGCGGTGGCTTCCTTTTGTATCTGGCTGTAGTTTCGTTCGCTGGCGTTGAGCGAGCGCGAAGCGAACGCAAGCGGCCTCTCGTCTCAGGTGCGCGGGTCCCGCTGCGCGAGCAGCGCACCGAGCCCGCCGGGGCCCGCGTCCACGCTCAGCACCAGCTGCGCCGCGGGCTCGAAGTGCGCGAGCACGCGCTCGGAGCACAGCTCCCGCTTGACCGCCTCGAACGCGTCCTACTGCCGCCCGGCCCCACTGCCACTCGCACCCTGAGCGCAGTAATTCGTGCAGGGGGCTCAACAAGCTTGAAGCGTTCGGTACGAAACTACGGTAATAATTTACCACTCCCAGAAACCTCCTCACCTCAGTTATATTTGTAGGTATCGGCGCGTCTTTTATAGCTGCAGCTTGAAATACTTAGGCTTCGCGTTCTCTTTTAATTGTAGTTGCACTTCGAACTTATTAAATTTACCCAAATCCTCTTTAAATAAATTGCTGAAATGAGCCAATAACTTGGATACCTCACTCGAGTTCTGCTCTGATTCGACAAATTTATTATCTACAGCAATAAACAAATTAAACTTGGCCATAAAATCACGTCCTAACAGTGGAGGTCCACCGTTTTCTACTACATAAATTTTAATTTCTTGTTGTTTATTCAGATAAAGAACTTGAGCTGAGAAAAACCCCAAAGGCACGATTTTATGGCCGTTGTATAGACACATTTTCAGATCGCTTTTAGATAATGGCTGAGTAGCAAAATGCTTTTTGTACAATTTGTCACATATAACAGTACTACCCAAACCTGAGTCGAGTTCCATATCCAGTTTCGTATGATTAACAGATACACTTAGTGACATCGGTTTATAACTAACATACCTTAAACTCAAAAGTTCGCACTCCTTACAATCAACGCCCTCGTCAACTTCTGGCACCAACAATTTGCCTTCGACGTTATGCACAGGACAGTCAGGTTTCTTAGAAACGCATACTTTCTTAAGGTGTCCCTTTACACCACACCCTTGACACCGGTAGGTTTTGTAGCGGCACTTGCTGGCATCGTGGCTCTTCATACCGCATACCGAGCAGAGCCTCGGCCTCGCGTCCCGGCTGCCGGCGGCGGCGGCGGCGGCGCCACAGCGCTCGCTGCCCGCGCGGTACACCGGCTCCTGCTTGACGGCGCCGGCCGCCGCAGTGACGCGCGCCTGCTGCGCGCACTCCATCTGCTGCGCCAGCTGCATGGCCTTCGCGAGCGTGAGCGTGGCGGCGTCCTGTTCCTTGCCGGCGCGCAGCCCTAGCACGAACTTGTCCGTCAGCAACAAGTCCAACGCACTCCCGAACTCACAGTGAACGGCTAATCCCCTGATCCGAGCCGCCCACTGTTCGACGCTCTCTCCCACGTCACGCCTCGCCTCGTAAAATTGACACCTATCGGCAAACGTGCATCTTTTCGGTGAAAAATGCTCATTGAGTACTTTTAGCAGCTCGGCGTATCCGACGGCGGCAACGTCCCGTGGATGCACCAAGTTCTTCAATAGTCGGTATGTTTCGTCGGACAAATGCGTTAGTAACAGCGCACTCTTTGTCCCTGCTTCCTCAATCTTATTTAGAATAAGAAACTGCTGCAAACGACTATGAAAAATCTCCCACTCTTGGGAATTAAAATCGAAAGCATTGAGGCTCCCCAAATAAGACATGTTTTTCTTTAAAGAAAACACAGATACACGCACAAACACACAAACACACACGCGGGTAAGACACAAATCGTCGCCAGTGAGAAGTATGCAGCTATGGAGCGAATAAAACAACCGACTTACTTGAATGCTAATTTATTACTAAGCGTGCAAAATGGCCGAATGACAGTCGCGCGCGTTTGTTTCGGTGTTCGAAACAAATACACATCACTTATACTTAAAGATGAGATAAAACAAATTCATAAATAGTCTTAAATGATCAATAATTATTATCAATACCTACTCATTGCCCCGGACTAAAGACATTTTTTCAAATTTTTCCACCCAACAGTTTAGATTTTAGAGGGGGGGGGGCGGTCGATTTTAATGAAAATTTTCACGTTAAAGTTGAATATTTCGCACAGATCACTGAATAGAAAAATCATGTTAGCAACCCCGCAATGGTTTTAAAAGACCTATCCAACGATACCCCACACTATAGGGTTAGCCGAGAAAAAAAAATCACCCCCACTTTACGTCTATGGGAGGTACCCTAAAAAATTTTTTTTTAGTTTTTTTATTCAATCACTTTGTCGGCGTGACTGATATATATATATTCATGCCAAATTACAGCTTTCTAGTACTAACAGTCTCTGAGCTTAGCCGCGGACGGACAGACAGACAGACAGACGGACAGACATGGCGAAACTAAAAGGGTTCCTAGTTGACTACGGAACCCTAAAAATGGGACTGCCAGCCGGCGGACCCCACGGCCTCGAAATGAAGGTGTTTAGAAATGTCTGTGTCTGTTTGTAACAGAATTATTAGGGGCTGCCGGCGTATCCCATGGCAGGGAGAGTGTTAATGAAACTATTGCGATTCCTCTATCAATTTTGCTCCTTTACGAGTTCCTTTCCTTCTTTCCTTACTTGTAAGCAATGTAATGCCAAAAACAGTATCATTCAAGGTACTGGCGAGGGAACCACTCTAAATTATCAGTGTTGTGTGTTGTGTAAGGTCGTTAACCTCAATATAGAGGTGATTCGTTTGAGCTGAACTTCCAGAGACATCCTGTGGCCCTGTAAAAATCAATGTACCTACTCGTAATAGGAATGGCATTGCTTTCACATTAGGTTAAGATGTTGCTCCTATAACCTCTTACTTTGCAAGGAAATAATGTTGATTATTTTCCAAGACACAATCAAGAGGCTGTGGCAATAGAAGTACCTAATAATAACCGGAATACAAATGGTACGCCAGCAACGCCTTGTATTTATTTCCCCAGCTCAGACTGTAACGAAGTGAATTTCTCGAAAATTGCACGTGGGAAAAATCTCACTGGAACGTGCCGTACCTAACTTAGTAAAACGTGTTCCCTAATAACAGGAAAATGGAATAAGTGGCAGTGGAAAGAGGCATTAACACACTTACCTTACACCTCTCTTAGCACTTAGCCGGCCGGTTAAAATACCGGAAACACGCGAAGAACAGCAAGCTAGATCAAATTGATCGCCCTTGAAAATCTTTTAGCGAATTTTATCAGCGGTTTCTGAATCCTTTCTGAGATCCCTGAAATCCTATGCTGTCCTATTCTATCCTACTTCCTAGTAATATTATAAATGAGAAGGCTTGTAAATATTTATTAATTTTTAGTCAAACACACGCAATGAACAAACACAATAAACGAACGGAACGGAAAGTATTTAAATTAAACTTGTCCTACCGATGCACCAAGTTCTGGATTGAGATACCTATATGAGTTCTCGTGGGATAATGATTTCACTTTAAATAATAGTTTAAAAAAACTAAAAAAACACGCTTTAAAAAATAAAAAATAAATTTTAATAAATTTCAATTCACTATTCTTATAGTGCAGTAAAAAATCTTAATAAGCAATTATTATATTGTTATATCCAGATCAAAATTTGTAAACAATTCTAAATATTGATAAAATAAATAATAATAGTTTAAAATATTTTATTGTAAAAAAAGCGTGGGGTGCATGGTGTCAATTGTCAAGGATTATCATTTTGATAACATCTTAAAAAGCACCCCACGCTTTTATTACAATAAAATATTTTAAACTATTATTATTTATTTTATCAATATTTAGAATTGTTTACAAATTTTGATCTGGATATAACAATATAATAATTGCTTATTAAGATTTTTTACTGCACTATAAGAATAGTGAATTGAAATTTATTAAAATTTATTTTTTATTTTTTAAAGCGTGTTTTTTAGTTTTTTTTAAACTATTATTTATTTTCTATTTTTTAGTTGCATTTTTTTTCTTTCTAACTTTACCCCCTCACCTGCAACCCCAAAACCCCCTAAACCCAATCCCCCAACATACCCCACCCCATTTCCCCAAACCCCCCCAAACCCTACACCCTTACCCCCAATCCTCTAAACCCCCCTAACCCCCTCCTCATTTTACAAACCCCCGAACCACCTAAACCCAACCCCCCTAACACCGAACCCCCATACCCCCGGAAACCCCCGCTCCCCCCCATCCCCACTCCCCTCCCACCCCTTCCCCCACCCCGCCACCTACCGCCCCCCTTCCAGTTCCATCATCAAACCCTTGTTACCATCTAGGCCTCTTACCCCCTCCCCATTTCCCACAACCCCCCAAAATCACTTACCCCCGAAGCCCCCAACACCCCCACCCTATTTCCCGTAACCCCCCCCCCCCCCCATCCCCTAACCCCAACCGCCACACCCTAACCCCCAACCCTCTAAACCCCCGACCCCCTTACCCCATACCCCATTCCCCCCCAAACCCGCCACCTACCCCCCTTCCAGCTTCATCATCAGACTCTTGTTACCATCTAGGACCAAAGTACTCGTCAAAACGAATCAAACGAGCCCAAACTCGATGGGGTTGTTTCGTTTTATTGTGGAGTGCCTTTGGCCATCTTCCAGCTCCATCATCAGACCCTGGTTACCATATGGGATCAAAGTGCTCGTCAAGACGAATCAAACGAGCCCAAACTCGATGGGGTTGTGTCGTTTTATTGTGGAGTGCCTTTGGCCATCTTCCAGCTCCATCATCAGACCCTGGTTACCATCTGGGATCAAAGTGCTCGTCAAGACGAATCAAACGAGCCCAAACTCGACGGGATTGTGTTGTTTTATTACATAGTTCCTACGGCCACCATCCAGCTCCATCATCAGATCAGCTCCATGTTACAATAATATTGCATTGTCATCCAATTTACACATATGTGCAAAATTTCAGCTCAATCGGAAACCGGGAAGTGGGTCAAAATCGCGCCCTAAGGAGTCGGTTACAAACAAACATACAAACATACATACAAACATACATACATACAAACATACAGGTGAAGCTAATATAAAGCGTGTAAAAAGTATAGAGGGCGCTGTCCAAGAATGTTGAAGTACCTCAGCTTTCAAGATGACGTGTTAACTTCGTAAGCAATTCATAGATGGCGTTGTTCGAGCGAACGTTGTGCTTTTTAAAATGTTACCATAACCTTTAAGCCATGAGATGAAGCTAGTAAATAAATATTTACTCGACGACAAGAATTGCTCGTATTAAAGCACCTATTAGATTATTAGTTCCGTGGGTGTGGCTAGTGTTGATGCATACGCAAGGTCCACAGAAGATCGAGTCGAGTTAGTAAAGTTGTTCGTTCGGTCGAATCATCTTGTTAAGGCCTCATACGAAGCTCTTCCGGTGCGAAGTCGGTGCGCCCGCACTCGACTGCGATACGCAATCAAATGATAACGTTCAAGTGTCCAATATACCTAAACTGGTTTAGAGTGAAATGCTTTTTCATATTTTTATCCTTGTATTTTTCTAATGAAACAACTGGGCTTGTGAACGATACGAATGTAGTTGTATTACATAAGTAGTTCCGTTACATTAGCTTTTTCTCGCAGCTTCGCTCGTGTAAACTTAAATACTTTCCGATCAGAGACTTTAACTTTCCATAAATTTCCAAGTAAATTTCCAAAATGACATTCTGACACACAGTGACCACCCTAACACAGTGGACTATTTGACACAGGAGACGCTCTGACATAGTGGACTTTCAGATATGGAGTAGGTACCCAAACCCAAAGGAAGGAGATTTTGGATCTCCTTCCTAGACGTCCTAGACGTCCAACCACTAACGAGAGATTTCACAGTAGACATACGTAGGTATCTACATTTACCCACTTAATAAAAGAACAAGTTTTATGCTATCAAAAACTGTAAGCAAAACAATAAATATGTAGATTTTCACAGCATATTAGGTATTTATTAATATCATTTGCATAAACTTTTCAATGTATTGGTGCGCATTTAGTCTCATTTATTAACTCGTACAAAAACGTGAAAAAAAACTATTCAATATTTTACATCTGATTGTTTTTGTCATACAAAGTAGGTATAAATAAATAAATAAATAAATATCACGGGACAATTCACACCAATTGACCTAGTCCCAAAGTAGCTAAGCAAAGCTTGTGTTATGGGTACTAGGCAACGGATAAACATACTTATATAGATATATATATATATATATATATATATATATATATATATATATATATATATATATATATATATATATATATATATATATATAAATCTATATAAGTATATATATATATATCTATATAAGTATATAAGTATATATATATATATGTATCTAAGTATATATATATATATATACTTAGATACATATTAAACACCCAAGACCCGAGAACAAACATTCATATTTTTGAAACAAATATCTGCCCCGACACGGGAATCGAACCCGGGACCTCAAGCTTCGTAGTCAGGTTCTCTAACCACTAGGCCATCTGGTCGTCTAAATGTATGAGTATGTATATGCACAGATTCGAATCAATTGAAATGTGCGTCCAATCAGAAGCTAAATAATAATGGTATGTAGGTGTAGGTATGGGTAATTCTAAAATCGTCTTTTGTTTTCGAATTCCTCACTTTCTAAAGTTAGCCAGACGTTTGTATTCGTAGCAATAATAAGAAATTTGGTGTTATTTTATAAGAGCCTAATATTAGCTCTACCATAGAGTAATTTTATTATTAATACAGGAGAAGGGACAAAATTAAATTTCTTCTCGAAATTTCCAAGTTTCGAACTAGCCGTATACTTATACGTTTGTTTTATTCTTGACTAGCTGAACGCCCCCGGCTGCACAAGCTTGTACTAATAATTAAAAAAAAAATATCTTTCATACAGTCAAACCTTCTCTCAATAGTTACTTACGCAACAAAAAATAATAAGACAAATATATATGCAACCATTCTGAAATTACGCGTAAATTACATTTTCTGCAATTGATTTTCATATCAATAGGTTTAATATACGAGTATAAAAGTACGTATGAAATCTCAAAAGTTTGAGACAACATTTTCTGGAAAATCGTTCATTAAATTAAAGAAAAATAAATCTATGGCCACTGTCGCGTCAATAAAAGGAACTAACTACCATTGCGTATCAATGATAATATTACAAAAGCCTTAATTATTTATGACTAATAAATAACTTATGTAAATCGACCATAATGTAAACAAATGCGAATCGAAGAACGCAATAGCTACGGACAAATAAACACAATAAGCCATTCTTCTCATGTGCCTTGCCTACTCGGGCAGATCGCAATGCGCTATTGGTTAGGGCTACTAAATATTTTATACTTATTTCTGTATTTTTAAAAAACAAATCATTTATTGTAATAAAGATTATACAAAAAAAAAACAATAAGTTTATAACTTAAGACTAGCCTAAGTGTAGTCGAAAAAATTTCTGTATTTAAAACAGTAAGTACGAGATACCTAATGAAAAGTAATATTTTATTGTTTTAAGTTGTAAGTAATTTGACTTACAATGTATCTTTAAATTATTATTGATTGTATACCTACATTCTATGGGCCTAGTTTCCTCAAATAAATAAAATAAATTTTGGCTTCTGCTGTTTACTCTTGGGCTCGAAGCACAAAACATTTAAAAATTTCTAAAAATTAAGCTTTTCATAGCCAGCCTTATGGGCACCCTGCCCGTGCCCAATAGTAATGATACTATACTAGAGATCTGAGCGATATTTGTTTTTTTCTTTTTTACAAAATTTTCTGTTAATTTTGTATATTTTGTGTGAAAATAAATTGGTATACCACTAATAGGTAAATAATATGTCCTCAAATTTTGCAAGTCTAATTTTACCGGCTTCTAGTGACTTACCCGACTTGAAATTTGATAAGTACGGATCTATTTAGGTGAGGAGGATAAATTCCGATGGTCATTAAAAGTATTTGTGGTCCCGTAGAAAATATATCGACCGGTTTTTCAGGCACGTCTAGTGCATACTTAGTTTATATCGGCTACTGTATTGGATCAGGCGTTACTTTGCTTTGCTTTGTTTTTGCTTTTATGGTCGCGAGTGAGCAAAGTAATTGTTACAGTTCATTTATATCGGCTACATAAATTTCCACAAAAATTCGACCTTACTCTCTTTACATATTATACCTATGATAAAAAATCGACGCGAGAATCGAACCCGGGACCTCAAGCTTCGTAGGGTTCTCTAACCACATAGGCCATTTGGTCGTCATTACCCATCATAGTTAATACCGTAAACTTTGCTTTACACTATCAAAGTACCTATGTACTCAATCAGCTACACTGATTGACTGATAGACTGGGGAACCCTGGCCAGGTAAACAAGTGACTGGAGACTTTGTTGATCAGCTACAAACACGCTACAAAAGTATCTTTGATGACCAATAAAATGTTGGCAACCCTATATCCCTATATTAGGTACATGAGGACTATATTGGCAAAACAATATTGCCCATACTAATGAGCTAAGCTGCGCAAAAAAACACCTGAATCACATATCCATATTGGGCACGGAAAAATACTCGGTTTTTATGTCGATTAATTAGTTTGTTCTGTTTTGAATCCAGTTTAATAATACTAAAAAAACTGGTCAAGTGCGAGTCGGACTCACGAACTGAGGGTTCAGTACAAAATATAAAAGCAAAGTAGGTACCTATGATGTGTTATTTAGTGAGTCTCCGATTTTTTCCTTTTTTGGTAAAGCTTTAATTCTTAACAAATTTCACAGTAAGGAATAAAATCAGAAGTACCATCTAGAGTATAATCCCATGGTCTATTTTTTTATGAAAATACGCATTGAAAAGGTTGTAAGTATCTCTTGATCTTATGAACTAAGATTTTTTTTTACGACTTGATTGCGTATTCCTGAGAAAAAAGGATATTGACACACAGACAGGGGAAAAACGGAGTGATCTGTAGAAGTTCTTTTTTTCCTTATGAAGTACCAATTTTTTTTTTATAACGAAGTGATAACACTTTACGTGTACCCCCGGGCCCGGGAAGTACCTACGGAATCCTAAAAATATCGTCGCCATCTAGACTTTTTGTCAGAGCTCATATTTTTTGCTGTTCTTTTTCGTTGCTAGACAGACGGGATACTTAGACCTTAACTATTTATTTTGTATTATCACGAAGTTATCAGTCCATAATGTTAGTTAGTTTAGTTAAACCTTAAACTGGACATTTATGGGATATGGCTAACAGTCAAAGTTCTAATATTATGAAGAATATAAATAACTAATAGTTTTCGAGACTAACCACGAACTATTTATTGCTATAATGAATTCGACGTTTCGACCACATTGGAGTGGCTGTGGTCACGACTCGCCTTGTGATTAGTTAAGTCCCGAAAAATATTAATTATGATTTTTGCTGGGCGTCTTAGGCTTCAATTCTTTGGAGGTGAGGCGAGATTTCAGACTATTAACTGTAGCTAGCGGTATTTTGCGTGGTGATTCTGATTGTCCCGAATTGGTGGCTCAGTTGATGCGTCTGTATGTTCCCTCGCCGACTAAATTTCTCTTTCGGCCACGCCGTCGCCATTTGTTGGCGGCGCCGGCAGCACGAACGGTTTCCCGCAGAAAATCTCCGCTAGTTCGAGCTTTGCACCAGATGAACTCACTCCTCGAATCGACCCCAGGCAGTGATTTGTTTGCAAGCAGATGGTTACAACTGTGTGAGGAATGTATGAGATATTGCGAGAAGATGGATATACGACCTTCTTCTGTTCAATTTTAAACTGTATTGTATATTCTTTGTAAAAATTGTATCTGAATTTCACAGTGCTTTGGTTGATCTGTTATGCTGTGAAATGTAATGAATTAAATAAATAAATAAATGATTAAGAATCGATTAAGTTTCAAACATTATAAAGAAAAGAATACACTTTAGTGTATAAATATTGTTATGTGAGCTTGACTGAGCGTGATAGGAGTTCCTCAATATAAATCTGAAACTGATTAAGTTTTTTTATAAAGTTACTCATTCATTACCTCGTTAGGTATAGTATAAATCTTCCCAGGTGAATTTTTCGCTTCGAGCCCTTATCTTTCAAAACAAACGGTATCATCATATTATTAAGGTTCAAATTTAATATAATGGCTCGAAGCGAAAAATTCACCTGGGAAGATTTATACTTTACGTCAGTTTTATTTACAAAGTCAACGTCAACGCTAATTACATGATATAAAGTACTTACTAAGTATAACTAAGTGGTATATTTGTAGGTAATGTAATTTAAAGCGAAACAACATTAACAAATTGTACACAACATTTCAATCTGAAATACCTATGTAAATCCGTTAAACTAATTACTTGGCCGTCTTTGTCGCAGCCAAAATAAATGTTTTCGCAGATATTTTGACATTTTGATTAGCGGCCTTTGTTCATTCGAGCAATCATTGAAGCGGGCAAAATATCGAGTGGAATCATTCCTAAAAATAGACATCTACGATGGAAACCTATTCCATCGCCAACAGTATTTTTAGTGCTGTAATTAAAGACTTCAGGGTCAGGTCTTTCCATTAAGTGCAGACTAAACGGAAAATTAGGTTACGTTTGAAGAATATTAAATAAACTGTGTTGTGTAGCCAACTTGCCAACTATCATCACCGTACGAGCAATCAAACCGCATGCAAGTAAATGCGGTGTAATTTTGTAGCTCTCCGTTATTATTCCTGATTAGTATTTACATTCTATACCTAGGTACATACATTTGTATCTACCTATTCGATATTTTTGATCGACAGCACTCTTCCGCCATCGAACATGCGCCATAGGTGACATAATCATATTCTATGCTAGAATAATTATTAATGTTAAAATTATTAAGCTATGCAAGGATTTTTTTTGCTGCGAAACCCTATCCTGGGCGTGTCCGACACGCTCTTAGTCGGTTTTATTTATTTATGAAAATAAGTACTTACTTTGTACCGATTTGGAATAAAAAAGCTCCAAAATGTTCCTCATTAAAGAAAATACCTACACTTTAAATTGAAAGTCGCCATGACTACAACATCCAACTATCTTGCCCAGCAGTAAAATCTGTCTGGAGAGAGATCTCACTATCATCAATGATGATCATCATCATCAGCATAATTCGCACATCCTGTAAAAAACTGTCATAACACAAAAAAATGCAAATAATAACCTTAAACTTTCGTATGCCGTGTGCCGGATCCGTACCCAATTTAAGGCATTCTTTTTGTATTTTTTTTAAAATCTGTATCATTGGATTTATATGAAACTGTTGAGACTAGAATGCACGACTTTTTTCACTTCCGGCATACGAAAGGTTAAGTAGATAACCCTTTTCTCGTAGCACCAAAATTTTAATATGGGCATCCGAGTGGCGTGAGGAAAACGTGACTAGTCAATATTTGCATTTCAAAGGCACAAAGAACCGTGCAAAAATAAAGTGTAATGCTAATGTCCATCGTTAACAGAACCAAACAAGCCATACAACTCATAAGTCTTGTGACTAAAGAAATTATAGCAAATTACATGAAAAAACGTGTGACAAAACTATAAAGACTAATGAATGCATTTTGCGTTAGTTATGTACCTACTAATACTAATAATGTTGTGGAACTCTGTCAATTTCACCTTGTCAAGTCCACGTAAAATTTTGACTCATCATCATCATTTCAGCTGAAAGACGTCCACTGCTGAACTAAGCCTCCTCCAAGGTTCGCCAAACAGACCGGTCCTGCACCATCCGCATCCAACGCGTTCTCGCAACCTTAACCAGGTCATCGACCCATCTTATTGGAGGCCTAACTACACTAAGTCTCCCGGTCCGTGGACGCTTTTAGAACCTTTTGGCCCCATCGGCCATCAGTTCTCAGTCATCAGTTCAGCGATGTGCCCTGTCCACTGCCACTTTAAGCATGTCACAAAGAAGTTTGATTTTGTTACAGCTTAAAGGTATTATAGACCTGATTATTTGATATGAATTTCAATTTAATACCTCTACGCGTTCATGAGGCAAGGGGTAGTAACTTTAAAATTAAATTTAAATTTAAAATTAAATTATATGATGTAACTAAAAATTTACATATTTCAAACTAAATACAAACTGAAATATAGATGCACAGAAAAAACCCCAGAAAAAAGACCAATGCTGGGAATCGAACCCAGGTCCTCAGCGTTCCGTGCTGCGTGCTTACCCCTACACCATTACTGGTCTAGAAGTTAGCGACGAATCTTTCCCATACATCGTACACTTCAGTCTGTTATAATCACATTAGGCAGTGATAAAGCGCATCTATGTTAATGCCCTCTACCGAGAGACTTCAACACCTGGTTCGATTCCCAGCATTGGTCTTTTTTCTGGGGTTTTTTCTGTGCATCTATATTTCAGTTTGTATTTAGTTTGAAATATATGGTTTCACGGGATGACCGTAAAAGTAATAAAAAATGAAGTTGAAGAAAATAAAAAAATAAATAGAAAAAGATACTTCATACTTAACTTGTAAAAATTTACAGTTTTCGCAATTTTTCCTTTATCTGTGCTATGAGACGTTGCTTCGTACCAAATTTCAAGATTCTGAGTTCACGGGAAGTACCCTGTAGGTTTTGATTCCCTTGCGAATTTCGAAAATTTGCGAAAATTTGCGGCATAAATGGCTGTATCTTTTGATTGCGTTGGCTTAGAAGTTTGATTTTTTCACAGCTCTAAGGGACAGTAGACCTGAATATTTGATATAAATTTCAGATTGATACCTCCACGCGTTCCTGAGAAAAAGGGTCTTGACAGACGGACGGACGGACAACAAGGTGATCATATAAGGGTTCCGTTTTTTGCTTTTGAGGCACGGAACCCTAAAAACCAGGTAAGTGAAAAGGTATACAGTTGAAATTAAACATGTAACTGTGAAAATACATCTATTTCGTCATGTCATACAACAATCATGAATTCGCTAGAAAAATAAAATTATGAGATTAAAACATTGATACCGTTAAAGATATCTATACTAAATGAAAACAATACTGGGGAGTAAACTTTGTTGTACCGGATAATGTTGTCGTGGCATATCAATATACAATATTTTATCTCCATTACATAAATAAATTTAATTAAAAACTAAAATGATTTGCCCATCGCACATCTAGATCAGAAGATTTTAACTTAAATAAAATATGATAGAGCAAATTAAATAATTTACTTTATATTATAATTAAATATAACAAATGTTTTATATCATTGGCCACCTTTCGATTTGTCAGTGCGATGTCTGTTTGTAGGATTAACAACTAATAATTTCGTCATACGCACGCGCGTACAGTGTTACCACTTTAATTGATTTGTGTGGAATACACGCCACTTTGCGACTAAATTAATTTGATTAAGTTTGAGTAAATTAAGACAGACTAAGGGCCTGTTCCACCACTCTCTATTAAGTTCCTGACATTTTGTGCAACAGATACCTGCGATGGTCCCTCTATTTATTGTGTTAGAATCAGAAACTATATAGCTAGCAGTGAGACATGTCTATATGCTCTTCGAGGAGTTAACACGTTCACTGTCCAGTGGCCCTAATTTGGCGACACGTTAGCTCTTATTCCATTGTAATAAGGTTCTACTTTAAGGCTTGGACAGGGAACGTGTTAAAGGTTCTAAGAGCATAATGGCAGGTTTAAAGTAAAGTTTTAACTAAAATAACATACAATTCCTTTGTCAGAAAAAGAATCTTCCAATAATGCCATTGTCAAGACGTACCGTAAAATAAAATGCAATGTAACACACTAACGGTGCTATTTTTTTGCGTGAGGCGTTAACCAAAAACTTGAAAGACAAAACTTAATTTAGAGGAATTATTAAATAAAAACTGCGATAAAAACAAGTTAATATTGATTGCTATACTCTTTTTTATAAGACTTTGACAGTGTAATAACTAGAATAGAGGCCATATATTTCAAACTAAATACAAACTGAAACATAGATGCACAGAAAAAACCCCAGAAAAAGACCAATGCTGGGAATCGAACCCAGGTCCTCAGCGTTCCGTGCTGCGTGCTTACCCCTACACCATCACTGGTCTAGAAGTTAGCGACGAATCTTTCCCATACATCGTACACTTCAGTCTGTTATAATCACATTTAGGCAGTGATAAAGCGCATCTATGTTATGCATCTATGTTAGTTGAAATATATGGTTTCACGGGATGACCGTAAAAGTAATAAAAAAATGAAGTTGAAGAAAATAAAAAAATAAATAGAAAAAGATACTTCATACTTAACTTGTAGAATAGAGGCGTTAAGACATTTAAATTCAGAATAAGTTTTCTCTTAGACCTCAGTGCAATGTCGCTTGGAAAGACGCATGTATTAGGACTAGCCCTAATTTGACCTGCATTTCATACGTCGCTATTGCACTATATAGTACACGATTGATTAATTTATTACTGAAATAAAAACTAAGCGTAAACAAATTTGATGTGGAGCAGTTATTATTTTAACGCCAGTGCAATGCCACCAAATGGACACACATGCAGCACACTTAGCGGAAGAAAAAACGTTAATTTTCAGAAATTCGTGACACGCATTTAAAGTTTCTGTCCACTAGACCGACTGCCGCCTTTTATATTAGAATCGTCACTTTTCTGGAGCGTTTCAACCGATATTAGTATACTGTTGCATAAATTAAAAAATAAGCTTCAGTTAGCATGAAATTTAAACAAATTTACATTGTACCGCAAGCACACTATATTTTTTATGAAAACCCGCTTGGCGTAGCCCATTTCTTGGACATAATGCGACAGGATACTATAGCGGTCTTAACGCTAATATAACTACCCTCTGATGCATGTAAAAATATTGGTATAAATAAAAAGAGTGGCCACACCAGTCCGTTTCCAGAACATAACCAGCTCCTACAGACAAGGCACGGTATACGACTTTACCAGTACGGTACTTGAAGGCAGAGGCTTGAGACTTGTACATTATCGCACAACACAAATTCATCCACTTACTGTGGGTGTCAGAACATGTTACCAACAGTGCGTCACCCCTTTTAGTAATTATGTATGGGTCACGATATAACATCTAGGACATTACGTATAAAACTATAATTAATGCCATCCTGACAAGGGCCAGAACAGTTAAGATCATAAATACAAGTACGGCACGGTGTTGAGGGCAACTTTACCTTTAAGTATATTCCGCTAAATGTGCCGTAATTAAAATGCATACGCAAGTCACAAAACTAATTTATCAGACGCTATTGATGTTCAAAAAGGTTACACATAAGGCCTATTTAAACGGCGCTAGCAAGCCAGGCCGCCTCCCTCGTTGCGTTCTATCTCCTTCCTCACGTACTCGGCCTGTTTTTCACTGAGTCCCAACCGTCCTAATTCAGACTCAAACTGAGCCATACCACCCACGCCCACTAAGTAACCGTTGAGTCTCGCTGCTAGATGCGAGGTCTGCAACTTCTTTGAGTCCAGCCCGAGACTGCGGCAGAGGTCCTTGTGGCCTTGCAAACGGTATTTTTGATGGTAACTGGAAGAATGATAAAAAATATATAAGTAATTAGCTTATACCTTTACCAAGCCTATTTGCCGCTTTATCTAAGACTTTGAAGACTTTCAAGATACTGTGCCGGAAACAGGTTTTACACTACGAAACTCGATTTTCGAACTTTGGATGGCATGATACAAAGTTCGAATTTTGAAACATCAAAGTATAAGGCCAGGGGTAAGAATACACTTTCATTAGAATTAACAAGGAAAAGGCAACATGAATATGGATGGAATGCGATTTACATAGACTCGTATATACATAGACCAACACTAGCCAAACTTGACTTAATAAAGATAAGCTGCTCAAGGATAAATACTGCGAAGAATTCAAATGAGAAGTTATCTAATAAGTTGAGTTATAATATTCATTGTAGATTTCATAGAGGTCAAGTCAAACCTTTGTTCGGTGAGGTAGACCATGACATAATTAAAAGTGCTATATGCTTAATATGCGATATGCATTCAACAGTTGATGGCGACTATTTCTATTCTTTCGAGGGCAAGGCTACCTGTGCAAATGGGACTTGCTTTTATGACAGCTTCGAAAAATTGCAAAATTTGTGCCGGTCTGGAAAAATGTTTAAAAATTATTTTAGATATATAAAATAGAAGAAGTATCTTTAACCTCCTGCGTCCTAGCTTTTTCTAACTGACGTAGTCCTCAAGACCCAGATGAGAGTCATAAGTTTTCTAACTTTTCAATTTATTTTGGGATTTATAAAGTTCTTTATTCATTGAATAATTCCTATTTACGTAGTACATTCGGCAGTTATTCTTACAAATGATTTGTTCTTTATAAAGTACGCTAGGACTCACGAGGTTTAAAGTTATACTTATGTTTTGCTAATTTTTTTTTCTATAACACCATGTTATTTTTTTTTATTGTGTGGTGTGTGTGTGTGTGTACTTATGTTATTGTAGCTTCGGTTCTCGGAAACATTCTTGGGAAATTTCATAGAAGTCTGATATCACCAAGAATCGGGTCTCAGAAGCTATATTGTCTATTGCAGTTTAAAGCTCAATATTACGCAAACGGGTCCCTAAGTTGAAAAACGGTTATCGCAACCTACAACGATTTGTACAGGGTTATATGACAAAAAAAACCGTATTTCATGTGTAGGGAACGTACTATATTTTTCGTTATTCTACCGATTTTTCGGCAGAATTATTATGTGTCACCAAATTACAGCTCTCTTGGAGTAGGGGTTTCTGAGCTAAGCCGCTGACAGACGGACAGAGGGACGGACTTTTTTTTTATATGATAGAAGGAAAACAAGCAGGCGGGTCACCTGATGAAAAGCAATCACCGCCGCCCAGGGACACCAATAACATAAGTTGAGTTACGAATGCGTTGCCTGCCCTTAGAGAAAAGAGTAGGCTCGTTTTTTGAACATCCCCAAGTTATACCGGTCAGGAAATACTGACGCTGTTAGCGGATTTCAAAGTTTGTGCATGGCAAAAAGTTCCGTGAGAAACGAACGGTAGTACACTGCCACCTAGGGTGGACAGAAAGTCGGTAGCGAGTTGCGCGAAGGAGAGACTTATTGTTAGCAGCAGGCAAATAGATCGAACAAGTCCTCAGAGTACTCGTGATAAAAGCGGAAAGGAATCCGTTTTTGTCATTTTGACTAAGAAAGCTTACGTATAATAAATTAAAATCACTTGTAAACTTACTCTTCAGCTGGATAGAAGGTAGTAGCGGGCGCGATTTCCGTACGTAGTTCTCCAAACCGAAGCGTCATTTCTTTGTAGGACGCCTGAGCCGCATCGCGTTGTTCTTCGTCATGGTACAGAATCATGGACTGGTACTGAAATGTGTACATACTCGTATAAGTCGCTATAGTGAAGTCGGAAGGATGGATAGGGTGATTTGGGAAATGAGAGAAGCAAGTCGCAATGTCAAAGTAATGGTTTTTCTACCATTTCGAGGGTTAAACTCGCACAACGTGCTTTTGGGTGAATGCTTTACCAATCGTTTATTTTTTTGCTAAACTATAAACTTTGCATACGAGTAATAATGTTGTAAACCTTTGAGATTATAAGTGAACTCTATCATGTGGTCTATTGGTATGTGTGACCCAGCAACGCTGTTACAACTTATGTTCTTTGTATTCTGCATTGCCCTGACATGGTTTTTCCTTTAATCTCTAATATGGTAGCAGATTCTGTGAAAAACTAGTAAACTCCAAGCAATCAAGCCAGTGCTGCTGTTGATTTTCTTTTCGTTCTATTTTTTTCCAAGCCCATGATCAATATCAAAGCCAAGCAAGAAACCGTTTCGACGTCGTAGCAAAACCACCACACGTCGTGTAATTGTTTTTTTTACATGATGGGAGCAAATGGACACACTTAATCTTTTAATTTCCCGGCACAGGCAAGAGACTGTCGATAGCCAGAACCAGGCTAAGAGCCATATATCACACAGGCCTAGATGTCCAGCCAACCAATTTCATTCCTAGGCCACCTATAGAATCATATCATAATGAATCAATTTGTTTATCTTCTACGACAGTGATTATTGCGTGATGTATGTCATGTCATGACATCTCGATCTTTGCAAACATGTGTCAACGATAAAGAATAGGAAAGGATACTTGTGTATTAATTACTTGTATTCTCACTGTCCGCCTGTCAAAACTTTTTTTTCTTCTCATATCATGGACCAAAAAGTTTATAAACTCTTTACGTTGCTCTCAACCTTGACGCTGGCAAAATTGTCCCATTGGACAAACACCATTTTAAAAAAGAACTTTACTTTTACTTTAATTGCATGTTGTGATCGGAAAGTTGATAATCCTTTGGACCCGCACTGAAGTTGTAATTATCTAATAATTAATGCGACAAGGTTCTATAGTCGCCTAGGAATCAAATACATAATTGTTATTGTATTTATATAATTTAATTTAATATATTTAATCTAAATTGGAATAATGTAAGTGGATAAGTTGTAAGTTTGTATTCTTGTTTTTTTTTGTCTTATTAGGTGTGGTCGACCGGGTACTTGTTTTGCCATTTGTAATGACAGCTCCTACATCAGAATGAAAGCAATAGGACTGGGGGGTTACTGCGAAATTCGATGTTCGAGGTTCGGATTGTGTGGTCCCTCTCACTCTCGTAATAAATACCATTAGCGTGAGCGGAACGGCATGAAACGGGGTTCGAGTTTCGCGCTTCGTAGTATAGGGCCTGGTTGTTGCACTGACTTGTGAGTGAAAATAGTTTTTGATGTTTTGAGCCATGCAACTGTCATTTGGATGGTGAAGGGATTTCTTGGTAGACTATACCGCTATACGTTTTTTTTTATCGTCCTACCCGCCTGTTTTGCAATGTCAGCACGCTATATAAGGGCGCAGGCTGAAAACCAGCGCGGTGATGAGTAATCCTCACCGCACATGCTGAGTCTGAGCCTTTTGCCACATAATTTTGTGTATTTTTTCTTTTTCTTTTTTATGGGCAATAAATGGTTTTTTTATTTTATTTAAATTGGTTGACTGTAGAAACACTGAAATGGGTAAAAAAAAAGATAACTGATGTATAAGCTAGTGTATGCCAAGTGTAAAAATATGGGTGCACACAACTTGCTCATAAATATGTCCCATAGCTCTTATGTCGTCGAATTAAGGTATAGGTATACGGTATAACGATGGGAGGATTAAATCGATACTTATTTTCATCCGACGAAAACAAAAGGAGGAGGTTCTCAAGTCATGTAATATATATATATTTTTTTTATGTATGATCACGCATAACTTTTTACAGAGTAGTCCGATTTTGATGATTCTTTTTTTATTGGAAAGCGTACACCCCGAGGGTGGTCCCATTTAAATTTGGAAATAATATTCCTACCCTAAGGGTAGGAAAACAGGGGATCATTGACTAACTTTTTACAGAGTAGTCTGATTTTCATACTTAATTCTTTTTTATTGGATAGGGTATACCTTTAAGTTGGTATTATAAAATTTGGAAAAAAAAATTTACCCCAAGGATGGAAAAAAAGTATAAAATAAAAACTTTTTAACAAAAAAATTAAACCGCCGAATAAACTGAAAAGCAAAAATAATAACTTTTTTGTTTGACCTTAATATAGGTACCAGTTTGAAGTCGGTGCCTCAGCACGAGCCAGGAGGAGTGATAGAAGCCAATCAGGTAGAAGATTATAGGTCCACTCCTGCTGGCTAGTGCTGAGGCACCGACTTCAAACTGGTACCTATATTAAGCTCAAACAAAAAAGGTATTATTTTTTGCTTTTCAGTTTTTTCGGCGGTTTAATTTTTTTGCACTTGACCGTACAACATGGAGTCCCAGCTCTTTAGACGCGAAGAACTCGCAACGCGCTCGCGTCGAACACGTTACGCATTCGTGGCGCATACGTTGCGCGCTCGCGGCGAACACGCTGCGCGCTTTCTTCGCTTTTTAATACCTACGTTCTCAAATCGCCAGTGTGATTATGGCTCTTATGGCCTAAGAAACAGATCTTAGATTTATGAACAGGGTGCGCTGGACTCTTGATTATAAAAAGTACCTACTGGCTAAAAGTAGACCAAGGGTAAGTAAAATTTGGGCCCTCAACTAGTATTATTGTCACCTCATCAGTACAAACGAGAATGCGTGTAACGCCGAAGCGTAATATTTTTAGCTCAACTATGAATAGTGAACGAGCGTTACTAAGTATTTTTAAAATGGCCTGTTCATAAATATTGCCAGAAAGTCAATTCTGTTTACGCATCCAATGTCAATGTCACCTAAGAAATATTCAGAAAACTGGATATTTTTTAGAACTTTAACGATCGTTCAGGTCATTATAAGGTTGACAAATTGTAAACAAATGCAGTTTTGAAAGCTTTTTTGTCGACTCTACTTTTTTGGAGTCGAAGATAGCGATACTCTTGACACCTAAAGCGATACATTTAACGACCTACTTGACCTGACCCAGCCACTTAAATAAATTTATTTCTAACCTAAATAAATTCATTTTGAAAACATATTTGTTAGGATCTAAATTATTTTATCCTACTTTATGAGATCGAAAGTTTACGTAATAGGAGTTATATATGTATGAATTTAGGTAAGATTCAATTAGGCCCTTACGGTATCGCCCAACCGCAGATCTCCAGCATCTTTTTTTTATTATGAGAGCAAACGAGCAAGCGGGTCATCTGATGTGAAATGATCACCATTGAACATAAATATCAACAACTCAAAGAGAGTCACTGATTTTTGAACATAAATTTCCGTGAGACTCACTCATAGTGAAAAATACGGATAACTCACGTCTATGAGTGCGCGTTTGGCAGCCGCCGCGACGTGTGGCTCCGGGAAGAAGGGCTACGGATTAGCCCGAAACATGTCCAGACAAACTCGATCATAGACGTGAGTTATTCGTATTTTTTGACTAGAGTCACTGATCTGTTGCTGGCCTTTAAAGGAAGTATAAACCCTTTTCTTGAAAGTCCCGATGCCATAGTTGTCCGCAAACACTGCTGCCGGAAGTTGATTCTATAGTTTCATAGTATAGATTTCATAGTTAATTACTAAGTTACCTACCTGTCTCTTTAGCTTCGTAGTAAGTCCATACTCGTGGTTGGCCCAGAACATCTCTAGCAGGTCCTCAAATGAGACCGTCTTGGGGTCGTAGTCCAGTTCGATTACCTCTGTGTGGTCACCCCTGAAAACCACAAATGGAGCAAGATAAAACATGGTATAATGTGTAAGTAACAATAAGTTTAACGACCGCTTTAGCCTAGTTGGTAGTGACCCTGCCTACGAAGCAAGAGGTCCTGGGTTCGAATCCCGGTAAGGGCATTTATTTATGTGATGAGCACGAATACTTGTTCCTGAGTTATGGATGTTTTCTATGTATTTAAGTATTTATTTATCTATATAAGTATGTTTATCGTCGTCTAGTACCCATAGTACAAGCTTTGCTTAGTTTGGGACTAGGTCGATTTGTGTAAGATTGTCCCCTGATATTTATTTATTTATTTTATTTATTTAAGTAGGTACTTTTTTAACTAATCGGCCGACTTTTCATTATCTCTCTTTTTCTCTCCCTTCCAAGGCTATTATTTTGATTTCTCAGGTTTAGTTTAAGTAGTCTAGTTTACTATTTAACGCTACGATTTCCTTCATGTTTCTTTCTATACTTAATATAATCTGTTTTTGTTTTGTTTTCTTCATTTATTTGGGCATTTCTATTTTTCGTTGTACCTACCGAAAATTAAGAAATTGTTGACACGGAGTTAAAATTAGTCCGTTTGGTTACGCAAAAACGTAACAAATCGGACAAGTTTAACAGTGTTCAACAAGAAGTGAAGAATTGTCCGATTTGTTATGGTTTTTAATCGTAAAGACTTGAAAAAGTGCGTAACCAAACGGACGAATTTTAACTCCCTGTTAACGATTTCTTAAATTTTCGGTACAACGAAAAATAGAAATGCCCATTTGTAAATGTCTTGCTTGTTGGACGCGTTGGCTAATGCTGTAAGTCTAACAAGAAAAAGTTTTTCTAAATAAATAAATACTTAAATAAAAATACGATTAGGTGCTTCTCCAGTTCCTAACAGGTTATAGGCCCAGAGCCTACGTCATTTCATTATGCTTGATGAATAAATATGAATGAAATTATACACACGCACGCACGCATGCAGCACGCACGCACTTTCTGTTTCAGTCTAACCATTTTGTTATTGTTATTGTCACTAAAAGTGCGGGTAGTTCGAAATACTCGAGCGGCTAAACGAACATGATGATAATGATGAAGTATTATAAGAATAATATTGATAGCGATTTACAAATTTAATAAAACAATTGCCCTACAAACGCGATTATCATCCGAAAGGTTTAAGTTAAACTTGAATCATTTCTTGCTAAACATCGGCACGATGTTCAGGGAACGAAATGCCCCTGGGCCGAAGCAAAATTCTGGGACCCTAGTGAAGAAGGGGGTAAGTCTGCAGAAATTAAACAGCTACTTATTTTCTATTTTATGTGTAAATGAGGTTAAGGCGAAATCAGCTGTTCAACTTCTGCAGAATAAAATGAACCCCTTTTTCACTAGGGCCCCAGAATGACACTTAATGGACAGCTTATAACGACTATGACAGGGGCCTTTCGTGATGACATGCGCTGCGCACACGCAAGCTTGCCGGCGACTTGGCCTTGCACATTAACCTTGGTAGTTAGACAGAACGAATTCACAACTCGCACACAAAACTGGCTTATGTCTCGTCACGTGTTAGATTATATTAGTATACAATGACTTGTAAAAATGGTACGTGCATATCTTTCATATCACTCCTCTGATAGGTATTATAATCCAATTCCTCAAAACATGTTTGAATTCTACATATTCTGTCAGTTTCTGCTGATTAAAAAGTGGATTACCTAATTGATTTAGAATCACGATTAGGAAATAGAAAAAAATGCGTATTAAGATTTAGTTATTTATATTTAAATGACCGCTTGACTTAGTTTCGAATTGGAGTACGAAGATACCTACCTAGCTATCAACCAATCAGCATATTTGCCAATTTAGGTGCCTTCCCTAATTGAGTATGAACTTTATGATGTTAAGTAAGTTTAATTATATAAGTCATTATAAATTTGATACGAATTATTTATACGGAAAATATCACAATTATATTAATAATGTGTAAGCGGAATGCCCCGAAGTAAGAAAAACTACTGCAATACAATAGTAGGTGCCTAATACAAAGTGCAACCAATGTGTACATATAGTTAGCTATATTTCCACTAGCTTATCTAGAAATTAGCAAAGGTTATGGGCCCATCAAGTTTGAATTTCAAATAATAATATTTTTTACCTAGTTACCTACCTTATGAAAATAGTTTATTTATAGAGAATAGTTCTTTTAGGTTCGAATAACCAGTATAATAAATAAAAAAACCGGCCAAGTGCGAGTCAGACTCGCGCACGAAGGGTTCCGTACCATTATCTATAAAAACGGCAAAATATCACGTTTGTTGTATGGGAGCCCCCTTAAATATTTATTTTATTCTGTGTTTTTTAGTATTTGTTGTTATAGCGGCAACCGAAATAAATCATGTGTGAAAATTTTAACTGTCTAGCTATCACAGTTCATGAGATACAGCCTGGTAACAGATGGATGGACGGACGGACAGCGAAGTCTCAGTAATAGTAGGGTCCCGTTTTTACCCTTTGGGTACGGAACCCTAAAAATAACATAAGCAGAATAATAATAATAACAATCTGTTAAAAAGAAAGTGTAGTAATACTGATCTAGTAAAAAAACCGTAAAGGACCTACTGACCCTGTTTAGACGTATGAATTAGTATGAAAATGATATCGCTTAAGAAACTTGATTGACTGGATCTATGTTTAAACGTCAAAATTTCTCTGTTGCTATGTTATTTTATGTTGTGAGTTAGTTTATGACTAAGAAATCTAAGTCTGGTTTTTAATCTTCAATAAGTCGTGATATTTGCATATCCAATAGCCAAACCGGAGACAATTAAAATTTCGTAGTCAGAGATTTTCTTTTCGAAATATTAGTTAAAATTACCCAATAAGTAACAGAATGAACTAAATACAATTAAATTACACTTACAAAGACATATGCACTTGACAGAATTAGTATCCTAATACTAAAATAACGCTTAAAAAACAATTCAATTTCGCAATGTTTTTTAATGTCGTCATATCAAAACACCATGACATGTAGATTCTCATATCTAAATATAAATTACGTGACTTTTTTCCATTGCATGTTTGCGATAAATTAGGTAGGTGTTACCTCCAGACATACCTACGCGCGATGATAAAATAACAAATTATTATTATTATTTTGCTTATTCTTTACCGCAAATTACAAAATTACACAAGGTAATCAAAACTTTTGGCATCACTTTATGGCGTAAAAGCAAATGCATTAAATTAGGTTAATCAAAAAGTATTAATGTAACCACGGCAGGACTCATCTGCACCGGCGCCACACATAGCACAAATGTTTCAATGCATATTTGAACCCATATTTGATCACATGTGAAGCACCGGTATTTGCTTATTTGTTCAATAGAAAAAATAAGCATATACCGGTGCTTCACATGTGATCAAATATGTGTTGAAACATTTGTGCTATGTGTGGCGCCGGGGTAACACTAAATAATTGGCACACCGACCGCTTTGACGTATTATGCACCATGGGTACGGCCACGGTACGGCAAATACGCCAGAGTCATAAAATAGAGATTCCCGAGTCCTTCCGAACTAAAAAACGCTATATGAACCTGAGGTCTAATCGCGATTTTAACTTACCTACATTTTTTTTAAAAATTCAAAATATATTAATCATTTCGAACTTCAGATAAGAAGGCCTTAGAAAAAACTGGCAACGTATTCTAAATTGCACGACGTTATCTATACTTACCTACATATAAATCTCTACTAAAAATACTTTTTGAGATTGAAGACTGGCAACGTTGCCTGTCATTCAAGATTTTTCTCAAAATTATTTTTTATAAAAAATTAAATATCTCCCAAACTAAGGCAGTTCGACCTGACATTGTACTCTGTTTTTAATTTGGCAGGTTACTTGACGACTACGGTGCAAAGCAGTAATATTGATTTCTCTTTCACGAACAAGACCTTGAACTTGGCGAACAGTTAAGTACTGCGTAATATTGTTTTGAGACAGATAGGTGCCATTATATCCTTATACTGTTTTGTCTCTTCTATTTATCTACCATACTTTATTATAATTATTATACTTAGGTAAATAATATAAGGGGTGACTGTTATATTGTGTAGAGACTAATTGGAAGGTTCGCCAGATATATAAACCCCTAACTAAAGGGGCTTTTGATAGTGACTCTTAATTTCCGCATATTTGGTAGGTACATACTATACTACTATGTGGTAGGTACATTGTTCATATTACTAGGTATTTGCTCGCTTTGGTCTCCCAAGTTCTAAAGCTGCGTACGGACTGCGCGCACTGTACACGTACACGTACACGTACTGTACACGTACACTGTACGCGTACATGGCGTACGGACATGGCGTTCCAGGATACGCCAGCCCGGGTACGCGTACCCGAGTAATTGTAAAGGTGCATTTCAATTTAATAATTGCAAGAGAATTATCATTTTATTGCTAACATTTTGCTATCTAATCATGGTGTAATTAGTCGTGCCATAATTATTTACAATTGATCATCCCTATTTATCGAGCACGTGAGGATTAAATTTATGTCGAGTAAGCTTTTATTGCCTATACACATGTGTGATAAATTTCTATTTTGAGCTTTATCAATTAATCAATATTATCTTACTATCTAATATATAAAAATCTCGTGTCACGGTGTTTGTTATCGAACTCCTCCGAAACGGCTTGACCGATTTTTATGAAACTTTTTTCTCGATATTCGGTTGGTCTGTGAATAGGTCGTAGGTTATTTTTGTATCCCTATTCTTCGCGGACAAAGTCGCGGGCAACATCTAGTAATATTATAAATGCCAAAATTTGTATAGATGTTGGTTACAATTTTACGCTAAAACGGTTTGACGGATTCTGATGTGCCACACTGATAGTTTATAACCTGGATGTAACGTATAGGGGAATCGTCCTCAGGCAACAGCTAGTAATAGTAGATTGTACAACAAGAGCATAAAGCGAGCCATTTTACCCGAGACGTTCATATAGCCACCTGAGCCGGTACGGCGAGGGTGGATAGATATGTCGAGGGGAAAATGGGTTTTATGTTCGATATTTACACACTGCTTTTCACTTCGATTGCAAGGAAATTAATAAGCAACATTTTAAATTAAATTTACAAGATCTTATTTTTCATGCATTGCAATTTCTATAGTAATATACTAGATTTGTCTAGAGTTTTATTTATTTCGTAATAAAAAATACGTTTCATAAAAAAAAACAATCAACTCATAAATTTAATTTAATTTCTAAAAAAATGATTTCTACTGGCTGTGGCTGTTTCAAGCTGATTCCCTTGGTATTAGACCACTTAGACTTCGACTTAAAAGCTATTTTATGCAGCATTCTTTCAACATAAAGAACAACTTTACGAGCATGAGAAGTAAAAAGATATTTACTAAAAAAAAAAAGTGCTCTATCTACTTACATTACCATGAATAGTTAACCGTAACTACACTTAAGCACACTTCAACTGACCTAAAATTGAAGACTTTTTTATAATTATATAAGGGCATTTCTATTTTTCGTTGTACCCAATCAAGAAATTGTTAACAGGGAGTTAAAATTAGTCCGTTTGGTTACGCACTTATTCAAGTCTTTACAATAAAAAAAAACTTAACAAACCGGACCATTCTTCACTTCTTGTTACACATTGTTAAACTTGTCCGATTTGTTACTTTTTTTTATTGTAAAGGCTTGAAAAAGTGCGTTACCAAACGGACTAATTTTAACTCCCTGTTAACCATTTCTTAATTGGGTAGAACGAAAAATAGAAATGGCCAAAACTGGTGTTTCATATGAGGTAGGTACGAAATTAATAAAACTAGATAAATCAAGTACATTATTATAGAAAATAAGATCTTGTAAATTTAATTTCAAATGTTGCTTATTTATTTCCTTGCAATCGAAGTGAAAAGCAGAGTGTAAAACATGAGCATTAAAACCATTTTCCCCTCGACGTGTCTATCCACCCTGGCTGTACCGGCTCGGGTGGTTATATGAACGTCTCGGGCAAGATGGCTCGTTTTATGATCTCGTTGTACAATCTACTATTACTAGCTGTTGCCTGCGGGCGGTTCCGTCTGCAAAGAATTCAGTTCGATTGAGTTCAATGTGATCGGGAACAAAAAAAATATCAATACTAAAATTAAAGACGAATCTAAAGAGCCTTCTCTCTTTTTTTGAAGTTATCCTTATTATGTATTTTTTTGTTTTTTTTTGACGACCAGGATGGCCTAGTGGTTAGAGAACCTGACTACGAAGCTTGAGGTCCCTGGTTCGATTCCCGTGTCGGGGCAGATATTTGTATGAAAAATACGAATGTTTGTTCTCGTGTCTTCGGTGTTTAATATGTAATAAAGTATGTATCTATCTACATATGTAAGTATGTTTATCCGTTGCTTAGTACCCATAACACAAGCTTTGCTTAGCTTACTTTGGGACTAGGTCAATTGGTGTGAATTGTCCCGTGATCTTTCTTTATTTATTTATTTATTTATGTATGCTTGTGATTTTGTTAAGCAAATAAGCATTGCTTTGTTCAGAATGTGTACAAAAAAATACTTACAGGCTTCTGTAGTGTGGGCTCTTTGTGGTACCGCCAGCATATCCGACACGGGTCCGCATCACCCCTAAAGTGGCGCCGAAGAGTGAGTCGTTGGACCAAAAACAACCCATGCCGAATGTCGCTTTCTTGACCGGGATGTCGACATCGTGGAGGAGAGCGGCCTGTGAAAGAAAATTAGGTATATAAGATTTCGTCAAATCAAGGACGATAATAGATCGTCCTTGGTCAAAACCATTTTTAGGGTTCCGTAGTCAACTAGGAACCCTTATAGTTTCGCCATGTCTGTCCGTCTGTCTGTCTGTCTGTCTGTCTGTCCGCGGCTAAGCTCAGAGATCGTTAGTACTAGAAAGCTGTAATTTGGCATGAATATACATATCAGTCACGCCAACAAAGTGGTAAAATAAAAAATAAAAAATAAATTTTTTTAGGGTACCTCCCATAGACGTAAAGGGGGGTGATTTTTTTTTCTCGACTAATCCTATAGTGTGGGGTATCGTTGGATGGGTCTTTTAAAACCATTGCGGGGTTGCTAACATGATTTTTCTATTCAGTGATCTGTTTGCGAAATATTCAACTTTAAAGTGAAAATTTTCATTAAAATCGAGCGTCCCCCCCCTCTAAAATCTAAACTGTTAGGTGGAAAAATTTGAAAAAATTCAGAATGGTAGTAAATATATCAAATTTACTAGGAAAATTATAGCGGCTAAGATTGCTTGGAAATTATTTGTAGTTAAAGAGTAAATAGTAGCCTAAGGTATAAAACATACCTAAACTTGGATGATTCCGTACACATACGAAATCCTTAGAAAAATATTACTTGATTTTTTTGTAATGGCTACGGAACCCTACCTTGTGCGTGTCCGACACGCTCTTGGCCGGTTTTAGCTAAAGCTTTTGCTGCTGACAAAACTTGTAAAAATTAAAAAATTAATAAAACTGAATTTCACGATGATTTCCATGGGGTTACCTATCATATTCTCGAAAAGCTCATTTCCGAATATTAAAATTCCGTAAACGAAACTCCTTTTTTTCATTTTCCAAATTATTGTTTGTCCGAAATTTTATTTACCATATTTTCTTTTGCCAAATGTTTTAAAATCCATTTTTTTATTTGCCAAATGATTCAAAATCCAACTGCATTAAATTCCGTAGGATCATTTGCCAAATATATATTTATTCCGCAAAATTATTATTCCGCAAAGGTCAGGGGTGCAAAAGGCGACCATACAATTATGTGTGGAGCATAATATTCATTTTGTTGTTTAATGTTGCCCAAATATTTTATTGAGTTTGCTATGTGGGTAGGGGGTTTTGTAGGTGGTTATAAAAAAATAACTAACACCAAAGGCTAATGCGGGACCACGCGGGAACCTAATCTATCCGAGTCGCTTCCGCTCCGAACCGTCTTGCTCGCTCGCTTCGCTCGCTCGCTAAAAATTAAGCAATGTTGTCTTACTCTGATGTTAGGTTAGATAGATAATAAAAAACATACTTTCGGCTTTTCGTTACACTTAGATTATGAAAATATGGCAACTGATTAGGTTGGAAAATAAAAAAATGGATTAATGTAATTCGGGATTTTGAATTTGTTGGCAAATAAAACTGTGATTAAATGAATCCGTGGCATTGTGAAGTTGTGGAAAAACAAAACATATGGATTTTATAAAGTCGGTGAACCGTTTTCGGATAAATGAAATTCGAGTAAAGGAGTTTCTAAACATGGATAGGTTACCTTTCCATGGCAGTTGCAATGAACATGACAATTGCAATGAAAAGGCTTCACCCTGGTACGTGGTTCAGTTTCTTTGACTAAACCCTTCTTGCACTGTCAACCAAACTTAATACATATATGTAAATATACCAAATTTTAAATCGTTCTTACAATTAGAAGTGAGTCAACTTGCAAGATTGGATTACAAACAGACGCACAAACACTGCGAAAGATTAAACTAAATAAAAGCGTGTAAAAAATATCTATTATTCCTGAAGTTTTTTAACCAATTTTGCCAAAACTTGACAGTTAATTACTTTACCTCGGCTTAATTTTGTTGTTTGCTGTACATGCTGGCTATTATCCATTTTGTAGTTTAAAGACAAAGCGGCAAATAGATTAATCTTTCTATGAACTCATAATTATAATTAAATATCCTTGTAGTTGCGCTTATCGCTTGACTTAACAAAGTTAACAATTTCTTAATTAAGTAGGTACCCCGTTTTGTTTAAAACCTCCAACACCATCTTTATGGTTTTCTATTTTATAGTGCAAAGTAAAAGCCATGGTACCGTAGCGGTTTGACATATGATATGGCATTTCAAGCAGAGAATCGCGGGTTCGAACCCTGACTCGCACTTCTGAATTTTTAGGGATTCATGTCGAAATTACATTAAAATTTGAAATTTACCATGAACTTACAATGATGGAGAACTCATGACCATGCAATAAATAGGTATATTTGAATTTGTATCGTGAAGAAAACTGTACACACTTGCGAAACAATTCAATTGTGTGCGTGCGTGTGAAGTTTCAATCCGCATTGGGCCCGCGTGGGAACTATAGCCTGAAGCCCTCTCATTCTGGGAGAAGGCCTAAGCTGTGCCCAGTGAGCGTGTGACGTATATGGGCCGAAATGAGATAACAATTTTACAGTAGCGGCGAAGCGACGTAGATTCGAGTCAGTGTCTTTTAGACCTACCTGCCACATCTTAGACAAAGTTACAATAAGATTGCATCCAAATACAGTTACAATAAGAGTCCATTAGACTCGTGTTAATTAGAGGATCCACCACAATAATCTTGCACTATCAGTCAGGTCAGGTCTTTAGGCCATCACGAAACAAGATGATCCTTTAAAAGCTCAACACAGATCATGGTCTAACGTTATCTTATCAGGACCCCTCGTCATAATTTATCTAACAACCATTGTTCGTTATTCCTGCGTAGTTTATGCACGTGGCATTGCTCTGATAGCAATTGATAGCAAAAGAATAACACTGTCACGATTTTTTGTCATTAAGTAATTAGACTTTGGTCTGAATGATATCTATAGGAGGAACGTGGTGAATATTTCGTAAAATTATACCTATTTTAAACGTAGAACCCAGTTAAGATGTGCAGGAAAAATCGTGCAAATTGCACTCGATTTACCACTTCGAATTAGTTTGCTTTAAAGACCCGCAATGTAACTCAAAGCACGAATTTTCTTGCACGCATATTAGGTATACCTAGTCGCCAACATAAACGTCGGATCAGTCAGGGCTGTCAAAAATATCTAAACACGCACGTATCCGATTGACAATACAGTCGTTTTCAGATATTTTTGACCACCTTGAATGTTCTGATGTTTATGATGGCGACTGTACCGTCTACTTATCGGCTTTTTTAAGATGACAGAACAGAAAACAATAAAGATATAAATAAAAACTATTTGAAACTAGGGGGGGGGGGGGGGTACAAAGAGCAAGACAATTTATAGAATGGTGGTTAACTAACCTGGTATGTAAACGAATAAATTGAGAAGAAACTCGAGCAAATTACCGTCCTTTAAAAAGGAAGAGTGGTAATATAACGGATTCGATACTGCCTCTGATATTTTAAAACACGTACATGTATGACGTACAGTCAATTTAATAATTTAAGATATCGCGCTACCATCTCGATGATCGATAGTCTTCGCATTTTCTATTTCAGTCCCATAAAAGCTGTCATCATCTTGATACATCAATTTAAAGCAATCATTGAAACATGCAAATTCAAATCAATTGATCGATCGTTGGCCATCAACAGCAATAAATATAAATTAATCAAAGCAAAGTGCAAGTTAGTACATTAAGGACGCGGCATTGGACTCATTGCAAGCAATGCAGAGGTAAGTTGAGATGTATTTAGACTGAATCGATAGATAATAGCAAGTAATCGATACATACACGACTACACGTGGTTACACTTTCTTAATTAAATGCATGATTTATTTACTTGAACTTAATGGATGAGGCAGAAAATATGTTCTAGCCTTGCCGAACTTAAAGTTAGGCCTAAAAACCCTGTGTCGAGTAAGAGACCGCTTTTAAGCGATAAGACTCTCTGTTGTTTACTTAAGTAGCTTTTTTTTGTACTACTGCTTTGTATTTATTTTTAAGTATTTATGAATTTATGCAGAGTGCGTGCGTGGGCTTCAAATTATCAATTTCATTCTCTAGGGTTCCTAGCCAAAATAGAGCAAAAACCCTTACCCTTAGGTAAAGTTTTGACCTATTCATCTGTCTATCTGTCACAGGAATTTTACTCTACTTGGAAACTATAAAGGCTGTGTGAAAGAAATGTAGAAAATAGATGACTTATGTTATCCGCTACGTATTATAAAATTTTAAAAAAATAGAGTAGGTATGCACTGTAGGTAGGTATGCAGCCTAGAAAGAAAATACGTTTTTTGATCGTACCTATGTGTCATTAGATAGGTCGTCAGACATTTTGCAAAACCTTTATCTTAGTAGTTTTCAAAATAATGACCACTACTACTGCGAAAAATACGTTCATTAAAACTTAAATATTTTTAAGTAAGTAGGTACACGTAAAACGAGAAATTAAAGTAGGTAGGTAGGTAGACCTACCTAGTCAAAAAAACACTCGTTAAGTAGGTAGCAATATCGTTAACTCTCAATGATAATCAATCAAATACATATAGTAGAGTTCATTGTTCTCTAACAAAAAATAGGTAGGCGAGTCCATAACTACTAAGTACCTAACTCTCAAATGTAAATACCGGTTGAAGAGTTGTAGGCAACACAATACTGTGTATTAGCCCTCATTTATCAATATTTCAATGGACACCTAAGACAAATGAAGTATTTTTCGGTTACAATTTATGAAACTCTACCTTACGTTAACACAGAAATTAAACTTTTAAATTAGGCAAGTAATACCGAGCAAAAATATTGTTTATTCTAATTTTTTCAGAATTCGCGTGCCTCAAAAGGAAAAACGGGGGCTAAATTCAGGAACGGCCCAACACGGTTTGCGAGCGGTAATTCAGTCGTTTGCAAGAGGATAAGAATGGGCTGAGCTTGGGATGAGCTTTGTAAATAAATAAATAAGTAAAATAAATAATAAAATAAATAAATAAATATTTGCTCATCTCATCACACAAATAAATGCCCTTACCGGGATTCGAACCCAGGACCTCTTGCTTCGTAGGCAGAGTCACTACCAACTAGGCTAAAGCGGTCGTAAAAAAATAAGGCTCATCCCAATCTCAGCCCAAACCTCTCACAAACCAGTGATTTTTGGCGTTCCTTAATAGCAGTTCATCCCTATCCTCTCGCAAACGATTGAATTACCGCTCGCAAACCGTGTTGGGCCGTTCCTGAATTTAGCCTCACTCTTCTAGGAATACTCGTTTTTCTAATTGCTCGTCTGTCACGACCAATTTGCTCCGAATTTACTGAAGCAATTGATTTAAAATGTTATTTAGTACACTGGTACACACATGCCTTTTTCAACCGACGAAAACAAAAGGAGGAGGTTCTCAATACGACGTGTATATTTTTTTTTTTTTTTTTTTTTTTTATGTATGATCACGCATAACTTTTTACAGAGTAGTCCGATTTTGAATATTCTTCTTTTATTGGAAAGCGTATTCCCTGAGGGTGGTCCCATTTAAATTTGGAAACAATATTCCTACCCTAAGGGTAGAAAAACAGGGGATGATTGATTGTTCAGTTACTGATTGTACTATATGACCACGCATAACTTATTACAGAGTAGTCTGATTTTGATGATTCTTTTTTTATTGGAAAGCGTATACCCCAAGGGTGGTCCCATTTAAATTTGGAAATAATATTCCTACCCTAAGTGTAGGAAAAGAGGGGATGATTGACTAACTTTTTACAGAGTAGTCTGATTTTCATAATTCTTTTTTATTGGATAGATAGGGTATACCTTGAAGTTGGTATTATAAATTTGGAAAAAAAAAATACCCCAAGGATGGAAAAAAGTATAAAATAAAAACTTTTTAACAAAGAATTAAACCGCCGAAAAACTGAAAAGCAAAAAATAATACCCTTTTTGTTTGACCTTAATCTAGGTACCAGTTTGAAGTCGGTGCCTCAGCACGAGCCAGGAGGAGTTATAGAAGCCAATCAGGTAGACGATTATAGGTCCACTCCTCCTGGCTAAGTGCTGAGGCACCGACTTCAAACTGGTACCTAGATTAAGGTCAAACAAAAAAGGTATTATTTTGTTCTTTTCAGTTTTTTCGGCGGTTTAATTTTTTGTTAAAAAGTTTTTATGTTACTCAAACACAAAAATAAATTTACTAATTAAATTAATTTTGAATACCTATTACTTACTTAGAGATACCATTTAAAGGAGGCTAGAATACTTAGAAGAAAAAATAGTTTTACCTGCAAACTGTACCGTCACACAGGTATCGGATAAAACGGCTGCCTGGGAGGGTCAATTAGTATATATTATTAATTATTAAACAAATAATAAAGCTAATTTTATTTAGTGTATCTCGACTAAGGTAAAGCGCGTGAACGGTGGGGGGTAAGTAACCTATATTTTAAAATTTATTTAAAGATACATTATACCTACTATCATATTTTTGTCAGCGGGGAAGGATGCTCTTGTACCTACTTAATTCCACGTTATTATAAAACATCAATGTAATTACAAGAGGACTACTTTCATGCGGCTCTTTTCTGACACAACGGTCAATTATCCCCTAAGCAAGAATACAGATTGTTGCATCAGATGATCTTAAGAAGTTTTATTTTTAAATTTAGGGAACTACCTTACACCATAAATAATCTTAAACAAACATTCAAAGATTTTAATTAGGTACTTATTAGAGAATTAAAATTAGGTACGAATAAAAAAAAATAAAAAACTCACGTTCACCGGTGGCTTCATACTGAAGAAGTTTCTAACGATACTCAACATACACAAAAGATTTCTTCCCGGGATTTAATTTCTGTGCAAATTGTTCGAATTTGCGTGCATTTGCTGTCAGCGTGTCTTATGCGGGCGGGACGAGAGTGGCCGAGGCGACTGCGTGGCGAGGCGACCCGGCGAGCACTGGCGCGCAGCTGTGTTAAACGTTTACACGAAACACTACGAGACACAACTGTATTGTATCGCCTTGTGAATAGAAACCTTCAATTGATTGATATTGATCTTCAAGCAATCATAATGCTATAGAGTACATTAACGGCTGTGTTTTAATACTTTCAAAGTCCTGTGCCCCATATAAGGGTCACAGCGACTTAGCTTCACAGGTCTGTGCCCACATATGGGGCACTAAGAAACAAACAGACTTGCATCCAGATTAGTACAATGTCTTGGTACTGAGCAGGACGGTACAATGATTAAATTTATTTGCTGGACTTACCAGGTTTTTGTAATTTGTATGGGACTGTGAACGTGTTAAACATACTGGGCAAATCGTTGCTATTCTCCAACGAGAACTTATCATCGGTGTCATAAAAATTACACCATAATCTAATCATATCAGGCAAAAGACGTCCCACTTCTCGACAAAGACTTCTCCCAAAGAGTTATACGCTGGCCGCATCCATGTGGTTCCTGCTACATATACCAGATCGTCACCCCTTCCCACGAAACTCACCTCATCCCCGGTCTATATATTCGTTTCACTTCTGGACAGAGATCTCTGAAAATGAAGACTTGGTGTGTATATTCCGCTGTCACTCACTTGAATCAAATCTCGAATATTAGCGAATATTTTCATGTCACCTTAGACACAGTGTACGCAGTAGGAATACGTTTCAAGCACTTTTCGACGGCGCATGTGTGCGTGACACACATCATCGCCACGCGCCGTGACGTAACCTTGCCCGCTGTGACGGCCGCGAATCGTCTGCCGCAACCGGCGAGTGACGTCGAGACGTCGTAAAACAATATTGAAAAGCAGACCGATATAAAGCACTTCCCGCTGTCAGAATCAGATGAGATTACCACCAATGGATTCTACGGATTTTTTTGAGTTAGGGGCAGTCCTTAAATAAATGAACTATAAATTACCATTTTTAGGGCCTGTTTCAACACTGCCAAAGAAGTTCCCAGTATTTTTTTTGATAGACATCTTGTGTCGTCTGTTTATTTCTGTTCGGTTAAATAGAGACCGTATCACAGATATTTGTCATCTCATTGGTTATTTCGGGCGAGACGAGATGAACTACTTAAGCACTACTTTCTTTTACGACTTTATTCTGTGCCTACATAAATATTTGTCCATTTGTCATGCTCACAACAGATAAGCGAAAGGTGATTCACAACAGAGTCCACTTCTTAAACTACCTAGTTAAAAAATTGTAAGTAGGTACGTCTTGAGTAACATAATCAAACCCACAATAGTGTTACTCCTTCTTGCCTAATCTTCAAAAGAGCAATTTTCTAGCATCATCAATCATCACAAATAGTGCGAGTAAGGGACCCAAACCTTCAGAATAGATGCATTTTCTTAACTATGAAAATTACTTCTTATTAACCCTGGAGGTTTTATTTAGCCCTGATCCGTCTGACATTTTGAGATAGCTGCTATTATGATATGATGTTATCAAATTTATCCTTAGATAAAATTTATCGATCACAAGGTAGCTACTGACATTGCAATTGAGAAGAGCCCTCTGGCCTAAGGCCCCATAGACGATCAATCGTATTGCGCGATATTACGAATTGTGCAATAATATTGACCGTTTAGGGAAAATGCTGATGATTGAACAATGATTTTAAACGAAAGATTGAGCTACTTAGTTTAATTTTTATTGCACCATATTTATTGTACAATGTTATTGTAGGTCTATGGGGGTGCCGGTATACTGTATCCAACAGCTAATAGTCAAACTGTCAGACAGTAAATATATCGGAGCTGACAAGATGACAAAATTTTCAGAAAGGGCCCTTTTAATTATTAATTAGGTACGTAAGCAATTATTCTACAATTACTAGCTGTTGCCCGCGACTCCGTCTGCGAAGAATAGGGGAATAAAAATAGCCTACCACCTATTCTCACTTCTCAGACCTACCAAATATGGAGAAAAAAATGTCATAAAAAGCGGTCAAGCCATTTCGGAGGAGTTCGATAACAAACACAGTGCCACTTGAATGGTTCCAAATATTAACACACGCCCGATAACATCTAGTCTTTAAAATAAGTCTCGCAGCAGCATCGGTCCTAGAATGTAATGAATAAGATATAGGGTAATCAGTGCTAAAGACAAGACCCCTAAATAGGAACGCAAACTTCCGCGACAAGCGGAATTATGCCGTAGATTCATTCGCACTATTGACAAGCACCATTACGGTACTGCCATGTATCGTAATGGTGGTAGTCAATGGTGCAAATTAAACTTTGGCGGAATTATATCCTATTTATACGCAACAGAAGGATAAAATGCTTGTAGGCGCCTTGTCTAAACACACTAGGTAATTGATATATGCCATTGATTTAAACAATTGGTTTATTTTTTACATTATAACAAAAAAGTATAATTCTCCACACTGATGTCTAAATATCTAACAGCTCTCATTAAATTATGAATGTAACGAATCTAAATTGCACATTTTATTTGCATTTTGTCAGTTGCACTCTCTTGTAAATGATTATGTAGGTTACCTATTTGTACCAAAGTTAAACTTTTTGACATTTAGACACGAGCGGTTACATACAATAACTAAATAAAAATAATCATACATAAAAATACTAAGGCTGCCCATAGAGCAGTCAGTATATATATATTAAGGCGTGCTGCACAAACATATTTTATTAAAAAATATTTAAAAATATGGTTCCTTATAATTTTCTGATACGTGTTTACGTTTTTGGTGATATTAGCCGCACTTACGAAATTAAAAGAAAATAGTTTTGTAAGTAAGAAAATTTGTATAATTATAATAATTTTCACAACATCAAACCTAATTATTAATTGAATATGTAATTGGGTCAATCAACTTTTTTTTGTAAACGATTTTCTGCTACTTTCTATGAAAACCGAAATAATTAAAAAACTGATTATTTTTCCTTATTTAAAATATACTTTTCAAAACCCTAGATTTTTGTAATTAATAATGGTGTAATAGCCATATTTTATTTTATTTTGTTTAGCTTCTATTTCGTGGGTGACCCAGGGGACAATGTTGTCCCCGAAATTTGTATGAAAATAGTGGTATTTCCCTGGGTGACCGGATTTTTTCATAGAAATACTTATTTTTTTTGGTTTTCACATACGCACTATGATAAACAGTTTATCTAATTACTGCAAAATCATGGTTCCACTAACCAGAGATTACAGAGTTACTTGTAAAGGAGTAAATAGAAATTTACAAAAAAAAGTTGATTGACACAATTAATTAAAATATTCAAAAGAGTAATTTCAATTTTTTCAGTTCAATTGGGGTTTTCAATTAGTTTCATAACTAGACAGCTATTTTGCAGTGTTCGTATGTGTTGTAACTACTGTGGGAAACGCTACTATTCGTAAGATATATGCGGTTTGGTAGATTATATCCTACAGTTATTCTGGCAAAGTGGTCCAATTTGGGCAAGACACTAAGGGGCAAGACTTTAATAGGAATCATTGAACAACATCGAGATATCATAAAATATTTTCATCGATATGTTATATTAACGCTACGAGTTCGAAATAGGGTATAAGATATAAATAGCAATATAACTTCGCCAAAGGTTGTAAAATGAGCAATAGAACACTGTTCGACTTATTTACATAAGGTAAATTGCGTTGAAAACACTACAAAACTGTTCGAAATGTGATGACTAAGTATTTCAATAACACTATGTAGGTATTAAATGTAAACGAACACATATTTTGACACAACAGTTGTGACTCAATTTCTTACATTAAGGATACCTTCTCATAACAGCAGTACCTGCTGTAAAATATTTATTTTGAATATTAAAATTCAAAAAAAATATTTTTTTTAATCATTTTTGATACTAAATTTTACAATCACGTAACGTAACCTAATAGTATACACAGGTTGATGAAGACAATTTAACAATAGTAATTATCGTCCTGTCAAAGGCAAGACCGACAAGAGGCACTGATCGACAGACGTGTCAACTAAAACTATTGTTTCAATTGATTCAGTTAAGGGATAGTGTCTCAATCAATAACTTAGATTTTTTGGCTTTGTCTCTTTTTGCTTAACAACGACCATTTTTAATTCGAAATTCATTTATATATACGAATAGAAATTGATATGTAAAATATGTGACCTAGTGTTGCCATCTGGCTAAATGAGCTGAACGGTCAGGAACAGAAGATATGCTATTACCCAGAAAATTGACCGTGTAATGAAATTACATAGTTTTTTTGAAATGGTTGCAGATGTTAAAGGAGAGTATTGAAAAGTTACAAACAAAACTTTACAGGAGTTATACAACAATTTCTAACACCTGTTACACGCTGCAAGATTCACAACCGACACCGACACTGCAATATCTCAACTCATACGCATCATGTTACTAAACAGAATTATAAGACATACATTTAGTTACAAACAGTTTAATACAGTGTAAAAATTTAAGTACTTACATGAATGTCTTACTTTCAAAATTTAATAAAATACAATATTGATATCACAAAGATGCTGCGTGTAAAGTTTATGTAAAATGCGTTTACAAAATAATACTGTTACGAAGAAAAAAAACAACGGGATAGTACTTATGTTGTGCTTATACCTTTCTATAAGGCCATTATGTATTGCTTTTATATTAGTGAATCAATTCTAGATACATTCATTTATAGCAATACTATACTAGAGATATTATCTCTTTAATGATAAACATATTTGAAGCCGTTAATTTAGGTTCACATATTTACACCAGAACACCTTGAATATTTTCATCCCCAGAATAAATCCATCTCTAATAATAAATCGTGATACAATTTAACACGTTTCAAGAATGTGTTAATAACAATAATACTCCTAGTAAGTACTTTTTAAGTACTTAAGATAGAAACATCTACATAAAATGGTTACACTAGTGACTAAGTTATGGACGAATGAATTACTACTGGATGGGATCTAATGAAATCCACATGATCATATAAATATTAAATGTTTAACAATACAATTACATTCTAGTTGATGGAATAACAAGCTGCCATTATTACCTTAGAAATATACCACAGAAGTTGAACACTGGTTTATTTATGACAAATAATGACAAGACTCGTGTTTTTCTAAACTGAATAATTACAAACGCGCTGAAGTAGCGCTTGGCAGAACCACAAATATTTCTTTTAAATAGTAAATACCATCTCAGAAACTGAGGGAATGCGACGCAATGCAGATTAATAGGTCTGATTGTGATTTGAGAAGATAGGGAAATATTGGCACACTTAGAGTATTTATTTAGCAGATAACAAACTAGAAAAAGGCACTTAACTTATCATCCGTACGTTACCGACAACGTTGTTTTAGAAAATGGAAAACATTTACTTACAAAATACATGCTTAGTACCGCTAGACGTATTTACGAGTACGTACATGACATTCATATTTCTTCTCTATATGGGGTTGCGATCACACATTATCGTAACATAGGGATGTTAAAATAACAACTACATGCCGTGGCCCCCGCGCTAAGTCAACAGTCAGCTGTTTCTGAAAGAAACGCATCATTGAATCAGCATGCACAACTTAAACAACCCATTAACTTTCACATGTGAAATTAATCAATAATTACCAATTAAGCATCTCTCAAACGGGAGCGGCGGGAAATACCGTTGAAAAGGGTAAAAAAATGTATACATATTCTTTGTAATTAAAAACTCATCCATACTTCCATACTAATATTATAATTGCGAAAGTGTGTCTGTCTGTTACTTCTTCACGTTTGCACCGCTGAACTGTTTCAGGTGAAATTTGGTATAGAGTTTGAATCCCGAGAAAGTATATAGGAACGTTTTTATCCCGGAAAATTGCATAGTTCCCGCAAGATAGCGATAAACGAATCGCGGGCAACAGTTAGTGATTAAATAAATAGAAAAATAAATCTTAATAAGATCAAAATTACTAAAAAATGATGCTTTAGGGTAATTATTCAAAGGTTTAATTTTTTCCATTGTTTTGCACATTATGGTCAAGTTACATAAGAGTTAATTAAATTGCTCATGCGCCCAACCGTTATCTAATGATCATAATACCTACCTACATAACAATTTTAAGGTAACTCGAAACTCAATGCTAAATGAAAAAGTAATCTGGAATGTTTTAAGGCTACAACAGTAACAATTTATTAGCATTCAATTCCGTTTTACGAGTTATAAAGTAACGTATGCGTTTGTAAAAATGTATTTCTAAAGTGAGTGGTAGATTATCTCTTAAGAACATATATCATACAGAAGCCAATGTTTTTTTATAGTCATTAAAAAACACATTAATTAATTGAAATGGTTACATCACACGTTTTAGTTTAATTGTACAAAATGGTACAACGGATTATAAATTCAGTGAGTTTCATATTTTCAAGCTTACTATGAAAACTATCATACAAAGCAGATTTAGTTTCTAATAGATAGCTATTAATATATAGTTTATTAATAATATCTATGGTGTTATTGCCATTGAGTGGCCCACGCACGAAATTATGACGTGTTTCAAATTATTGCAGTAAGAGAGGCAGTATCCCACTTATTCAAATATCTTGTTCGAAATATGTTGATATTATTTTCTATATTTTATAAAGCGATCAAATGTAGATTGGTCAAAGATCTTGAATAAATGGAATGTCGGCCTAAGATAATAAATAACCTTCTTGTTTGTAAGTACATAAATGCAATTCACAGTGATGCTTACATTAAACGAGTAGTTTACGAATCTCATTGAATAGTAATAGGTGTTTACGAAGATAAATGCGAAGCTGCATAAATATTAATTTCTTATATTATTAAAATATAATTTATTATTATTAATTTATACTTACGTCAATTTTAAATAATTTGCATTGTAGGAATTAATCAATTCTGTTAGTATTATTGGTATTATGCTATATTTTATGATGAAAATTATGCCATACTGCCAAACTTACTATTGCATTGTTAATGAATGTGGTTTTACCCAGATAATGCAGTAAGGTTTGGAATACTGATCACTTTTGTAAACTGTGCCATGTTGTACATAATACTCTTAAAATACAATAAAATATTTAAAATACATTATTTTTATTAAGTACCATTTCCCAATCACAAATACTTTTGTTTACTAATAATATAATACGTACATTCATATTAAATTACTCAAATAATGGAATGTTAACTAGGAAAATGGTAAGGCGAAGACGACGTTCAAAAATACGAGCATCGGATAATCTACACGAAAATAACTTCACTTACGTATAGGAATCTGTAACTGGGATAACTACTAGCAACCATCATCTTACCTCTAGTACAATAATTGTTGAGCTCGTGCAACTATCACAATGTCCTTAGCACATTGGCAAGCCTTCGCCCCCTGAGCTGTAATGGCAATTCCATCGGCAACATTATCATTCCGAACTAAACAAGGATCATTTTCTTACAGGAATGTAACGGGCTACCAAAGACTGTTCAAGATAACACAATACGATTGTACAATTATATTTTAAAGGCATCTTAAGCTGCCGCAACTTTTACTCGACTGGTTCAGCTCAATAATAAATTCGTAAATTTTAATAAGTACATACAACAATCCGAGCACTCGAGTAGGTATGATACGAGCCCGTTATTTTTGGAATGATTAATCAGACTTAAATGCCACTATCACTTTGTTCTACTCGCATCCACTTGAGACGCGCTGATAGTCTTTACTTTACATAATAATACAGCACCTGCGGGACCTGGTATCGCCGACGACGTCGCTAGTGTGTCCGGAGAACCGCGGCACGGTGCCTGAACTCGGGGACAGAGTGAGCGGGTTCAGTTGCACCGGCATGGCCTCTTGCACCGCCACTTCTGGCAGAGACGTTATGCTATGGTTGTTCGTTGACGCCAGACTGTTCTCCACTGGACTACCGTTTGTCCTTATCTGTGACCTCTGCTTTTTCAAATCGGCTAGGGTGCCTGAAATTACGGACGCATGATTAGAAAACAATAATTGAAGATTGCAGTTCAGTTCAGCTTCAAGTGTTAAACGATAAGCATCTTTGGACAATTAATTATTAAAAGGGGAAAATCATTTCGTGTTAGCGATTAATTATTATGATTAGATTAGGCTTATAAAAATAATATTATATCGAGTAATAAATTGAGAGCTTAATCGTTTTTTAAATATAAATTTTAACAACTAGGTAAATAAGTGAAAGTTAATCTAGTGCAATCATGACATTTGTGCAGACATGAGTGTACGATAGATAGATAGAAAAAAAGAAACATAAATAAATGCATGCAATAAAACAAACTACAAAGAAGTAAATAAACAATAACACTACAAATACTAAACTACGTATTGTAAATATAACTACGAACAAAACAAAAGGGACGGTAGAAAACAGTAATGTAAAAATGGAGAAGGAACACTAAACGAACACAGCATGCAACTACAATGAGACCGCTTGCCTCAGATATGCATCCTCGAGAGCGTTTCACCCGGGGCACCAGCAGTCCCCTTCCAATTACATGTATTTATAAACCATCACTGTGCAAAAACTGTTAGATAAACGTCTTATATAAATTGTTAAAAACCGGTGCTATATATAAATATGTACTGTGTTTGTTACGAGTCAATTGGAGATGTTCGTAAGGATGCATATAATTACCTGCGTTAATCATGACGGTGACATGAACATTGATTTTACCATTATTGTCTGTGGTGTAGGTCGCGCTGCCGCCCTCAGTGAGAGCGATTTGGTTCGGGCTCACTACTAAGTCTTTCCTACCGTCAATCGCGTCCTCGTTTTTAAGTACGTCGTTGTCTTGTCCTTCGGGCGCTTTGCGGACGCCGTTGGGCAAGCTGGGTCTGTCGTAGTGTTTCAGGTCTTCTTCTCTGAGGACGGGCTGAGGCGCGTAATGCGATGCGGCGTTCACACCAAATAGAGGGTTCGATATTTTAGGCTGGGTGTATGTTTTATCGTTTATCTCGCTCTCGCTTCTGTGCTGCACGTATTGGTGTTTCGGGAGCGCGTAGTCGACATTGCCGGAGTCGAAGCTTTGGTTGGACATGGTAGAGCCGGTGGATAGACGCTTGTGGCTGATATCGCCGGGAGGTATGTTTGCGGTGTTCTGGTCATTTTCCACACCGTTTGATAGACCCTGGAAAGAAGAAGCAAATCACATTAGTGAAGATTACAGATGAGATATCTGGCATAGGTTCAAGTTTTCACAATTATAAATAGAACACAAAGTATGTACCTCATAAATTTAAAACCACTTGAAACAACTCATGCGAAAATAAATACGGCTTACTCCAACTTGATTATAATTTAATATGAAGACCAAAGACCGTATAATTTTGTTTAACTAGGCTAATATAGTATCCCACTACCCAGTAAGCGCCTCCCCCCTTTATTGCAAAATGTCCTTGTTGAGCGCATGTTCTAATCTGTACGAAAATCATCCAAGTCGACTGACCGTCTGGCACAGTTTTTCCCACAATAATACCGCCCTGCACAAACATTTGTGTGAGAGCCAGCCATCGTTATCTTATAATGGTTACCGCACACCGAAGCTACCGAACAACGGCCAACCGATGGAGTCCTCGACATTGGCGGAATTATCGATAGTATCGATGGAGCTATATTTTAAAAATAATTGAATTGAAAGTTGGCTTTCACTGAAAAAGCACAACACTAGCATGATTTGTAGTTGCTCCCCTTTTCACCCGACTATCGAAAGAGGGTTAAGTTTTTTCGAGTGTATGTATTTATGTATGTATGTATGTATCATTCTTTGGCACACCCTGCAGCCTAGACGCCTCAATGGATTATAAAGTGTGATTGATTAGATTCGTCTCAGTTGCGAGGGTGACATAGGGTATATATTTTACCGGGATTCCCATGGGAACGGGAATTACACAGGAAACAATACGATTTCATAACTTTATGTTGGATTTCAGTTGAAATTTGGTACTCATGTGTAAAATGGTGATTTAAAAACGGACGTGCAACGTAAATAAATGAATTTTAAATATCGCAGCCTCGTTTGGGGGTCAATAAGAATAGTACAGTATTGTCGTGGCCTGGAAGTAGGCAATTGCTGGCTGAGTATGAGTATTAAACGGACGAGCTTGCGAGTCCGTTTAACCAATACGAAGCCAGCAATTGCTATTCCAGCCGAGACTAATATAAAGCTTTTCTCAAAAATGGTGAAGGGAAAAAAATAGAATAAACTTTTATTAACTTTAATAGGTACAAAGAATTGCAAATCACTTAAAATTAAATGTCATTAAACCCTTTCCCACCTTTTTCCATTAAAAAAAAACTGCAGGTGTATTTTTCTACCGAAAACACCACAAGCTGTTTCAAACACAATAAAAAAAGTCTGGAGTTCCAACAAAACAACTGATACTGGACATTTGAATTGGCTGTATACGAATAGTGCCAACTTATTACCATGGCTGTTTTAACTTTTTAAAAAGTTTGAGACTCGACAATAATGGAATTTGTATACGACATTGTTGTCGAGTTATCGAGCCTGCAATGTTTTTACTGACCATAAACTATGCACTTCACGTTCTGATATGTAAAGAATAATGTCAACTTTTACGGATATTTTTGAGAAAAATATATTTACACAGTCAGGTTTTTCATCTAGTACTGAAATTAAAGTTATTGTTTAACATCTTACTTAACAACTTAACATTTTTTTTTGTAAATTAATGAAGTTCAACGAAAACGATTGCTTAAGCGTTTACGATGTCCGATGATGACTAATGAACGTTAAAAAATTGTAAAGGGTACTATGAGTACTAAGGGTAACTAGGTATGAGTTAAAATATACTACTCTGCTAAGTTTCATCGGCCGTACAATTATAAATAAAAAATATGGTACATGTATATTACCCTAACGTAATTCAATAAAGAGTATCGGCATTGAATTATATGGTAAAATAAAATCTTATTTGGGATAAGAAGTTCTATAAATGGGGAACATCAGAAATAGGGTAGGTACAATATTTTTTTTTCTCAGATTTAAAAAAAATTTGCATGGATAGCACTATCGATTCTACATAGAGAAAAAGTGTCCCGAGATCAGTTTTTTTACTTTTCATACATTGGTGTTTGAAGGTAACAAAACCGACACTTATTTTTGTATGAAAAACTGAGGACATTTTTTTTAATCTATTATAATCGATAGATATTGTTGATTCTGAGTAGATCCATGCAAAAAATTCTAAAATCGGAGAAAGAAATATAGTTGTACCATATTTCTGAAATTCCCCAAATAAACATATTTATTATTTCAATGTGAAATACTAATTTTGTCTCACGATTAAAATTTCACCTTGTATTTTTATTTTAAACTCAAGTGGCCCTATTTTCTTTTGAGTAGTATACAAAACAAAACATACCCGATAACGCAGACCCAGCACCTGCGGCTCCTTGCGCATGCGCCGCAAATTATCATTAGTCAGAAACATTATATCCAATGACATGGTCGTCACTCGACGGAATTCATAAAACCAACACTGAACTGCGCGGAATATAATCCTTTGCGAAAACAAATCGCTAACACTTTATGTGTACATAAAGGAAGAGTTGAAGTGCGAAAGGGAACTTTTGTATGTCAAAATGCATGTCGAGAGGAATGTGCGTGCGCGCGCGGCCGGCGCGGACTGAGCCGCGGCGCTGCGCGAGGGAAATCGCATGAAAACTTAGTGAGTCGCGTCGTCAATCAAACCAGCACCGGAACGAGATGCCACTCACTATTATTAATTTAACGCATCAACACATCATAGAAGGCTAAGTTTGTTGTTGACGAGGGAGAGGGTTGCGACGGCCTTGTATGTTTCGGTAATTAAAAAAAACCTGCGAGTTCTAATTCACTGAAATAGGTTCGTTCAAGTACTGTTCCACATGCACTAGCACAAAAACATGATACTATTGAGCAAATGCTGCCTACGTGTTTGTTTGTATACGTTTTTGTATTAAGCTTGCTTTTTAGTGGTATGCTGGCTAATCGACCGCTCTGCTATCTTCGCATATCTACCAGAGGTAGGGGTGGAAAGAGAAATAGTATGTGAACGCGTTTGATTAATGAGCATGCTACCGATGTGTTGATTACACCAGGTGCGGGCGAATGCGAGTTCCACAAAATAACTCGCCAGGGAAATTAATAAAACGATCGATTTGTACATGCTTTAAATTTGAGAGTAAGAAGTCAAATTGATGCGGTCGCATACGCAAATATTTTTTCCCGCATTTCTAGTAGCAATTGAGTACTCGCTCCAAGGTCTTGTTTTCTAGCTAACCAACCACGGACCCAAATCCTCCTATTCTTCTTTGCACCTGACAAAAGTTTTTGCATTGCAAGCAAAAGGATGATTTGATTCAGCTCTATGCGGATGGCTACTAGGTTTCCTTTCCATAATAATAACTGAGGAGCATGAAATCAAATGGCATGTGTATTTGGAGTGTTTGCTAAGCAATAAGCATGCTAGCAAATGTAACAGTTCAAGAGCATTCTCACATTAAGCATCCTCATAAGCACGCTTTTTAGGCGTGCTATTGTAAAAAAAATGAAAATCAATAGTTTTAGGGGCTGTTTCACCACTTTTCTTAAAGTTCGGATTAGCTTAATCATAACCTTATTTGACAGATGGAATTAAAATTTCTGTTTCACCAGTCTCGATTAGCTCTAAGTGACGAACAAACTGTTTCTTAATTTGACCGTCAGATCAGGAGGCATTTAGCATTTTTATCCGTCACATAAAGTTAGTTTATTTTTTTGTGGCCATGGTTGGAGAGCCCTTCAGCCGGTTTCAGAAAAATAAATCAAAGTATTTTTTATTTTTTAAAGAAAGAGGTCATGCTAAATTGCATAAAATAATTTAAATATCAAGATTTGAATAAAAAAATGTAGGTACACTTTTAGTATGTAAAAATAAATCCAAAATTTCGTAATATTTTTTAATAACAAACTTTTTTCAGTGGCTCAATCGTTTGTTCTACCTGAACTTGTATGTCACCATTAATAAAAAGTTTATCTGTCAAATGGTTTGGCGCCATTTTTCGATTCGTTTTACGTGATTTTATTTTTCTTTGTTATTGTTAACAAAGTATCGTAAATAAATACCGTTTGTGGATCAATTATAATGTTAAATATTTGTTTAAGCAAAAAAAATAGATGTATTCAAAAATTATATAGTTAACCATTTCTTTTGCTTTAATAATAAGTGACTCTTTGAACGAAAGTGTGCGAACAGGAACGCGTGGTCGTGAAATGCGACGTTGCCATTCCGACTTTTTGTTAAACCCACGATTAGTTAAGTGGTACTTAGTTTGCACAGGACCGGAGTGGTGAAACTGAAGAAACACTAGCTGACAGATTTGTCCAGTACTTAGTTTATTCATTGGTTACGTAACCAGCAGTTTGACAATAAGGTGGTGAAACACCCCTTTAATGATTTGAATTCCTTGCCTGCCTGCATATGCGTTTGTAAACCTTTCGGCTGTGTCCATATATATTAAGAAATTTCACAGTTTTTCTTCTTCATATTTTACCCAAAACGTAAGAATACAAATAAATTTTACTGTGTTTACTGAGCGATATAAATAAACAATGACCCCATGCTGAGAGCACGACTAATAGGTACTAATTATAGTAAGGTTTTGACCTACATTTGTATTGTACGCTGGGTTTGTACTAACAGTTCCACACCTAATGAATGTTGCAATGCAATTATGAAGATAGTGCAAATGGTGAACACCAATAGTTTGCTCCGGTAGATTCGACACGATGACCCTGACTACACGACGAACTAATAGAGCACTAGAATATAATACTAAAATAAGTGTCTGTCATCAAGTTCAGCAACCATAATGATTCTATTATGTTTTTCTTATCTTTCACGTGATGGCGTATCAAACATGTTTTAATCTAGAGCAGTGCACCGTCAGTCCATACAATTGACTACTTCCCGACCGCTGTCGTTGACATTATAGTGTTTCTGTTCTTTCAGGCAGTTGACACACAAAAACATACTTTGTGACTGCTGACACCGGCGGTGGTGAGCCGGCTAGTAGGTGCATATTGATCCCAGCCTATATATGTCCCACTGGAGGGCACAGGCCTCCTCTGAGTGGCCTAGTGATTTGACCTATGGTCTCGCAAGCAGGGGGTCGTGGGTTCGAGCCCGGGCTCGCGCCTCTGAGTTTTTCGGAATTTATGTGCTAAATTACATTTCAAATTTACAGCTTTACGGTGAAGGAAAACATCGTCAGGAAACCAGCACAAACCGGAGAAGAAGTTTAATGCTGTGATATTCCCATTCCGCACTGCACCCCGTAGGTGAATATATTGGCTGTCAAACGCGAGTGTCTGAATCTGTTACATGGTGACTATTCTATAATCTGTGACTACAGTGACTAAACTACTTTGATTAAGGTGTGCTTCCATTGAGGTTGAAGGAAGCGGACACGTACCGAATGCACCCTCTTATAACGGGATAATGTAATTGACCAAATTGTGCTCGTCCGCCCCGCCGTATTGGAAACACCTTAAAAACCTTGTTTAGGAGTATGTACGATGTCGCATATAATTTCGCTACCTACTTTAGATACCTGCTGCTGGACACAGTTCAGTTCATTTAACGACTGCGGTACTCATCGTCTAGCCAGAGGAGACCCACTGAGCATATCCGGCCCGTATACACCGTGAAATTTTAGTGGTTGTTTTCCCGAAACGAGGTGATTTAGTATCGATTGTACAATCGATTTATAATTACTATTTTGACTAGAGTCAAAAAACCAATTGTGAAAAACGAAAGTCGGAAATGACCGCAAACCAATAGTAACGCTTCGTTGGTACAAGTAGCGTACGATCGTACGATAGGTTAGGTACCAACGACGCGTTACTATTGGTTTGCGGTCATTTTCGACTTTCGTTTTTCACAATTGGATTTTTGACTCTAGTCAAAATAGCAATTATAAATCGATTGTACAATCGAAACCAAATCACCCCGTTTCGGGAAAACAACCACTAAAATTTCACGGTGGATGTCCCAGTCCCATTGCCTCTCAGATCGAGAAGGCTTGGGTTGCTAGTTCTTACAGGGGAGTAGTGTGGATTAGAACTTCGTATACACCATTGAATTCACAGGTTACCTTCACCGAAAAGCTCATGGTAAATTTCAAAAAAGATTTCGCACATGAATTCCGAAACACAGAGGTGCGAAACAATTTAAAAAATCTCCTACGTTCAAACTAAATGACCTTACTTACAACCTTAGATATAATCAAAGTGTGTGATAATTAATGTAAGCCGCCAATTATGTCCCACTTTGAAATTAAAAGAGAAAGTAAAGCGATGAAAATTCAAACTATTTACGAGCTGAAAATTCCAACCAAAATTAGCGATCAGTACACGAAATTAACCTAAGTATCGCAAAACACGCACAGCTAAATTTATTCAAGACTAGCTGTTGTCCGCGACTCCGTCTACGAAGAATTTGCTTATCGCATCCCCCGGGATCTATGCAGTTTTCCAGCATAAAAACCGGCCAAGTGCGAGTCGGACTCGCGCACCGAGGGTTCCGTACAAATTTATATGTATCTACGACATCACGTCTTAGCAGACCCCTGCTCCTAAGCAAAATGAGCGTAGTGTGGGATCATTGTAGATTGGTTACTGATATAGACAGATAGAGAAAAAAAAATATGCTTTTCGTAATTTTTCCTTTATTTGTGCTATAAGACCTTGCCTCGTACCAAATTTCAAGATTCTGAGTTCACGGGAAGTGCCCTGTAGGTTTTGATTCCCTTGCGCGTAGTTGCGAGTTTGAAAATATGCGGCTTAAATTGCTGTTTCTTTTGATTGCGTTGACATAGAAGTTTGATTTTGTTACAGCTTAAAGGTATTATAGACCTAAGTATTTGATATGATTTTCAATTCAATACCTTTACGCGTTCATGAGGAACAAGGGTAGTAACTTTAAAATTATTAAAAATTTACGGTTTTCGCAATTTTTCCTTTATCTGTGCTATGACACCTTGCTTCGTACTAAATTTCAAGATTCTGAGTTCACGGGAAGTACCTTGTAGGTTTTGATTCCCTTGCGAGTGTCGAAAATTTGTGGCATAAATAGATTGGTTACTGATATAGACAGACAGACAAAAAAATATGCTTTTCGCAATTTTTCCTTTATCTGTGCTATAAGACCTTGCTTCGTACTAAATTTCAAGATTCTGAGTTCACGGGAAGTACCCTGTAGGTTTTGATACCCTTGCGAGTGTCGAAAATTTGCGGCTTAAATATATTGGTTACTGATATAGTGATATAGACAGACAGACAAAAAAATTTATGTTTTTCGCAATTTTTCCTTTATCTGTGCTATTAGACCTTGCTTCGTACCAAATTTCAAGATTCTGAGTTCACGGGAAGTACCCTGTAGGTTTTGATTCCCTTGCGAGTTTCGAAAATATGCGGAAATTTGCGGCATAAACGGCTGTATCTTTTGATTGCGTTGGCTTAGAAGTTTGATTTTTTCACAGCTCCATGGGACAATAGACCTGAGAATTTAATATAAATTTCAGCTTGATACCTCCACGCGTTCCTGAGAAAAGGGGTCTTGACAGACAGACGGACGGACTGACAACAAAGTGATCCTATAAGGGTTCCGTTTTTTCCTTTTGAGGTCCGGAACCCTAAAAAGTGCCTATATGTTAATTCAGGTAGTAAACTATCTGTGTGCCAATTTTTTTCAGAACCTGCCAAGCTGTTTTGCCGTTAAAGAGTAACAAATATCCATAAATCCATACAAACTTCCACGTTTATAATATTAGCAAGATTTACGGTGAAGTTTATCACAAAACTATTGCAAATTTCTGGTGACGCATTCTTCGCGTATGCTTTCAGAAAGCGTTAGTTTCTGAAAACATTCGAAACTGATAATTTTGCGGATTATTTCCAGAATAAAATTCTGTGTTTTTATTTATCCACTTGACAGTCCGGGCCGCGCGACCAATATGCCTCTCAAACCGTCCGGGTTTTTTATCGACGGAGGCACCGCGCCGCGCGTTCACTACTTTCGAATAAAAACGTCTGTATCTTCCGAACTACAAGGTTTTAAGTAAAGAAAAAAATACTGAGACGTAAATTAATGTTAATTCTTTCGAATAAGTACTATTTATAAAACAATAGCACACGAATATTTTTTTTGCATAAATCAAGGTCAAAGTTGTAAAATCGGTAAACTTGGCTGTAAGTTTCATGTTTGACGACTAATAACTCGAAATATTGAGCGATGACCCCTCATTTTTATTATTTCTAAAAAAACTACAGTTTTTCACCTTTAAAATGATACTACAATCTAAACATACCGTTCCCAGTGAGTTAGCAAAATAAATTAATCAAGTTGCCTACTCCTCGCAACATTTATAATTACGCGAAACTGATTTTGTAGCAAGATGGCGCTGCCGTGTCATGACAAAACACTGTAACTGTAACTCGAGTTACAGTGTTTTGTGCTAACACCGTTAAATTAACTATTCGGACCCTAATCTATATATGCATGCTTAGAGCAACTGATTTTCTATCAAAAACATTGAAAAACGTCATTGCAATTTACACTGTGACTCTTAAAACGTAGGGTCTTGATTAGACTAAACACTGTATTATCTCCAGATACCGTGTTTTGCCAAAACAAACTCACGTTTTCTTAGTATAGTATCAAGAGTTACAGTGTTTTGTCGCAACAATCACACGAGAAATTAGTCCAAGTCCTTGTTTATTGTAAGTCGGGACTTCCTCAAGGTAATCATCCTTTCTAAAGACTAAGAAATATATTAAGATGAGAATGTTAGTTTTATGAATTGTGATGTTAGCAATTAAATTAAATTATACTAAATTAAATTTAAAGTAGCATTTTCATATGAGTATAATAGTCATTAAGTATCACGTTACAGTGTTTTGTTATAGCAACTCTCATATATTATTGATAAAGCACATTACGACATAACACGTTTTTGCTTGAAAATTCATGTAAAAAGTAAAAAATATATTATTTTTCTTTGTCCACTACTAGTAGCACATTATCCGTGATTTGTCCAAATTTTATTGCAATCAGATCAATATTCACTGTTCTGTAGCCAATTAAAGAAAGCAAAAGTTTTTTGCGATTTCTGAAAAATAGATGTTTTTTAGATACAGTGTTTTGTCATGACACGGCAGGGCGGCCCGCGTAAGGCTGCCTGCAACCGACATCCACTTTACAGTTCGCGCATACTATGGTATCCATTGTCACGAGAAAGTAAATTTCGTCAAAAAACTAAAGTCAATTTCTTTTTGTTTTTTATTTTTTTTTAAAGACATAATTTACATAATACATGAAATCGGTAGCTGATGCATTTCACCTGTTTTTAGTGGGATATTTTTAATATTATTTTTATTAATTTAACCATTCTTAAAAACAATAGCACCTATAGCAAATACTTAAAAAATACAAACAAACAGAAACAATAATGCCAAACACCGAATAATCAAGCCACACGAGAAATAGTTTGTACAAACCCTTATTTCAGATATATTTTCAAATGTCCATGGACACTCAACCATCCACAGTATAAAACCTGAGGAGCACCGTAAATGTTTTGATGAATCCGATGGCGATTGTGGCATATTTCCCAAATAAAAGTTTATTAATCTAATCTTCATAAACCAATCGTCAATATTTATTGTATATTTCAGTAATCAGGGCGTCAAATTACTAAAAATTTGGCTATAAATCTTCATAGTCCCAGCTCAAAAAAAAACATCGATGTTTTAAATTGAAATTACACTGTATTTACACTCACATTCAGTAGATTTAAGATGGAATCATAGAAAATAAACATTTCTGGCCATTTTTATGTACAATAACCCTCAACACTATATAATAAATGTGAAATACTTAAGACATAAAAGCACGTTCTCCACAATCAAGCGCAGAATTCACAGGACACTGCGAAACGTTTTTTTTTTACCGACAAGCAGTCCGCCACTACTGCCATCTATATTTTTTAGGGCTTATAATTTAGTTAGGCTATGTTTGTGCATCAATACATTTTGTAAATAATGCCGGGTATTTTTACTAGATGGCATTGAAATCAACTATTCATTCCTCCACCTTTTACGATACTAAGGTATCCGCGGACGGGTTGACGCATATTGGTCTTGGATACCATGGTATCTTCGGACTGTCAAGTGGTTATAGCCAACCAAAAAAATCACAACAGAATTTATTATTTTTCGAAACATTTTTTTTTTCTGTCGCAGTCATATCATCAGCGTTTAGCGCTGTCACACACACAACACTTATTGGTTAGAAAACGATATTCGCTTTGTCCACGACAAAACTTAACTAGAGAGCTATACATATATAGATCTTGCTATAGAGTTCCTTCAAAAATCAAATTTAACAATATCTAGATTTCCAAATAAAGAAATCAGTTATCATTTTTACAAGCTATGTATATTATTGAACTTCACCAGCAAGTGGGTAAGTTACGAGCGATACCTTACGTTCGCGACAAATACTGTAAGTCAAATTTCAGTCCTTTTCAGAGGTTGGATTACAACAAGTATCTACAGTTAGCAAAAAACTTGAATCTTATTCTAAACATAGACATATTTTATCCCATGGTGTAAAACAAATTACGGCTTGAGTCAATGCGTAACAATATTTCGAAAATATTAACTTAAGGTACTATGGTAATAAGCGGGTACGTAATGAAATGATTGCTCATATGCCGTAATTAACCTTATTAAGATTTTCATTTACATTATACCGACCAACGAACTTTTACTTTCATCCCATAAAAACTCATAGTTGTAATATAATTTACTAATAAGTTAATAGACGACCAGATGGCCTAGTGGTTAGAGAACCTGACTATGAAGCTTGAGGTCCCGGGTTCGATTCCCGTGTCGGGGCAGATATTTGTATGAAAAATACGAATGTTTGTTCTCGGGTCTTGGGTGTTTAATATGTATTTAAGTATGTATATATCTATATAAGTATGTTTATCCGTTGCCTAGTACCCATAACACAAGCTTTCCTAGCTTACTTTGGGACTAGGTCAATTGGTGTGAATTGTCCCGTGATATTTATTTATTTAATTTAAATTAAAACAAAACGGAACCAACAAAAATATAGGTTTTTAGGTTTAGAATAAGATGTCTAGTTTTAGTTTTCCTTTTCTTTTATACCAACTTATTTCTTATTTTTTCTAAATAACGTGTGTAAATAGATATACTGTAGATTAAAAATACATCTCATTTTAAAGCTTGATTATAATTAAGAATGTAAAATACATTTCGTAATATTTGAAGTCAATTTGAAGTGCTGTGTTATAGACTACAAAGTTTTCTATAGCACAGTCTCTTCGAAACGCAAGCTTCATCTTCACGAATTATCAAAAGAAAATACTTTCAGGCAAGTAAACATCTTACCCTATCACATACTATACTACTATACCCATGCACCATTTGAGCAACGAGTGTTTTATTTAGCCAGATCTCGCATACTGAACGATGCGTAAAATAACGATCATAAGCGGAGTGATTGACGGTTTGGCGCTTGGTTGTTTTTTTTCTCGGAGTTGTTGATGCTAGTGCGTGAAATTCATAACAGATATTATAGGTTGGTTAGGGCGGATATCTAGATATTTTTTAAACATTAACGTAATATTCGTCAAATAAAAAAAAATACCTAACAGATGCGCTATTTTATTTAGTGTTGTCATAACCCAAATAAAACCTGAACCAACTATCTAAATTATAGAATTTACTTACCATTTTATTTTACGAAACTGTAATGTAATAAAATACTTTAGTGGCATTAACACCTCGACACCCTAATGATACGTAACTTCGAATATTCATTTGATATTTACACCTTAACATTACAACTTTTACAATATTCAATAAAATAAGCAATAAAAACCCAATTTGCAAGGCAAAATGCACGCAACAGTGACTGCAACCCGATACTTAATCTGCGTATTTCTACATTTCGACATTCATAATCGCTAATCTATGAACCTAGGTAATGCAATGCCTAGGTTCGATTACACATTGCAGTATGTTGCGTGCTGTCCAAGTATATACTATGCGCATTAAAAAGTAAATAATATTAAATATGACGGGACAATTCACACCAATTGACCTAGTCCCGAAGTAGGCAAAGCTTTATGTGTACTAGATAAATACATATTAAACTCCCAAGACTTGAGAATATTCGTATTTATCACACAAAGATCTACCCTGCCGACAGTGGACCGAATCCAGGAACACAAGCTACAGTAGTCGATTGTCCAACCACTAGGCTAAGCGCGAGTTGACAGTCATAAATAGGCGGGCTTGCGCGGAGTTGAGTTAGCTACTTAACTCCGAGTTAACTGCTAACCCAGAGTTAACAAGTGTCAAAATGTATGGAACTGTCATTCTTAACCCAGGGTTACCGATTTAATTTTTTAACCCTGAACTGTGCAAGTGGCCCTTAATAGCACCAAAATCATAGTTGGTTTTTCAGTTTTTTAGGTTAAGCTGTAAATTCTGTCCTATACGAACATGACTATAAAATCACACACCATCCATTCCAGCCTATATACGTCCCACTGCAGGGCACAGGCCACCTCTCAGAACGAGGCTTGGTCCGAAGTTCCCACACACATGGTTTAATTTCATGTTAAAGTCAACACGATAGAAACGCAAACACTTTGTTCTTTGATGTATTTAGGAAACAAGATTTTAAGTTAAAAAGTAACAGCAAAAAACCGGCCAAGAGCGTGTCGGACACGCACAAGGTAGGGTTCCGTAGCCATTACAAAAAAAAATCAAGTAATATTTTTCTAAGGATTTCGTATGTGTACGGAATCATCCAAGTTTAGGTATGTTTTATACCTTAGGCTACTATTTACTCTTAAACTACAAATAATTTCCAAGCAATTTTAGCCGCTATAATTTTCCTAGTAAATTTGATATATTTACTACCATTCTGAATTTTTTCTAATTTTTCTACCTAACAGTTTAGATTTTAGAGGGGGGGGACGCTCGATTTTAATGAAAATTTTCACTTTAAAGTTGAATATTTCGCAAACAGATCGCTGAATAGAAAAATCATGTTAGCAACCCCGCAATGGTTTTAAAAGACCTATCCAACGATACCCCACAATATAGGATTAGTCGAGAAAAAAAAAACACCCCCCTTTACGTCTATGGGAGGTACCCTAAAAAAATTTATTTTTTATTTTTTATTTTACCACTTTTTTGGCGTGACTGATATGTATATTCATGCCAAATTACAGCTTTCTAGTACTAACGATCTCTGAGCTTAGCCGCGGACAGACAGACAGACGGACAGACATGGCGAAACTATAAGGGTTCCTAGTTGACTACGGAACCCTAAAAAGCATCGAGTCAGAAAACATAATTTTAATTTGCGGTTACAATTCATTGATCAAGTATTCTAGCGCAATTTTAGTTTTTCAACTGGCGGCGATTATTGGAACAAATCGGCGAGCGATACACTGACTTGTAAGTACTGGTATATTGTAGCACTGTTGAATGAAAAATAGCATTTGCAGTGTTGTATTTACTAAATGGTGATGCATCTCGGCAAGTGCGATATTGCTTCTAGTCCGTAATCATTAGTGTACTGCCACGCACAGCTGGCCAAAGATTCTCTACCCCTTGGTAAAAAAGTAAGCTATAGCGTGAGCCGATCTAATTAATTTTTATGGCTTCAGAAAACATATCCGTACAGTATTTCTAGTGAAGAATGTTGAGATTATCCAGGTTAATTGTTATATAAATAAATGTTGATTAGAAATAGCAGTGCTCAGCTATTTGAGATGTACAAATAGTAGTGTTTACAACGGTGTTATTAAACGCCCTAGATTTCATTGTAGTTTCGATTACAACCTCTACAGTAACTCACCCGCGCGGCGGATTTGCTCAATGTACAGATAAATAATGAAGATAACCGCATATCTCATCCGGGCTCATATTGTTCAAATTATACCGCATTAATTAACATAGCACGCCCCGCTGGGTTAAATAACATAAACAGTTTGAAGCAATTACTTAAAAAAACAGCAAGTATTTAGCATTTTAACATACATAAGTAATAAAAGTTATTTTAATTGAATAGGAAGTTTATATTATTTTTTGTTTATTAGTCGTTTAATATGCGAGCTAGTGCATGAATTAGTAGAAGTATAAATTAAAAATTTAAAAACCCCCAACGCAATTAAGGGTCACATGTATGTTTGAAAATAAAATACCTATATAGAGCCCATTATGCGTCTAAGATCACTTTTGCAGCTTACAGAAAAGAGCTGATAACTTTGAAACGACTGGACCAATGGGCGATGGAGAGAGCTATGCTTGGAGTTTATCTGCGGGATCGCATTAGAAATGATGAAATCCGAGCAAGAACTAAAATCACGGACATAGCTCGAAGAATCGCTAGACTTAAGTGGCAGTGGACAGAGCACATCGCTCGTAGAACTGACGGCCGATGGGGCCGAAAGGTTCTCGAGTTGCGTCCGCGGACCGGAAGACGCAGTTTAGGTAGGCCTCCAACAAGATGGAGCGACAACCTGGTGAAGGTGGCGGGAACGCATTGGATGCGGATGGCGCAGGGCCGATCTGTTTGGCGAGCCTTGGTTTCAGCAGTGGACGTCTTTCAGCTGAATTGATGATAATGATGATTGCATCCCATTTGTAGGCACAGCATTACAGCTTCTAATAGCACTGATTCTTATTTTGTTTGTCCGCGCATGATTAATCATATCACGGCCAATTTCCCTTTCGCGGCAAACAATTGTTTTTTTCACAGGGGCGGCCAGTTTTTCCATTTCCCGCGCGAAAGTCGAAAGCTGAATAGTTCCCTCATATCTGACATGACGTATTTAGATTGCTGGTAGCACGAGATGAATGGGAATGTCAATTATGATAATGTTAAGCTACGTGAGCTCAATGTAGCGTGGTATGTTTACCGCGTTGATTGCTGGGATGATTAATTTATTTATTTATTGAAGGAGAACCAATAGCTTCAATAACAATTATGATTGTGGAAATAGCGACACAGACTCAATTACAGGATTTAACCGGTAGCTCAAAAAAAGTAAGCTTAGCTTATATACAGTCGGCCAAAAATAGGGTCTACCACCCTACCGGTTGCAGTTCATTTGCACGTCATAATACAATGAAATCGATTTTCCCTTGCAATAAATGATGACATTGACTAATGACTTCTCAGAAAAGTCAACCTTAGCGATATTTATATCTCACAGAAACTCTTGTCAAAACTGGTAGAACACTTTTTTGGCCGACCATACTGTGTGTGTGGGCATTTTCAAAAAAAGGTTTTTTTAATGAAGGACCTTTGAGGTTTTTACCCTGATTTTCCATACAATTTTTTTGACACTTTTGTGATGACCTTAAACTGTATGAAAAAACACAAAGCTGACTCAAAAAATAAGGACACTTTATTTCTTCAAGAAAATTAATAATTCTGGCGATTTGAATTCCCCTAAAATTTCCTCATTGAAATAAAAAGTAAAGGTTACACTTTTTATTGAAATTACGGTTTGTTAGTAATACTGCTCATGGGCTACATAGAGCTGGGTACTTGAATTTTACAGAAGTATTTCCATTACTTGGTCGTAGACAAGATGCCATCAAGCGTCAACGTTTGAGAATAAAGAGATAGAAGTTCCTTGTCGGCGCTACGCTAGTAGGCGTGTCGATTAAAGACTAGACTTTTTAGTCCAACAACTAGATTTTTTGCTCCATGCAATGAAATGAAGACCATGGTGTAATTTTTGGGAATTCCCTAGGGAATTTAGTCCAATCCCGGAATATTTATTCAAGGCACCGATCTAATAGTGCAAGAGAGCGATGCCACGGATAAAAGCTTATGGGGATATGCCACAATACTAGGGGTGTTCAATAAAAAGTGAGAATGAGTATGTTATAAACAACTTTTACTAAATGTAATTTTATTTTTCGACAAAGTCACCTTTTAGCATAATACACTTATTATATCTTTTTTCGAAACTTAAAATTTCATTTTTAAAAAAGGTCTCATCTTGAGTACTTAAAAAATCTTGTACTGCAGCGACTACCGCGTCGTCGTCTTCAAATTTCTGGCCTCTCGGGTATTGTTTCAATCTCGGAAATAGGTAGAAATTACTGGGAGCGAGATCTGGTGAATACAGAGGATGCTTAAGGATATTGAACCCAGCATCACGAATTGCAGCCATTGCAACGAAGGACTTGTGTGCCGGGGCATTGTCCTGGTGGAACAGCACAACTTTCGAGAGTTTACCTCGCCGTTTTTCGCGGATCTCATTGCGCAATGTTGCTATTTGTTTGGCGTATAAAGTGCCCGTAATAGTGGCTCCATGCTCGAGATACTCAATCATTAATACCCTTTTACCATCCCAAAAAACAGAGCCCATGACCTTACCGGCAGATAGGGGCCACCTTGAATTTCTTCGGAGTTGCGAGATGATGGCCTTTTCCATGTCATAGACTGCAGTTTCGTTTCAGGGTCGTAATGATGGAGCCATGTTTCGTCCATTGTTATAAATCGCGCCAAAAAAAGTTCCCGGTCTTGCTGTATCAGGTCCAAAGCTTCTTGACAAATCTCGTCTCTAGTTTGTTTTTGCGTGTCAGTAAGCATTCTTGGTACCCAACGCGCAGATACCTTTTTCATACCCAAGCGTTCATGTAAAATATTATGCACGCTCCCCGTTGAAATCTTTACATTTTCAGCAATAAAACGAACCATGACACGACGATCCGCCAAAACTGAGTTTTCAACTTTTTTCACAATTTCTTCAGTTATTGCAGTAGTAGGGCGTCCGGAGCGGGGGTCGTCCATAGTCGATGTTCTTCCATGTCTAAATTCGGCGCACCAACGTGCGACTGTCGAATACGGAGGAGCATTAGACCCTAAAGTGTCCCGCAAATCTAAATTGACTTGGTCCGTAGAAAAATTTTTCAAACACAAGTATTTGATAACGGCGCGCAGTTAAATTTTCTCCATTTTCGCTAACGTACTCAATAGCATTGCAAAGAAATTACGGTATTTTTTTTTAAACAAAAGACAGTTAGTTTTTTTTTTCATAGCAATCAGCTAGATAGATTAGCTTTACCGGCCAGTATTTCATTTCCTAATATTGAAAGAGTTTGAATCTCATTCTCACTTTATATTGAACGCCCCTCGTAGAGAAATCTCTCTGCAGGTCGATGTTATGCCTGAGGACCGAAGTCAGAAGCAATAAAGTTGTCAGTTTAGTGCGATGTTGATTGCAGTTTCACTAATTTGATGACTAGATGGCGCTAGAGGTAGCTACAGGTATATAAATGAAAATTATATACAACTTGTTACCAACTAGCGTGGAGTAGCTGAAAAATAATTGACAGACTATGACATGTGTTAGTTTGGCCACCTACGACGGATCGGGAATCTTTAAAATATTTGCATTGAAAGTATAGCATTCAATAAGAAATACCCACAAACCTGAACAATCGACTATCAACGATATGCTTTTCACGTCAAGTTCTAATTAATTATAATACCGGTTCATAAGTCATAACTTTTTAAAACAGAAGCTATGATCAAAAATAGATAAAATATCAGTATTTTTTTTAGACGGGCTGTTGCTGTTAGCCTCTCATGGCTTTTACTGCTTAGCGGAGAGAGGGCGACCTGCCAGACGTGCCGCCCAGCATGGGGGAATAAATTCAGTGTCTCAAAATCCATACTTACTAATATTACAAACGTAAAATGTTTTTGTTAGTTTATTCTTCGTTCACGTCGAAACTGAGAGACGGATTGCCGTGATTTTTTGTATGGACATAGTTGAAAATAACGCGGGAAAATATTTTATTCCCACGGGGAAACACCATTTAATCATCAGCGCGTGTCCATTTCTAGCGCTACTGGTTACATTTTATTCCGTGTATTAGTCCATGCACAGGTTCGAATATCTTACCTGCATATCGTCGTCGGCGACAGAATCGAAGGTCTCGCGCAGTCGCGCCTCGCCCCGCGCGTCCGCCTTCGCCGCCATTTGCTTTTCCCGCAACGAGGTTCGACGCACTGACCGAACGCTGAAATGGAAACAAAGCTTTAAATCTATACCAACATCCCTAACACGAAATACAAACCCACCAGAGTGAAGAACTGATAGAGGAGCTGAAAATTTATCACACCAAAGATCTGTTTCAGTTAAGATAACACTTGAGGTCCGAAATACCAAGGTCAGGAATGAATTCACACAGTTATTAGGATATTTTTATTATGGTCGGTATAGTTACGTTGCCGAAGTGAAAACTTCTTTAGGCGCTTTGTGGACGAAACGGAACAGTCGCGCTCGAATCGGTGATGATCAATTGGTACTGTGAACTCATTAGGAGTGCAGAAGACACCGACTCGGTGAAGCCTAATTAATTGCTAATATTGCAGATATTGATTACGTTTGTTTGCGAGTACCTACTTTGTATTCAAACCGATTCCTTAATTCGCCTAACTTTGAAATTCTGATTGCTGCATTCCTCATCAGCCAAAAGGCGTCCACTGTTGAACATTGCCTCCACTTCCCCCAACAGAACTTACCCGCAATTTACTCTCTTTTATCCATTGACGTCTCAAAATATTCCATCCAGATATTGGCCATCACCGGTGCCACAGGACTATCCATAGCAACGCTATCTATCTGTAGGTAGTGCTGTTCACGATACAAAAATTAACTCCCTTCCAAACAATTTCTAAGCAATACCATGTAGGACTCTGACATGTCATTATCATATAACTTCCCTCGAATTATCTCACAGCATTCTTTAAGAATCCCAGAATTTTCTCAATGGAACGTCATTTTTACTCTAGAATGGTGCGTGAAGCGGTTGAAACTAAAAAAAACAAAAATTGCAACTGGGAGGATGGATGGATATAAGCTTTCGTCTTCGTGGAATCCAGTTATAAACAAATGTTGGCGTCGGGAGGAGAGTTCGGAGAGATCGTCGGATGGTGTGTCGGTGTGATGGGTTGCCGTTAAAAAATCTTGATCAAGTGCGGGTAGTTCGAGATACGGGTGCTGATTCTAATCGGGATCAAGTGCGGGTAGTTCGAAGGACTCGTGCGGCTAAACGAACTTGACACCATACACTTCAGTTAACTCGTGACCACGGCTGCTGCAATGTGGCCGAAACGTCGAGGTAAATAAATAAATATTTATTGCGTGATAAGTCCCGTTTAGTATAGTAATTATGTAACTTTATTGTTTAGTGTCAAATGTCAAAGTGAAAAATATAAGATGGCTACACGGCTGTAAGATGGCTACTGAAGCTAATGAGGGTTTTCTATGAGAGGCTATTTGGCGCTAGTATCGTCAGGTCCGTTTGTCAACTTTGACATTTGTTGTATGGGTGTAACGTCAAATAGACCTTACGATACTAACGCTATCTAGCGATATTCCACCTGTCAGAAAACCCTCAATGAGAGAGCACGATAAATACGATCTTTTCCGATAAAGTAGGAATGAAAATCATTTTGCGCTACGTCTGTAGTGTACAGTCGAGGTCAAAGATATCTTTACACTTTACTGCCTTGTCACTGTATGCATTCTGACAATTTCATATAAAAGTTCAAACACGAAGTGACAGCGACAAGGTAGTAAAGTGTAAAGATATCGTTGACCTCGTCTGTACATCCCTGTCTCGGCCGAGAAACATTTTACTGTCTCGCCCGTTTGCACACATACCGGCTGCTGCTGGCGGTGGAGGAGGAGCGTCGCGCGCCGGCGCGGCGCTCGGGCGCGTGCGCGCGCCGCCGGTGCTCCTCTTGCTCAGCCTGCAGCCGAGCGATGCGCACGCGCAGCTCGCCTTCCTCGCAGATATCTGCACAGACACACAGACTGAATCAGGCGTTTCTTTGGGGATATCCATTTCAATGAACCTTACTCCTCCGCTACTAAAGCTAGATCAGAATGGGGTCGCAGTTCAAACCTAACCCAACGCACTTGTCTGTTACTCAGTGTTAGTATTGTATGTAGTGATGTAATATAAAGTAAATAATAATAATAAATATCACGGGACAATTCACACCAATTGACCTAGTCCCAAACTAAGCAAAGCTTATACTATGGGTACTAGACAACGGATAAACATACTTATATAGAAAGATACATACATACTTAAATACATATTAAACACCCAAGACTCGAGCACAGCAGACATTCGTATTATTCACACAATGTTATCCACTCAGCTCAGTTTGTCAGTTATTGGCAAGTGATTTCAAACAATGTCATTATTATTCTAAGGAATAAATTTGATTGAAATAAATAAATTGGCAAACACAGTTGCCCAAAGCATGCGAGTAGTTATACTAATTGAACGTTATACATTATGAGAATATGGATTTCGTCATCATATCTAACGTTTATTATTTGCAGTGAACATTATTTCGATGAAGTAAAATAGTGCTCTAGTCAGAAGCACCCTTATTTCATCTCATCTCACTGCAGCGCACATGCCTAATCGCAAATGTTGTAATTACTACGCGAGCCCAGAGCGATTTGGAAACCTCACACACGCCATTGCAATGCTTAGTAATTCGCTACATTCTTTGATCAATTATAACTGAAGATACACATTGCCGAACAATTAAAATCATCACCTACACAGAAATTTGAACCTAGTCTTTACTTCATTACAGTCGAATTTCGGTTGACACTTAACAGCTAAACTTGACAATTTCACGCAACATACTGAGAAAAAAGAAGGCCACTTTTATCAAAGTGGCGCTCATTTGGCTCGGACATTTTCGGGCGCGCGACTGTGGATCTACAGTTATAATTGATCAAAGGCTACATTATTAATACCTACAATTGTTTTCTTCATCGCACTCTTTGAAAAACTAAAACAATTACCGGCTGGGGTCTCGTCGTGTTTGTTCCTGACATTGAGATCGGCTCCATATTGCACTAATAGTTCTAGTACCTCCAACTATAACAAAATAGCAAACAAATCATTTTAATAAACATTAAAAAATCGATATTCAAAGACCAAATGTAGTAAGTTTTCATCAAATTTTATTAAAATAAAAAGTAAACTTTCGCGATTTTCACACTTACTAATATCTTGGTTAATATATTGGCCGTGGGGACAAATACCACATATTCGAGGTAATTTAAACAAGATAATTTGGCGTGTACAAATCCCGATATGCGTAGTAACTATCACTATACTGACTGATTGACAGCGCGCAGCCTAAACCGCTGAATTTAGGCAAATTACGCAGGCATTCACCTTGCAATAGAGGTGAGCTAATAAAGGAATTTTAATCTTTACGGGGTAGGGAACTAGCCTAATTTTTTTCACAGATACCACAATTTTTTCTCATGTGTTTTCCTTGTCACAATATTTTGCTTCACCGTAAAACTAAAGAGGTGCGAGCCTGGGGCGAACTCACAACACTCTGCTTGAGAGGCCATAGGTCAAACCACTAGGCCACCCCAGCTACAATGTTAAACAAGCCAAAAAAGACAGTTTACGTACGTGTCCCCAACACGCGGCAGCGTGTACGGGTTGCCAGGAATCGTGGTCTACTACGTCGGTAGAGGCGCGATGCTCCAGTAAAAACTCCACCACTTTTAGATAGCCGTTCGCTGACGCGATGTGTAGCTGAAAGAGTAAAATAAGATACAGGTAAGTTTACCAAAAGAAAACAAATTTCTTTACAATTTAGTTTCTTTCATCAAGCAGTCTCAATTGTTATACCTATACTTACTATTTTAATTAGTTTTTCGAATAATTTGTTATCATTTTTAAGTGTTTTTGGACTTCACGTTATTATATGTCTACCTACATACTTGCGTTATACCTATTTGTACTATTAAGCTTAGATAATTATTTTTAATTTTAATTTATGCTAGCTCGCTTAGCCTGCGACACAGAGTTCTTTAGTAACCCTAGTGCAGGCACACGTGTTATATAGCCTTTTTGTATGAAATTGTATTTATTGTTAACTTGTACTACAAAATTATTGAATAAATTATCTTATCTCATCTTATCTTAATCTCTCTCACCTTGGTATAGTTATGGGGGGCTACTACAAAATTCGAAGTTCGTATCGTGCAGTCCATTTTACTATTCTGTTTATTAACATTAGCGTGAAGGGAACGGCATGATACGAAATTCGAAATTATTAATTGTGTATTCGACCAAAGAATTGCTTTATCAATCTTTGTGACAGTTCGAACATGAGAAAGAAAAACAATAAGGCTGATTGTCATATTGACTTGTAAGTGATAACAGTATTGATGTTAAAAACCGTACAAACGGTATTGAACCTTAGGGTAGTAAAGGAATTTATTGGTCAAATAATTATATATACTAAACTCACTCCTTGTCAACTCTTGTCTTTGATAAGATCACCTTTGTAAACATATTTATTATACATTATGTTTTTTTCCTTATTTTTATACAATTATGTTTTACATAAATATATAGTGTTTACATGACATTTATGACATTCCACAAGCATTTTTACAGACAGATAAAATTTTATCAAATTAGGGGATCAAGATTTTTTTTATATGTATATCAAACTACCTTAGAAAACGAAAAAGGAAACCAGCGCGTTTTCTTAATACGCTAAAACAATAAATTCTCCATTCATTAGCATAAGCGGCGCTTCTACTCGTTGCGGCTGTGATATAAGAACTTTTAATTCTGCGGTTTTCGTAATATACCACAGAACCACCCGTTCACACTCATTTTAATAATTTTATCCACCTTACTTTTATTTTCTAATTGAACTCCTATATTAAAAAAAAATATATGTACTTATTTCTCAATTCCGTGTATGAGTCACAGAATACACACGTACCATATTTCAACTCAATCGGGTGACACCACAGAACTTATAATAAAAATGCCTTTAAAGCCATATAATTATTTTCCTAACTCACTTTGTAAGGAATGAGAGATAATTGCTCAAAAAAATGAGTTATTGCAGAGATTGTCGTTCAAAAAGGAATAAATTCCTCTTATTATTAGTTCTGTGACAGACAAACACTAAAGGTCGAGGCAGAGAGTCCTGTTAAAAACAAGAACTTACCAACGTAGCACCCTGATTATCCCTAGGCTCGTCCAAATCCACGCCGTCCTTCGCGATCTCCGCTACATCCATCAGCATCTTCATTTCAGTCGCCGCTCGTGTCTCATCAATCAGCCTCTGCGTAACCCCCCTCGACGCCATCTCACTCTCGATCGCATCCAACGTTCTCTCCTCCTCGCAGATATCATAAGGCATATTCCCGTCACCGTTAACAGCTAGTAGGTTCGCACCTCGCTGTATCAATATTCGCACTAAATTAAGGTTCCCGCAGGTTGCCGCCGCGTGTAAGGGAGTCCACTTCTCGCTGTCTTCAGCGTTTACGTTGGCTCCATTGTCTAAGAGCAGACGCATCATAGCCTCGTTGTTGTCTATGCAGCATTGGTGTAACGCTGTGAGGCCGTCTTCGTTGGTTGCGTCGGGAGTCACACCGCGTGATAAAAGACGCCGAACTGGAATAAAACGTTACATGGAAATTACTCACTTGCGGTACCTGCGGTTAATGTACGACCGAGTATTTGTTGACCCAGAATTACGACAAAATTCTACTAAATGATAATATACCAAATTCATGACCTCTTGTAATTTCATGAATTGTCAGGGGCCTGTTGCAAACAAAGTACAACTTATATTACAAGCGGAACTCCCTTTCTAGTTAATATAACTGAAGCGCGAGTTCCGCTTGTATTATTAGTTGTACTTTGTTATGCAACAGGCCCTGGTCGTACATTATGGTCGTTCATTTCGGATCGACAATTACAAGTTCAGTGGAGTTCTCCAATATCTGCACAGCCAACCGTTCATTAATATCTAAACATGAACCTTATGTTACGGTAATAAGGTATAGGTATGTATAAATATTTATGAATGGTTGGCTGTACAGATATTGGACAACTTGACTATACCTACATACATTAAGCGCACCCGTTACGTTATTCAAAGTCAAAGTCAACATATATTTATTTAATTTAGGCTACAACAAGCAGTTATGAAAGTCGAAGAATCTATCACTGCTTCGGAAAATCCCTATAGGGAAGAATCCTTCAAGAAACTCAAACTATTTTTACAAGTTTCAGTAGCTTCACTTATCACTTCACAATTGATTGGTTGGTTTGCTTCAATTTAAATCTCTAGTAATAGGATGGACTGGAAATTTGTTACATGTACGTACAGAGGTGCGTTGACAAGAATTGTCAGCAAAAAAGATTCCAAGTACTAATAAGGTTCTTTTTGTTTACTACTGACGAGGTCAAGTCAACACAAATGATTAATCGGCATTTTAACTCTTCTATCTACGGAACCCTCAAAATAATTAGGTTTTTTTTTATATTAGGAATTATTATGCCACTATTGGAAAACCCACTAGAGGTTTATGTAATAGTAGGCGAGTCAGAGCGGTTCAGTACAAGTTTTAATTAACTAAACTAAAGTACCACTAGGTAGGTACTTTATTGTCACTCTCTAGGTAGAATTTTTTGAGAACTTTTTTACATTCAATGGGGTTGGTGGCAGCGTTTACAACTTTGTTTAGCAATTCCTTTGGGAGGGTGTTCAATGTAGTTACACTACATACTTTGATTAAATATCATAATCTCAAATCAAAAACTAAACTGAACCTTGAAGCAGACTGACTATGTACTATTAACTTTATAAGATAAGCTGTAGATTTTAATGTACTAACCATTGACTTGTAAACTAGTATATTTTGCCAAGGACATAATATCACTTGTGTTTTATTTTTTTAAGTAGTGGCTTACTTCAAAATACATTTGGGGTTTTGTTTGTCTAAGAAAACACTATGTAAGTCTAAGTATCTATATATCTTAAATCTTAACACTATACATACTCGTAGTGCCATCTTAGCCAAAAAAAACCTAGGTAGTTAAAAAAGAGAAAGTTTCAACGAGATTGTGTCTTGTGCCAAACCAATATGACACCAAGTCCAATGTCAACAAGATAATTAATGAACTAAAACAATTACTTTGCTCACCCGCGACCTTAAAAGACCTTAAAAGTAATTGTTTTAGTTCATTAATATGGACCTCCGCAAAGTAACGCCTGATTCAATAAATTAACAAGATAATTATTTTACTCGGTGCATAAAATACACATGTTTTTAATACATGTACATGTTGATGTGAGGAGTGGATGAGGCATTACTTTATCGCGTCATAAACCTATTTATAAGTCATAAGATAATGTCTTAAAATAACCCTGTGGATCTAAAGATTACAAAAGAGTAATACCATATCACAGTCATTCTTTTATCAAGTTCATGAGTGTTATGCAAAATTTTAAAGTACATAACATTAGTTTTACATATACATATTCAGCAATAGTTTTAAATAATCGAGCGGCTTCTAACTGCAGGTAATAAAAAAAAAATATTTGTTACCAGAAATTACCATAGTTTTACAGCTCCGATTTCCATGACAAAAAGAGCTAGCCTTTGTAAAATATTGCTTAGGAAATTCTCGGTAAAAATAATAATAAAATGAGTAATATGGACCAACTGGACGACATACGGTCTTTTATCTATATCCATAATATCATAACTTCTCTATAATATGTTCGGAAGCGATACTCAAATGACCAGTATTAAGATACCGTTATCTGTAGCTGCACCATATTCACATTACGGTATCGCTATCGAAATTTTAATTACATTTAAATTTCGAACATCCTTCTAAACAAAAGAATCACGTTAGGGTGTGAACAGTCGGTTTGAAATTTCATTCAATGTTAACTCTTGTTTAAACATTTTTTCAACCCTGACGCAAAAATGACGGGGTGTTATAAGTTAGATTAGACGACTCTGTGTGTTGATGTGTGTGTGTGTGTGTGTGTGTGTGCGTGCGTGCGTGCGTGCGTGCGTGCGTGCGTGCGTGCGTGCGTGCGTGCGTGCGTGCATGCGTGTGTGAGCGCGCGTGTGCGCGTGCACGTACAAGTGTGTGTGCGCGTGTTAGTGTGTGTTTGTCTGTCTGTGACATCGCAGCTCCCGAACGGATGAACCGATATTGTTTTTTTTTGTTTTGAAGGTGAATTAGTCGGAGTGTTCTTAGCTGTTTGATGAAAATCATGAAACTCCGGTGTCGTGGAAAATCAGCAGAGCCCTGCCGTGGGACGCGACATGTGTCGACAGACACATTGGCTCTGTCCCACATTCAGGCAACTAGCTCGCAGGCCGGCGCTACAGCTGATCAGGCTCAAAACTTCAAGCACCGCAGGTACTTCACGTTGCGCTTGCGATTGAGACATTAGGGACATGATCAGCCGACATGAAGACGTTAACAACTTTTATAAGAGTTCTTGTCGTCCCAGTTAATCGACGCCTCATACATAGGACCCAAGATCCCAAGAGCTGGCACATACTTATCCCAGTTGATCGCCCTTGCGGTTCAAGGGGGTAATGCCGCCAGCATAAATAATTTGCCACAATTTGCAATTTGGTCAGGTCAAATTGAACGCAGCCCGCATTATGTATGAACAACATTGTCGGCCTCTATACATTTTGTATAGATATACGATCTGACCGTGCGGTGCACGCACGCGCAATATATAGAGACCAACAATGTTCATATATAAAGCGGGCTGCGTTCAATTTGACCTGACCGCAGACCGCAGAACGTATCCAGTGTGGCAAATCCTTAATGGGGACCCTGCCGCAGTCAGAACGTTTAGACGGCGTTTCAAGGGGCATAACATTCCGTATCTAAAATAGGGATTACTATTAACTTATTGTCATTTTTAATTTAGTTCATAGTTTCCTTTTTCAAAATAAAAATCTCCGTATAATATCCTAAAATTGTGACATTATCTTCACATTTTGTAGACGTACAGGTCAATATGTCCTATACCAATAGGTATTCTAGAGATCGAGCCAGCGCACCGTTTTCTTGTTTGTCATTGCAAACTTTAGTGACTACTTAATAGAGTGAGAAAGTGACACTTTAATCGATATGAGAAAAAACGACGCAGTAAGCGTTGAAAATTCCGAAAGAAAGAATTAGCTTTTGTTTTTCTAAAAGTAATAATATTGGTTTAATTCCGTTTTTATCGCATGTCTTAATATCTTTGATGTTAAAATTACAGCACAAAAAGTGTAAAGTCTTCAGACATCATTGACGTCAAATACCGACAATAGATTTTACTTTCAAAGATAAATGACGCTATATAACGTGAACACTTTGATCGTAAAGTGACCTACGGACATCCGCATTGGGTAGAACTTCGAATGAACATCAAAGGTTTGATGCGTAGGTATAGATTTTTGTACAAATTACAAAAAAGTGCGTAACAAATGTTTTTATTACATTTTGGTCCGCTAAAAAAACATACCTCAATACTTTCTGATCTCAGTGTATTCAGATCATAAATTGAACATCATTTCATAACAGATATACATTAAATAAAATTAGGTATGCAAAAAACTATAAAATCGTGACACAACTGGTGACGTAGGTGAGTAAAAAAACAATTGGAACTAGTTCTACATAGCATAGTAGGTATCGTACTATGGCGTCTTACAATCTGAATGGATATGACTATATTTCGTTGAGTGTTTTCCTCGTTTTGTTACTTAAGTTTATTAAAACAAACATACCTACAACACGATCACGTCAGTTTTTCTTTAGGATAGCATCCTAATCCATACGGATTAGGTAAGTTCCTTGTTGTTCTAGTACACGACCGGCAGAAAAGTGACTGCTGTCTACATTAATCCCAGAGGCTAATGACTATTAATTCCACTGTGAGGCAGGTCTAACCATAGCTGCAAGTCGAGTTAATCACGGTCTGCATCGATGGAACATAAAATGGACTAGGTAAGAATATCGATCGAACTGTGACGGCCACTGGTAGTTCCCACCAGAAGCTTTTTAAGTTATTTTTCGGCATAAAAAACATTTGGTATACCTTCTTCGATATCATTCCTGGCAGCAGCCTCTAGAAGCATGACGCTATCACTGAAGTAGATGTTCCGTTTGGTGCTTTTCTCTCGCTTGGCCCGCGACCGCAGCCATTCTTTCTCTCGCTGCTGCCATAGTTTCAGCTGCTGCATGCGACGTCTGGAAAATAAATAATTACAATAAATTTAGTATCACTTCACACATCTCAGCCTCACAGACTCACTGTAGGGCACAGGCCTCCTCTTAGAATCGCAGGGCTGTAGTTCCCACGCGGGAACCGTGCGGATTGGGAATTTCACACACACTATTGAATTTCTTTTCTGGTTAATCCAGGTTTCCTCGCGATGTTTTCCTTCTCCGTAAAGTTCGTGGTAAGTTTCTAATGTAACTTCGCACATGAATCCCGAAAATCTCAGATGTGCGTGCCCGAGTTTAAACCCACGACCCTCTGATAATGATGTATGGGGACGCCTTGCTGAGTCAGGCGGGCTGTCGATCGTTTTGCACAGTCATTCAGCCCCAATAATACCCACGACCCTCTGCCTGAGGCCATAGTTAGGCCACCGCGGTATAAATTTGGTATGTATACTGAATAATTGAGAAAACATATCCCTTATGTTAGCTTTCAATTCTGGTGGAGTTTGCAGCCTTAACTATCATCATCCCAGCCTATATACGTCCCACTGCAGGGCACAGGCCTCCTCTCAGGATGAGAGGGTTTGGTCCGTACTTCCCAAGCGGGCCCAATGCGGATTGGGAACTAGCCTTTAGCCTTAACTATACTGACATATAACTTTCTACAAATGTGAGTAGTTATAGGTATGTATAAATAGGACGTAGTTCTGCAAGCCGGAACCAACCGTTCTATAGTTAGATACTCATGTGTGAGAAAACACCGATTTTCCTAGAAACATGTGTAGAAAAATTTACATAATATCTTTTAACAAAGTTACTTTTTGGTGTTATACAATATACTGTGTAGGTAGGTACCTACAGATCGATACACAAGAGTTGGCACGAATGGATCGAATGAGGGAATGAAAGTATCTATCTGTTACTTATTTGAATACACTTCACACAAATATGAAAATGTCATGCATCAGTCATTTTCCAACAAAAATGTCAAAGTGACATTGCTTTCGTTCATTCCATTCGTGCCAACTCTTGTGAATCGATCTGTACTTTGTACATTTTTCTATACCTCGTTTCTAACAAAATCAGTTTATTCTCAAAACTATCGATTGCGGGTTGGTTCCGGTTTGCAGAACTACGTCCAATAGATATAATCAATTATAAATTAAGCAGGTTACAGCAGACTAGAGAAGGACTTGCGCTTGGTTGGCACGCAACAAATCATGGCAATCAGATTAAGCGATAGTTCAATATGTCAATCCCCGTACAGGGACGAACTAATTTACTCGTCTAAAGTCTAAACCCAAAATCACTACATAGTATAAATAAAACAAAGTCGCTTCCCGCTGTCTGTCTGTCCCTATGTATGCTTAGGCCCTGTTCACATTATTCCAGTAAAATCGTCCAGTGGTACGACATTGCGGGGCCGCGATGCTAACGAGTTACAGAGATCAAACGATGGCCGCAGTGGCATGCTACTGGAATGATTTTACTGGAATAATGTGAACAGGGCCCTGGATCTTTAAAACTACGCAATGTATTTAGATGCGGTTTTTTTAATAGATAGAGTGATTCAAGAGGATGGTTTATATGTATAATACATGCATAATTACACCCGTGCGAAGCCGGCGCGGGTCGCTAGTACAATATAAATTCTCAGTTGACGTGTCCGAAATCTTTTTTTACTAACCGGTGCAGACTCAGATTTATTTACGTAACGTAACCGGTCCGCGAAACGTAAACCACGCCTTTGAATATTTGAATGGCCGTTGCATTAAATGCGAAAAAAACATAAATTTCGTGACGAGATACCGGTCGTCTTGTGATTTCATATGGCGCCATTTGTGTCAATTATTTTAATATTTTTTGATATAAAAGCCAGCCAACTCCGCGACAACTCTTTTAAAACACATGTCGTCGTGTAACGTCAATTAAAATACGTACAGTCGGCCGACAAGGTGCTTAAATGTGTAAACAAGATCTCATTGTTAAGGCCGTTATGATGCATTGGGACTGTGGTATGATCTCAAACGAATTTTAAATAAGCAGCAAATTTGCGGTTTATTACAACGTCAATTTTGCAGTACAGACAGCATTTTGAGATAATGTAATTGGTCATAGCTAAAGTTTGACCGGTCTGTAAACATAAGTAATCGGTTATAGATTATAACGCCTCTGTTATGCTTTGTTCATTGACGCTGAACGTCATCAGCATTAAAAAAACTTTGAAACGGTTAAACATCTTAAGATAGGTATAGTCGGGGTAAGAAAAGGTTAATCACTTTTCGACCTTAACTCTTTGACATAGAGTTGAAAAGTGACGAAACTTTTCTTACCCCGACTATACATATACATCAAGCAGCTTACAGCGTAAAGATTTTTACAAACAACGAGAACAACATGCAAGGAGCATTACATAGTTGCAGGGCAACAAAGTTATAAATCAAGGATAACGTTGCATTTCTACCAGAGCTGTGCGAGTTAGCGGAGAAGTGTGCGAGTAAATAAACCACCAATTAGGACACTTCGTAGTTTAATACCCCGTTTCACCACCCATTGATTAAATTTATTTGACGGATAAATGTGATGACGTCTCTGTTTGTTTTGTTCGAATAGACGGAGACGGCATCACATTTATCCTTCAGTTAAAATTAATATTGATTAATCACATTGATCCTTCAGTTAAAATTAATATTGATTAATTTTAACTGAAGGATAAATGTGATGCCGTCTCCGTCTATTCGAACAAAACAAACAGAGACGTCATCACATTTATCCGTCAAAAAAATGGGTGGTGAAACAGCCCCTAAATTAAGTATTTCAACCGCTTAGCTAACTCGCACCGCACAGCTCTGGCGGAAACGCACCCTTACAGCGCCGCAGTGTAATGCTACTTGCACAGTGTCTAGGGACTGTGGAAACACGTATTTAAAGTCATAAGATCTAATTATTTAAAACCTAATGAAAATTAAGAAAAGTTGATATTTGCTTCGACGTATGCCCTAAATTTAGTACACAGGGCCTTACGAGGTCAAAGTGTATGAACACTTTTTATCATCATCATCATTTCAGCCGAAAGACGTCCACTGCTGAACATAGCCCTCCCCTATGATTCGCCAGACAGATCTGTCCTGCGCCATCCGCACTTTTTATCAAGTGCAGTAAATTGATAACATGCTTTTTGCAGCTTGTAGCTTTTCAAGCTCGAAAGTACAACAAAAACGACTAAATAATAAATTTAAAACTACATGAACTTTAGAAAAATATTATCACCCAGGTAACTTTAAAAATATTCATACGATGTAGTCGTGATTGGTACAATTTACCAATTGGCACGTTAGCTATTATTGGCTCACGTGGACGCGCGCAAACATACGTTGTAGTGCATAACTGCAAAGCGTATACATTTATGGGCATGTGACTGTTAGCAATTAAATAGTAGGCGCAGGCGCAAGTCGACTGTTGTTCTGATTATCGCGAAGCCCTTGACTTCGTTGGATATTGCACTTATTGCAGCGCATTTCTCTTGACAAAAATGGTTTTAACTGAAAGTGCTGGTAGATTAAAAATAAAAAGAGCCATTAGCGGCCACTATGTACTTAATGCTACATATAATAGTATAATGTATAGTGTAGTCAGAGACAACAAGTCTAGCTACCTCAATGTTGACGTCTGGTATGCATTAAATAGATAGAAATACCAAAATTTCAATTTTTTTAACAATTGTCATCGCAGATTAAGCTTAAGATCAGTCCAAGTATTTAGACCATAATAAAAGTAAAGTACGTATGTATATACGTAATCTTACTAATATTATAAAATGGGAAAGTTTGTATGGATAGATGTATGGGTGTTCACGCAACGGTTTTACGAATTCTGATGAAATTTGGCACACAGATAGTTTATAACCTGAATACTAAAATATATAATAGGATACTTTTTATCCCGGCATATTGCATCGTTCCCGCGGGATAGCGATAAACGAATTCTTCGCAGACGGAGTCCAGCTAGTATCATAATAAATCTATATTGTAATCCATCTAATTTTTAATATTAAGCACGTAGCAAAATTATAATGCAATAGGATTTTTAAAATTCCAAGTTGGGAAAACAGCCTGCACAATTCAGAGCAATTTGTGTGGATTAATTCAGCTAACAGCGTTCCATGTTTAACGCTTAATCCCTCATGGGCTGTTAACGGCGAACGGTCATGCAATCGTTAAAAGAGAAAACAAGGTTTCACTTTATTTCGCGTCAGACTCAAACGCTTATCAATTTATTGATACCAAAAAACAGGCCAAAAATGTAAAGGGTCAATGGTCGACGCAAGGATTCGAAAAAATATTAAAACTTCAGTCAAACCAAATAATTCTAACTCGACTCTAAAATTTCACAAGATACCAGCAACGTTCATCTATGTCAGTTAACCATCGAGGACGTGACGAATGACCTGGAAAAAGTTTTTAAAGAGATTCCCGCCCGCGAAAACCGGTCGATGCAGAATTATTTTCCACCTCACCTCGGCTTTTCCTTTTTGAACATGATGTATTCTCACATAAGTATAATCTCGTATTAATGACCGGTGACCGGTAAGAGTGTGGACACATAAACTTATCCTTATCATCGCAGTAGCCCTGTTAAATACCGTGATGTGCTAACCTGTGTGCGAAGGATTAACTAAATTTGAGAGATCAAACATGATTGTGTACACACGATGTACATTTGTTGACACTACGTATCGACTAGCTATACGATGGCTATGCTAAAATGCAAGTAAACTATTTCAGGAACAAAAATAGAAACCGAGCCAGCTTGTTTGACTTTGCTTTCTACGCATAAAGATTGCGTACAGCTACTCCCCCTGTCCTTGAGTTTGAAAGGTTTGCATAAATAAGTTAGTACAAATAAACGGGAAAGTCAGTAAAATTACAGCTACAAAATTGTCAAGAGGAAACTTGATTGTGGTTTACAGCGGTATGTATGTCTGTTTGCGTAAGATAGATAAAGTTTTTAAAGCTTGTCCGTTCGGACTCAAATATTTTGTACGCTGTTACGGGTTGCGGCATTCGCGACATATGCAGTAAGGCTGCGGTTAGGCGGTGACCAAAAAGCAATAAGCTAACTATCCTCATAACAAACATAACAGTACAGTTGTGTATGATGCATGGCGTGAATTAATCTGAAGTCTTTACCTCAGTTTGTGCGGAATATTATCTAGATCTGTTTTGAGAAACGATCTCGTATAATCTAGCGGAGAATGGCTTAATCGTAGGAATAAGTCTTCATTCTTATAATGTGTAGTAAAATTAATTATCAGGTAATAACTCCGATTAGAATAATATTGATAATAACTAGGCGCCGAGAAACATTCGGTCAATGAATTTGACAACGGGTAATCCTGCTGCGTAGCGGCCATATCTCTGACAATATAATCTATGTACAACATATACGTATCAGGCAATCAGCCGAGCTACTTCAATACATCACTTTTATCGACTCGCCTCCCTTTATATTCGATGATGATAACTTATTGAAGTTATTAGGAAAGACCATAAATACAGAATAGTGGAAATCTTATTTTTACTAAAAGCCATAGAACCTAAATGAAAAAGTACCTAATGGGGAATGTTTCGATACATTATTATGACTAACCGAAGTGTATTATGAATTTATATTTTTAAGATAACCTCATCTGGAGCGAAGAAGGTGGAAATCTTGGAGAAAAATTAAGTTCCACTCATATACGCCACAAATCTTGAGCATTGAACAATAACGCGCAAGTGTAGTTAGGTATTTCGTATTTTTGGCGGGAGAATGTATGGATTTCCCCACATTCCCTGCCACTTTTATTGATCCTTCAAGATCCACGTCAACCATTGTAGCTATAACAACCATAGGTATTTCGAAAAACGTAACCAATTCATTGAGGACGCGGCGACAGAACGAGCTATTGTTATGCATAGATAAGATATTTTCAAGGTTTACAAGTTTCAGCTTACATGGAATAAAATAGATACATTATCTATGCTTATACAATACACACAACCGAATGGTATTCCCAAATTGTATGGCGAGATGAAACAAGATAGGTGCCTACTCTTTTCTCGCGTAAATCAGGAATTACGGGACGATGAAAAAATTGCGCAAAAGTATTTACAGAAACAGATTCCGGTGTTGGTTTTATAACGGGTATGAAACGAGATGGATAAACATGAATTGGGCCGAGAATTTTGTTTATAAACAGTTCAGTGGGTACTTTGATGTTAATTACGGGTGTACTGCGATTACTATTTATTACAGCAGCGAAATAATGTCGGTCCCACGGTCATTCGGTTAACAAACATACTATTCAGTGAAAGTTAATGGGTATGCGTAGTTTATCTCCGAGATTATCTTGCCACCTGTATTTTTCTCCGTAATTTACATCTAGACTTATCGACCCTCGTTTGAAGTGAAACGCTCTGACAAGGAAAATCACCTAAGAGTACATACGATACACAGCCGTTATACGATCAGCGTTTTGATTGTTATGCTTATTAACGCGACCAAGCCATAAGAACAAAAACTACTACTTGAAGAAACGGAACCGCGTACCGCCGTGGAATCGTTCCTCGGTGAATGCCAGTGACTTCCAAGCCACTACCTATTGCAGTTTCCTTCTGACTCCATCCCGAGGGAAGAGCAGTACTAGGGCCGGTGCACCCTGGACATTGGTAATGATTTCCTGGCCAATTGTGGATATTCATTGGCCGATGGCTAATAAAATAATCCGACACGGGAGGGGGTGTATAGAATAATTTTACCGAACAGTGGCCGACATGTTTTAAAACTGTCTTCTACCTGACACCTTGTCGTCTAATGGACCGAGCCGTATTTTTTTAAACTAACTAAACATCGCCCGCCAAGGAAGTCGTAGAAAATTGTGATTGAAACGGTTCCACAAATTTGAGCGCACACAAAGCTATTGGTAACATACGCGCACTGAAAACTTACAAATCACGGCGGAAGCGGATTTGCTTCCAAAAAACTTGAAACACTAGTAAATGTGTCATACACAGCGTAAGAAACAAAAGTTGTCTCTCCTGTGGACATAAAATTATTGACTCCCAGTCAGCAAACTTAAGATGTATTTAAATGGGTCGAAAGGTGGCCAGGCGTCTGACACGCCGCTGTAACTTGACTAAAAATATTGACTGTAGAACCTTAACTTTTGTCATGTCCACAGGAGAGATGCAAACAAAAAAATGTATTTGACCCAAACCCAAAATGTATGTTTGTTACTTACCTTCTGGCTAAGTGGAGCCTCTCTTGGGTGGTGAGATGTTCCACCTGAGCCATCTCAGACACCAGGTCTGAGTGCTCCATCCTGAGGCCACACCTGAAAGTAACCAAGTGATAAGATTGAAGATGTTTCACACACCAGATAGTTCAGCAGAATGTTATGATTGGCTCTTGAAAAGTGGTTGGTGTTACGATGCTCCCGGACCCTAGAATTTGGAGGTTGTAGGGTGAGTGCTTGGTAAGGATGGGAATCAGAGAATCCAGAGATGGACCATTCTTCCTTATACAAGGTATATTAGAGCATTTTAAATTAAAAGTGTACCTTTTTCTTTTTTATAAATGAGGAAATTTTAAGGTTCTCTTGCTCAGAATCGAGAGGGCTATTGATTTCGATGTTTAAAAAGATGTCCATAATTTTCCATACAATTTTTTGTGTCAGTTGCATGACGAGCCATAAATGCATACTGTACGAAAACAAGTCACAAAACTGTCTCAAAAAATATGGACACTTTTTCCTTTATGAAAATTATTAGTACTTGTGATTTTCAATAAGAAAACCTCAAAATTTCCTAACTTAAAAAAGTAAAGGGTACATACAAATCTTATTGAAAATGCCCATTAGAATTATTCTGGAATATTTTATCAAATGGTTCAAGTTTGATTGACCAATACCCAGCAGCAGATTGGTGACTCTCTTTGAGTTATTGATTTATTTGGGTGGTGGTGATCATTTCCCATCAGATGACCCACTTGCTTGAAAGCAACCAATTTCAGTAATTTTGCCACTTCCCCTATGGCCAGGTTAATTGAAACAAAACAAACTATTTTGTCCTAAACATAATAACAATTAGTCGGTTTTGCCTTTGACCTGGCAAATATATATTGCATGGATACTGTCAAGATAAAAAAACAGCAAAATTGAAGAAAAAAATAGTGCCTGCTGTGTTATTACAACAATCATATATGATAATTCTTGTAATCCAATTTCAGACCTCATATGTAGGCCAGTAAATCAATTGTTAACTAAGTAACTAGGATATGTTAATTTAATTATAACATCAGTTTGTTGAAGTAGGTATACAAGTGAAGTGAAGACTGTTCATTATTTTGCAAAGTGAATGCAAAGTTGTCAGAGCTGGCTTTAACTAAGGGTGCAGGGGTGCAGGTAGTCTTGTGGGGCACAGAGAGAGTCAACAGCCCAAATAAAAATATAACTATAAAAAGGGGCACAGAATTGTTTCTACACCCGGACACCCAATCTGATTAAAACAGCCAAGAAAGTCAAATCACTAACACTTTGTCAATATTTCTAGTAGTCTGACATTTTAACCCCTCATGTGCGAGAATTGAAAAAATCGTGCATTCTAGTCTCAACTGTTTCATATACACCCAATGATAAAGATTTAAAAAAAATACAAAAAGTACCTATGCCTTAAATTAGACACGGATCTGTGTCTTAAGCATACGAGGGGTTAATCAACTTGGAATCATTAGCTTGTCTGCAGTAGTCACATATAACATTAAATATTTGAATGATTTAGTCATCACTATGTGGAGGTCTATATCAATGAAATATAAACTTTTACTTTGCTATCCAAGCTTGCTACAAAGTAAAGCAATTTTCACTCATAATTAATAACAAGTAATAATGTCAGTAACATACTACTTTCTATAACTACAGTCCTAAGCATTGTTTTACTTACCCAGACATCTAAGTCAGTAAGAACTAAAAAACTATTTTGACTCATCATTCAGTATTACAGACAATTTTCAGCAAATTTAATTCCCAGAATTGTAATCTACATAGATTATAGATAGAATAATAGTAATTAAAAACACTTAGCAACACTCAATCAATTGCAATATATTAATTAAGAGGTTCATTTGCAATTATGAAAAACTATTTAAAAACTTACTGGGTATATTAATGCATCTTTGTTATAAATTATCAACAATAGTTTTAGTGTAAAAATATCCAATATACTTTTGAGAGAAATTTGATGTAGTGTCCCTTTGATAACTGATATGATAACATATCGCATAGCCATGATAGTTCACCTAATCTTGTTAGAATCTTTTCAGACGGACTAATAGAGCAACTTCAAAAAGAAATTAAAAACAAGTACCTAACAACATTTAGAAAGGCACCTAGATCGACTACTTGCATTTAAACCACTTTTGCGAGCCAAACCTGATAAACAAAATGTAACCTACAAACTATACAAATTAAATGTTTGTTTTATTATATTTATTGTGGCACTTACCGCTATTTTTCTTTATTACGAAGCAAAAGTATGTTTCTTTCTAATCTTGACACATTCGCCACACATGATAAACAGCTAAGCAGAAATGAAAGCACAGAAGGTTTCAACCAAATAATAAACGAACTAAAATTAACGTATTGACTAACACAAAACTTCACAGTTATGTTTCATTTTCCGTTATTTTCGTGAAAATTATAAACAAGAAGAAAAATCACAAGACAATGCGAGCGGCACGGAACATCGTACAAGTGTTGCCAGTTTAGAAATCCATTGACGTTAGTGACCGAATTTTTTTTTTTTAATTTAGGATTTATGGCCTGGAAACTTTGACTTTTAAGCCAAGAATGAATAATTAATTACAAGGTAACGCCACGAGAGTTGAGGCGAATGATTACACACACAGCTACATAAAGTACTGATTGCAAAAAAGTAGTGAAGGAATGAAATGAGTGAGTGAATGAAAATGTGAATTATATGATCTTTAAGGCAATAGAGTCTGGCCAGCGTAAGTTAGCAATGGAAAATAAGATTTGCAACCCACATTTTAACGAAAATAAAATCCGTCGCAATTAATTTTAACACTGGTAATCCTGTGAATGAATGGAATAAATAAATTTGATACTTGTTTTATTTATTTATTTCTGATTTAAATAATAGCAGTTAGACTACAATATGCTTTTAGGTACATTGCAAATTGTACCAAATTTCAAATTTGAATCATGATAATCCTGTATACATACCACGCTATTTTACATACTTATTGTATTGTAATGTTTTGATTAGGTTGCGGGTCAGATGAAGGACTTGTTGCCCTGCCTGGGGGAAAACCACTTTTTTATTATGAGAGGGAGGCAAACGAGCAAGCGGGTCATCTGATGGAAAATGATCACCGCCGCCATGAAATGCAAAAGTTTATTTTCCTCAATTTCCCTTAGTTTTTGAACTGCTGCTGTGAACACTTCGCTATTCTTTAAACTAGCTAAAACAACCAGGAAAAACTATGTGAAATGCACAGTACTTCAAAAATAATGTAAAGTAAAATTAATACTATACTGCTTAATTTTAAGGTTAATTGCTACGCCCCAACAGGGCATCATTTTTGTACAAATTTTTGTAAGAAATGTTGCGATTTAATAAGTACTGAATACTGAATACTAATAAAGTATCCATTGATACCTACTTAACCATAGGATCAAAATTATCAAAACCAATTTGCCAATAAAAAAATGCTGCCAGTATTTAATTTGATGTACATTGCTGCTTTCCGAACTGGGGGGCTACTCCGAAATTCGAAAATCGAAGTTCGTATCGCATCGTCTTGTTCGCTCTTGTATTAAATACTATTAGCGTGAGAGGAATGGCACGATACGAAGTTGCTTGTGTTTGTGACAAGTTATGCTGGCCAGACTCTGCCTACGCAATACTAATGCTATCGTTACGAATAAACGTAAAAATCCCCGTGTGCGTGAGCTCAACTCTGGCCCTATACTACGAAGCGCGAAATTCGAACTTCGTTTCATGCCGTTCCGCTCACGCTAATGGTATTTATTACGAGAGTGAGACGGACCGCACGATCCGAACATCGAACTTCGAATTTCGTAGTAACCCCCCTGATGGCGTTACCTTATACTAAAAGCCTAGTGTTGCCGCTTGTGCTGAATGAACGAAGTTTTATTTGAGAAAAAACCTATTAGTTGTTGTTATAGTCACTGAAAAGTCATTGATGTGAAGTGAAATAAATGAAATAGCGTTGTTAAGTTAACATAAATACGACACAAGTACAATAATGTGTCTTTAAGCGTAACGTTCATAATTCTTATAGGTACTTAAAACTGATATTAACGCCATCTAGTGATCATATCGAATAACTTATGTAACAAGTTGTTGAAGAGTGAAAAATTATCAAATTTATCAACTATAGTTGCGCCTACGTTAATTCAGTATGCAAAGATTGCAGATTACAACTTTACTATGTTGGTTACCTTTCATCGCAGGTTCAACTTTGCGCGTATCATTTAATAACTAAAGTAAAAATCAATTTGCATCAAGTCATAGTTTTTATTTCACTGAATTTTTACATGATCCTCTATTTAACAATAATTAAACAATGAGTGGTGTAGATCTAAGGCTAGGCACTATAATGTTTTCAATTGACATACCATATTTCATAAAAAACCACTGCCTGCGTAGGTAATTTAATAAATAAATATTATTATAAATTGTTATAATAAAAAACGTTTATTTGTTTACAGTCAAATTTCATTTTGACCCTTGCACATTAAGTACGCTGTAAATATATGTTAGATAAGAAACAAAATAAATAATGTACTTAACTGATTGACACTTGCATTAATTAAAACATTCAACAACGTAATTTAATCACTAACTAGTTTTCACTAACTACTGAACATTTATTTTACAGTCCACATTTAAACAACTCAATCAGTCATGAAATGAATGCACTACGCTATTGTCGATGTTATCTACATTGTTACAATAACTTTAGCTTATCAATTCATTATCCTAATGTCGGATTCAGGATTATCATACATATCACAACTCTCGTGACTTGAAATCGTTAAATGACAATTTTACAGTGAAATATTTCGGCATTTAACATAAACCCACCCACGTCACCGTACCTTAAGTGTACCTAAGTACGTAGTAAGTACCTTAAGTGGTGCTTATTTACTTACAACTCGCCATGTGGTTAGAAAGTTACACGTCCTGGTATGAAAATTACGTAGTAATGAGTAGATATATACATAAATACAACAGAAAGTGATAAAAAAAACACTCAGATCTTCAGCTCATCTCTAAAATACTGCCTTAGGTGTGAATGCAATGTTCTATTACCAATGATCAACAACGATTATAAATTACTAGCTGATGCCCGCGGCTTCGCTCCCGTTGTGTGGCGCCATCTGTCGAAAATTGGTCGTACCAACTCAGAAACCTTTGGCTCATGCACAACAACTTTGATAAAGATCATCACATGATCAAATGCATAGTTTACTATTCTATAAAGGACAGACAGATAAACATTCATTTTTATATATTAAGAAGATAACAAAGAAGAATAGGTAATACGAGTATTAAACGTATAGCTGGCACATGGGCATGATAAACTTAAAAAAAAGCCTTATCCTACTGGTGTTTGTAGATGGGAACCCGATCTACAGCCTACTATCTTCTCAAAGCACAGTGGTTTTCAGAGATATCTGATGAGAATAAGGTAGTAGAAATTGGTTAAAGACTATATTTTTAGACCTTGACTTCTTATGTATCCTTATTTTTCTTATTTAAAAATAGTTACAAAATTGTAATGCCAAGCTGATCATTTTTAACTCTGTGTAAGTTGTAACACCCCATAATTTTATTAAAACATCAAAACTAAGTAACTTTCTGTTTTTTTTTCTTTAATACGAAAGCAGTATCATCCATCATTCAATTCGGGTGAAATAGGTAATTGTTTTTTTATTCATCAATTGATTCCACTTTAACTAAATATAGATATTAGCAAAACAATGTTCAAACCACTATAATCACTATAATTAAGTATGTATCTAATATTTAACCACTATTATTGTACTAATTTAACTAAGTAAATACAATTTACAAATGCGTGTTTGTGAAACGGTACAGTCAATGGGCTGCCTTTACAACAAAGCGTAAAATACTAATCTTAACTCATCTATTAATAAGAATTCACCCATTAACTGAACCATGAGACGTAATAAAATGATACATTAGTTACTTAATAGCATTAAGTACATTATTTAAATAACAGTTCAACATCTTGAATACCTATTATTAATAATTATTTATACAAGATTTTTCTTACATGACCGATTAATACTGTACAAGCGTCAAGCAAACATTTATTTTCCATGTGATATTCTTTCTAATATCACTCTCCAGAGTGGGCCAGCAATTTATCGTGTCAATTCTGTAGCATCTGACCTTTATATTATTATAATTTTGTATTTTGGCGATGCAGATCACATACCCAATTACTTGAAACGAGAAATAACAAAGAAATGTGAAAATGTCTATGGCTTAGGGCCTTTTTCTTATCTGTGATCATATACAAGTTATCTAAATCTAAATTGTGGTTATTGATATAACCAAGAGGTAAAGTTTTTTGTGTACAGAGGATAATCTCTGGAACTACTCAACCGATACAAAACATACTGTACATTGCAGAATGCTTCACTGTTTCTGATAAACGTAGGTTACTTTTTATTCCGGGAAAAGCAAAGTTTCCGCGAGGCAAACAAAATTTAAAGCATTTAGCTGGTGTTCAACAAGAATAGAGACAATGAAAATCTTTTAAAGAAAAAACAAACCCAAATTATTATTATTTTTTGTTTACTTGAGTCGGCATAAATATCACTATCATATAAATATATCAAATAATTACTTGTAAAAACATATTTTTATTCAGCCCCAAATCAATGTATTCAAGTGTAATAAGCAGTAATAAGTGACAATGTCATAAGGTAAATGTTTCCTTATTCAACATAGTAATGTTTTTTTATATAAGCTTATCAGCCATCAGTATAGGTAACACTATCAGAGTTGAGGTCACGCACACAATAAAATCTCATGTAATAACAGCGGGATTTTGACGTTTATTCGTACCGATAGCAATTTCAACAAACTCAACACTGAATTACAAGAGTGACTAAAAATTTCTTCAACCTATTTCGTTAAGAATTATTTAAGAAAATACATATAGTTCAAACAAAACAAAAAATAAAATATTATGATGTACTTTATTTTTTTAAATCAGATAAGCACATTTTTCGCTTTTTATAAAATACCGATTTTGATCGTTGCAAATATTTCTTATCAGTTTGAAATGGTTTTATTTCAAAAATAGGTTATATGATAAAAGAAAAATTAAAATATGCATAGTATTGCGTAGGTATTGCCTTAAGATCATATAATTCACATTTTTATTCACTCACTCATTTCATTCATTCACTACTTTTTTTACAATCAGTACTTTATGTAGCTGTGTGTGTAATAATCATTCGCCTTAACTCCCGTGGCGTTACCTATACCAAACTGAGTATCTACGAAAGAATTTATGTGGTACGAATATAATATAACACATACACATTTTTTTATCATTTGTATCTTACATAATATGTAATTTAATCTGCTGAGATGCCTACCTACGCTAGTAAAAAAATAAATTTCCAAGGTAATGGGTACAGCATTACATCGGTAAGAATAGACTAGAGATATGGAATAGGTATGTACCTATGCCGAAAATGTACTCAGTTATTTACAATCTTTTAACATTTTGTCCTATTGTATCTACCTGTTTCAAATGCAATTATTTCGGATACTGTATCTATTGTATACTATTTCAAAATTTCATAGAATATTAGTTAAAATACAGAATATTATATCTACAAAAAGTACAATAACACTCTCACAAAAATATACATTGGATTTGGTGCGCATACCTAGTTTACTTACACCAGAGTAGTTGTTCACAGCACAAGGAATAACGTGATGAGTTTCATTCACTCACTCACTCAAGTGTTTTATATTTTAAGAGTGGCAACCTATCATAGTCACCACGGCGGCGCACTCAGGTGCCTTCGTCAGAGGAGTCGGAGTCTGATGAGCTGGTGAGAAGGGTCGAAGCCATGGTCAGTTGGCGGATAAAGGGTTCTCTAGGTAGACTCTGTTGGCCAAGAGGTAAACGACGAACACCCATGCGCTCGCTCTCCGGTAGCGATTTGCAGCACTTTTCTTCTGTAATCGCGTCGCGGGACATTGATCTGTAAGAGAGGGTTTAAACCATACTTGATAATGTTATAATTGATGTACCAGTATAAAGTGTTCGAAGACTTTAACAGGGTTGGAAATGGAAACCACCAATTAAAGAGGTTTCAATAAAGTTAAACAAGATCGAGTTTTTTCATCGATAAATTATTTGTAGGTATTGAATTGCGAATATAATGAAAATGAAATAGTAATCTAAACAAGTAGGTCATAAAGCTGCTCCATTTGTTTCGTAACTATATTTTATTCCACGTAAAATGCTTGAATATGGCAACAATTTTGTAAAATTAGAATTTCTTTTTCATTCGTTTTTTACAATTTAAAACTTAAGTATTTCTTATCACCTGTATCATTTAATTTGTATTCTTTTAAAAAAAAGACAGTTTTAAAATGAAAGGCAAATTATTTACGACACATACCCAGTCAATTCTAACATGGACCCTCTCCTGCACTGACCCCGATGAGGCCCTTGCATGATGCTAGCAGGACGACTGGACGCCCCCAATGGATCCGAATGCGCCACATCTTCCATCAGCAACACAGATGGTCCTCCGAGGCTCGTGCTCCTCTTCGACAGCATGCTAGGACCTTGCCTCGGCTGACTAAACTCCCCTTTATACGAAAAACCCTCCCCTTTAGAGCACTCAGGCTTATTCTCAGAATCAGAAGCCACTGCATCCCCCGCCTGCGTAGAACTTGAGCTCTCTCTTCGGAACAAACCTATGATAGATTTTGGATGTTTCGGTTTCTCTATACCACCTAGTGGCAGGATAAATGAAAGGGAGGGGGAAGAGAAAAACCAAAAATGAGAATAATGTTGGTATTCAATAAAGCTAGTTAAGTTATAATACGATACATAGTGTAAATATAATTAAGTGCATATACGGTACCTAAGCATACGTAGATTAAAGACAAATGCAAGATTTGGATTTGGGATTGCAAGGCATATTTTTTAAACCTTTAAAATGCAGGGCTATAGAACATTCAGAACATATACAGGGTTATTTGTAATTCTCTAGCATCCTTTTAACCCTAAACTCCTACCACTTAAACAAATGTTTTTTGTTTTACGGCTTTTGTCATAACTTAATATTTTTGGTGTAGTATCGTTTTGGAAATTTGAGATTGCCTCTTATTTTTACGATACTCTGTGTATTTCTATGGGAAAAAAGTGCTTCATTTTAAAAAGTCGTAAAACAAAAACATTTGTTTGAGTGATAGGAATTCAGGGTTAAGAGGATGTCAGTGAAATACAAATAACCCTGTAGGTATTTATACTAACGTCCATTTACAAAATCTCTTAAAGAAATGCAATGGTTGATGACACGCTACTGGTTTTAATTAGGTAGGTTTTTGTTTAAAATATTGTAATTATTCAGTACAACTCTTCAGTCTTGAGCTAAGATCTTGAGTCAAGACTCGTGACAATTGCAACTGACCTTTATTTACAATTTGAAAGTAACAAAAATCAAATATTTTTGTCAAACCATTCATTTCATTCGTTCATTAACTTTTAAATTTCGCGCTCACCTAGAAACGTGGCCGACGGCGAGCTGTACGCCAGATACTCCTTATTGGAGGCCCAGGATGGGAATTCGGATTGTTTTAGAGCGCCGGCGCCCTCCGCCTCCTCTCGTTTCCATGGCAACATAGTCTCCGTTGCCGTGGGGGTGGCAACTCGCGCTTGATCCGCTACTATCATGTACGTGTCTACAATAAAGGTGTCAGAATAGGGTTTATTGGGTTAGTGTGTCGTCCAACGTATATTCCAACGAGAATAGCATACTCAAAGTGAAAATTGGATTGAAACTTCGCAAGTCACAACGTTACAACAAGGATACAACATAGTAACTGCATTTAGGTATTTAAACTACCTACTTATATTTTATCAATTTTATCATTTAAAAGCTTTCGTGAAACATTGGCATATTGGCATTGACACTGACCAACTTGCCAGCACTAGAACTAAGTAGAACAATAAATTTTGCTGATAATTTTTGACGATCTATTTTATGGTGGTTATTAAATAAGTAACAAGAGTAACATAACAACAATGTGTTCTATCATAATTTTGACTTTTATGATTTTGATTAAGTAGTCTTTAAATTGGGAACGTAACATCTTCCAAACCAAAAAAAAATATGCCACGAAGGTACCAAATTAAATCAAAATTCAGTCGGTACGAAATGTTTTTTTTTTTTTTTAATTTATTTACACAAAAACAAACAAAAGAAGTACAGAAATACTTATGTTAAAATACATCTGCCAAACTGCATAGCAGTTTGTTGGCAGAAAGTTTATAACTCTCACTAGGTACTTATATTAATAAGGTTCCGACACTCACTTGTCCGGTTTTATTAAAAATTCAAACCCGGTGCCGGCTAAGTATTTGAATAAAATATTATCATAAGAATATTTTTTTTTTCTTACCATTATCATCGGACATTCTCCTTTCATCTTCTTCTAGTATGTCCTCGTTTGGTACTAAAAGGTAAAAACAACTTTAAGGAAATGAAAATTTTAATTAGTTAAATATAAAAGCTCTACATAAGGGCTTCTGTTGCGATTCGTGAACTATTCATGCTCCAGTGATGGTAGGTAAATAATTATTATCATTAAATTTTAAACAAAAAATAAATCTTTTTCTCACTGTTAAATAGGTATAAAAAATGAATTAAAATTTCATATGTACTTATTACATTATTTCAATGCAAGTAAAGAAATTGGATAAAGTGAAACTATATAATATGCGTTAGTATAAATTATTCGGCTCAATACATATACGTATATAGTTATTTTGTTTCATATTATATTGCTAAAAACACATACAGTTGTTTGTGTTTAATAATTAACATGACATGCAGTTATTATATGCGTATTATGTTATGAGAAATGCATAAAATAAAATCAAAATCATCAAATATTTTTACTAATACCATGGACAGTTAAGATAATTCATAGATAAGCGGTAAATAACCTAAATACATAAATACACACATAAATAGCTATACCAAAAAAATATTACAACAACACACTGAAAATTTGCGTAGTGAAATCATGCATTAAGTTATTGTTATCTTATTTTCGTGTGATTATAATTCTAATACTTATACCTATAAAAATCTCGTGTCACGGTGTTTGTTATCGAACTCCTCCGAAGCGGATTGACCGATTTTTATGAAACTTTTTTCTCTATTCTCGGTAGATCTGAGAATAGGTTGTATATAGGCTACATTTCTTCGCGGACGGAGTCGCGGGCAATAGCTAGTAAGTAGATAGAAATCACTGCCAAGCAAGAACCAGTGCGAGCCTTTATGTTAATAATATTTATAATCACACGCCAATAAAGTATTTAAAACACGAAGTTCCCAACAAGGTGTCCTGTGTGTAACATACCGAAGTTGTACGTGGACCGGTCCCTTCTCCACGGCAAGGATTTTTCAACTGCTGTGGGCAGTATCTCCTCGGGCGTCTTAGCGTATTGCTTGACAATCCTCGCTTTCAGCGGATTAAACCCGGGCAGGTTAGCCAGCTGGTTAATAAGTGAGCTACTGTTCTCTTTATGCGAGGACGTCGGACTCACTTCTTTATATCCAGCTGATTATACCCGTTTGTGGGGAGCATTATTGCGGTGCCACATGAAATTGCCAGAAGGGAAGAAAACGACAATCAAACAATTAAACAAGCTGAAATGGAGAAGAATGGAAGATGGGGGCTAGCGCACTGTCAATGATGCTAGCGAGCAACGGTATTTGTGGCAGACCGAGCTTGCTTCGTCCTTCTCAACAGAAAAAGATCAAAAACAAATGGAAGAGAAAGTTAGATGCGGTATCACAAAAACTTAATCGAAACATGCCACCACAAATACGTCAGCACATTCTCACAGAAGGTTACGTATAGCCATGTCAAATCAAATCAAGGATTAGCTAAGGGCCCAGCAAATAAAATATACTTTGTTTAAACACCCTTTTTGTTACAGTATTTTAAAACTCACGACAAAGTGTGAAATAAAGGATAAATACATTTTTCAACGACATAAAGGAAATGTTTGGATTTGAATGTGTAGACAGGTGTAAGTATTACACAACGAGGAAATCCTAATTCGCTCGGAATTTAGACAGCTGTCGCTAACCCCTTCGAATGGCCCGGAAAAATTAAGGTTTCAGCTTCTCGTCACGAAGCATGAATAGCTTCTCCCGAGAATAACAATGTAAATAAAAACAATGTAAGAAAAAATAAAATGTAAATATAATTTATCTAAAGAGGTAGGTATATCATTATTTCAAAAGATTGGCTTTTGTAGAGCCCTATTATTGAGCTTTATTAATTTCACTCCAGTATTCAGGAAAGTAGTAGTCAGGAAAGTAGACTTGTCGAGAAAGGTAAATTTCAGAGTGTAATGGCCACTGGCTGGAAATTTAGAATCGATTTAGTGTAGTTATGTCGAAATAATAATATATGGTAATGTCAAGTTTCAAACAGATTTCATGACTAAGGGCCTGTTGTTTGATCAATAGTTAAACAAACTAATTTAATAGTTAAAATGTATGACAAAAATAAAAATAGTTAACGCATTTCAAAGGAAATTTGACTATTAGTTAGTTTAACTATTGATCAAACAACGGGCCTTAAATCTAGCCTTTTCAGCAAGTGACCATCCATAAATATTAGCATTTGTTGCGACAGCTGATATTAGTCAATTTTATAAGTAGGTCGACTTTTTGAAAATCGAATCTAAAGGAATGAATTTAAAAATTAGATCGATTCGAACAAGCTTCCATTTTCAAATCCAAACGTGTGAGTGCAATTGTGTTCATGCAGAATACCTACGCGGGGATTTGGCAGTGAATGTAATACCGCCGTCGTCGCCATCTCGACGAGGTTCCCGGTCGTCGTCCTCTTGCAACACCTCGTCTATGTAGTCTGGAATTTTCGTTAATTTCATTATGCTGGTAGTACTGGTCTTTGTTCCTTTTGTGAAGAACAAAAACGCTAATAAATGATTGATCTGATGCTGTTGCGTTACTTCTTAGTTACTTAGTTTTTTTTTATAAAACTTTTATAATTATAATAATTAAAGTGCGGTGATCGGTGAACGTGGGATGTTACGCTACATAATCACATGCTTCAAAAAATAATCGTGGCGATCTATTTGCGTGAGTGAGAATGTTTTTGTAGAGAATTCAGTATAAAGTACTATTAAAACACATTGGGTTTAAGATTAATCAGACCAGAGGCCGTATTGCCTGACGCGCAGGTGTTCGCCATAGCATTCAACTTCTGTTTCTACCCTCATCTGATACCGTTTGACAGAAATAAGTGGTAAAAGCGATTGTGATTCTGGGATTCGATTTGTGGCATTCGAACATGGCGGATGTAGACAGTATATAATTTTGGTATTTCTGTTTCTTTGGCTAGATAATTTTGATAGTGTTTTATGCGGCGATTAACCTTAACTGTTACAGTGATCTCAAAATTCTATATTGCTCTCGTGTCTGACATTTTTAATGCGCAAGTTGTCTCCACGTGGTTTCTGGAATTTTACTATCAAGTTGCAAAAACTACAATTACCGTACAACGTGAGTCACTCTCATAGCAATTAACTAACATTGGCACAAGCCTAGTGGCCGCCATTAAGGAAGAAGAAGAAGAAGATTTTGATTCTGATTGCGTTAGACAATGTAGCATCTGTGTGCAATATCAGGAGGTTCCTATCTAATGTAATAACTAAGCAACTGTGCTCAGCAAATCAATAGAGAATAATGATATTATTATATTTACAATCTAAGCGTGTTTTAAATAACTTAAAATAAAATAAAACATATTATTTAACCCACACGTGCATGCGATCGACACTCGTGATAGTAATAAAGAAAAAATTAAGTACCTAATCTATAATACTTTTTTTTACCGTGCGTGAATTGTTTAGCGGAACCATTTTGCTGGAATTCAGGGAAAGTGACATGGTTTTTGCCATCCTGAAAAGAAAACAAATACTGTGTAGGCAGGAGGGGCACAGTTACATATATCACACTTTTCATGCGACTACAGCGATCTCTGGTTGTTTGGTAAAGAACTAAATTAGCGGCCATCTTGGTTGACTTGTCAAACTTGTCAGTTGTCATTCATCAGCCATGGCCATGGCGTACCAAATTGTGCGGTCAAGGACTTTAATTGATAGGCCACTTGCCAATGTTCGTATTTTAGCCGTATAGTGCAAATCGGGTTTAGCCGCTTATACTTCGTATATGCTGATTTGAATTAGACGGCTAAAATACGAATAGTGGCAATTAGCCTATCAATTAAAATTACGCGTAATTATAGCTGTACATCACTACCAACATATACATATAGATAGGTATACATCTATAGATACGTCACATTAGTTCTTCACCAGGGCGTAGGGCAGCAGCACCTTCCATACATGCAAATTTGACCATAGAGTTGCCTCTCTTGTTCATATAATATTACAATACTCTTTGTGTGTAGGTAAACAGTTAAAAGGCAGTATAGTAAGTGTAGTATAGTGAGGGAAGCCCAGGATCGCGAATGTTGGCGCAATATGAGGGAGGCCTACGTCCAGCAGTGGACGGACAATGGCTGTAGATAGATAGGTACAGAACATACGAGAATGGTAAAAAATATACCTATATAAAAAAAAATATGACTACAAGCATTTTTACCGATTGTACGTTTTGTTGGTTGTACTTGTATTGTCAAGTGTGTTAAATTACATGATTAGAGAGAGAGACAGAGAGAGAGACAGAGAGAGAGAGAGGGAGAGAGAGAGATGTTTATTTACACATATTCGATACCTAGGCACAGAGAAAAAAAAAATTGACAGAAAATATAAAAAATTATCATCATCATTTCAGCCGAAAGACGTCCACTGCTGAACATAGGCCTCTCCCAAGGCTCGCCAAACAGATCGCTCCCGTGCCATCCGCAACCAACGCAATCCCACAACCTTAACCAGGTCGTCGCTCCATCTTGTTGGAGGCCTACCTACACTGCGTCTTCCGGTCAAAAATATCGAATAGCCCCACTCAGCAAAATGTTATGGAGAGCCACAACGCTGTTTTTCAGTGGGACCCATTTGATTAGACCCACACAAACATAAATATGCTTACATAATATCAGTAACTAACACGGTAAATTAAGTAAACGCGGTGTGCCTACTGTTTTTTATAATAGACGTCAAAAAACGAGGCTCAATTTGGAAAATACTTCCGAGGTGGTCCCATACAAATTTTATCAAAATAGCTTCAGCAATTATAAGGTACAAGATCATTTATTGCCATAAAATAATTCAGAGAAACGAGACTTAAATACAATACCGTTTATATTTGCAGTCGGTTGACGTTTTTGTTTTAAACTTTAAACCTTAAGTGCATGATTTTTAGTCGTAGTTAAGAAAACTTATGTAGCACCTACTTTAATTCAGATGTCAGTACAAAAGTACATATCTTGTCTATTTAACAGAGTTAGTACTAGAAAAACACCGGCACATACGTCCCACTGCAGGGCACATATTTAAATAATTTTATGTACTACTTTAAATTACATAATAAACATGACATGTAATTATTTGAGGTGCCATGAGAAAAACCAAAAAATCACGAGAAATATTTTACGAATATTCCAACAAACGGCATTGTAAGCCGAGCCCACCATCGACGTGCGATTGTTGACGCCCACTGACAGTTTCTTGTCCCTTTCATTTGCATACAAAAGTGCAACAGAGAGAACGCCTTGCTAACTCTTGTTAATAGTTGTACAAACCTATGTATATTTTTATAATCCATGTAAAATAAGATAAACATTATAACACTAGACTGAGATCTTACAGTAAGAAGTTAATGACCTTAGTAAACAAACAAATTTGACGATAGCTATAGGCCCATACTACACGGGCGGTTCTCCCGCCGCGGGAAACCGCTTATGAACCGCCACTAGGTAGACACAATTTTATAATGGAAGTTGTATGGTGCAAACTACACTAGTGCGCAGCTCCGTCAAGCGGTTTCCCGCGGCGGGAAACCGCCCAAGTAGTATGAGCCCTAGTATAACAGCATTGTTACAAAAAACAATTACTTATTCGGTAAAATCAACCCGAACACTGTCGAAAAAATGTCCAATTTTTTTACATTTTCTAAATTGCCGCCATTTCGTTCATAATTGTTACTATTAACAAATGTTGATTTTTTGGTTGTGTATGCTCCGCCCACACCATTGTGTTCAGGGGTCAAGAAAAATAAATAAGTAATACGAAAAAAAAACCGGAAAAAAAACTATAATTTAGATTCATTATACCTTGTTCCCTCGTTTGCTACGTTTGTGGTGGTGCTTTCTGTCGCCGACCAATCGTCGTATGTTCATATGAGTTTTGTAGTTGACCTGAGTACCTAGGTCACGGTCATTGACCGCATGCCGACTGTAGCTGAGACGACGATGCTAAAATTAAAAAAAAATTAGAAATACTCAAAACTCAAGTTTGATTTGGTCATGCTAGATCCAAATGCGAACTACCGCAGGCAGATCGAACTGGCGTGCAAAGGAATCATTAAAAAATTCACGAGCTTTTTAGCTTGAAAAGGTTTACTTAGTAACGTAATTATATATTTACTTATCATGTTTATACGTCAATAGCAAATGCCAATATGTATCAAGCAAACCTACATAAGAAGATAAGTCATTATAAGAATGGAAGAAATACACCGCATTGCCTGGCTATAAAACATCCCTGGGTTGTTATAACTTTTTCTCGAGTTCTCGCTTCCATTTTTATTCAGACTTACTTTATTGAGGTAGTACACCTACGTATATTAAGTAGAGAATCACGCAAGACTTGATTCTAATCAGAGGGCATTCATGTCGACCAACTATGAGCACCTACATTAGTTTCAATAGCTTAAGATATTAAACTATGCAGGCAAAGTTTGAAAGATTAACTAAGTTGGTATACTACCGACCTTTCATTAGAGGGGATGGGGTTCTTAGCCTAATGAAATGGGTGCTTAAAAGGTCACATACACATACACGTCTATAAGGCTTGCAAAGTTCCTCGGCAAGCAAATGGTGGATCCTTGCGTCTGTCAAATCCTTCTTACTAGGATTATACTCTAACTCTTGCATGTCAATGTTCCACGTCGATGAATCCAACTGACTGAAACTCGGACTAAAAAATAAACATTTGTTTTTAAACATGGGGAGTAGGGAGCCATTCAAATGGACGTAAAAAATCATACCTTCCGTTAAAATTTGTGTTAGTATAGTTTTTAAAAATGGCCGACATTGATTCGGCGCCTGAAATATTTCCGATAGTTGAGGCATTCCTCTGCATATACTCTATAGCATCTTTCATGGCCAGTTTCGAGTATGTCTCTAATATCTTTGGTTCTTGGCCCTGGAAAAATACCAAAAATTTTACTCATTCATAATATTAAAATTTTTATGTACCTAAGTAAGTACTTACAACCGGTCGCAATAATCAATCCATGGATAGTTTTCGTTACCAACAATTACATTTTACTAACGCATTTTAACACATATCGATAATTAGTGGAAAGCTAAAATCGCTGAAGCGCCATATACCTATCATATAATGGGCGCTTTAGTGATTTTTAATCTTATCACTAAGGTAAAAAGCAACTACTTATTCCTATTTCCTATTCCTTTTTTGCAAGCTTTTTATTAACTTTGCAATGTATCTATGTATGTACCTACCTCTACCTATGTATGTACGGGTCAAATATTGGAAGTCGAATTTGACCCACTTCCAGTTGTCGGATTCACTTGAAATTTAGTGTGTTTATGTAAGTTGGATGACAATGCAAGTACAGTCAACAAAAAGTATAGTCAGCGAAAAAGCTTGCATTTGAAATTAAATTTTTAACAAAACTTATTACCTTTCCATTGTCGATATACTTAGAGGCATTGAACAGGTGCAGATGTTGCAAAAATACCAAAACAAAAACCGGCCAAGTGCGATTCGGACTCGCGCACGAAGGGTGCCGTATCTATAAAAATCACGTTTGTTGTATGGGAGCCCCCTTGAATATTTATTTTATTTTAATTTAATGATTTATTTTTAAAGTCAATACAGGGTTATTTGTAATTCACTAGCATCCTTTTAACCCTAAACTCCTACCACTTAAACAAATGTTTTTTGTTTTACGGCTTTTGTCATAACTTAATATTTTTGGTGTAATAACGTTTTGAAAATATGAGATTACCTCTTATTTTTACGATAATCTGTGTATTTATATGGAAAAAAAGTGCTTCATTTAAAAAAATCGTAGAACAAAAAAAATTTGTTTGAGTGATAGGAATTTAGGGTTAAGAGGATGTCAGTGAATTAAAAATAACCCTGTATAAGTATAATTAAATATTCTGTGAATATTTCAAGCGTCTACCTGTTGCCGTTATCAATATCGAGCAAAAACGAGCAAAAAAAAACACGTTTGTTGTATGGGAGCCCCCTTAACTATTTATCTTATTCCAGTTTTTAGTATTTGTTGTTATGGCGGTAACCGAAATACATCATCTGTGAGAATTTCAACTCTCTAGCAATCACGGTTCCCGAGGTACAGCCTGGTGACAGACGGACAGATGGACAGACGGACGGACGGACAGCGGAGCCTCAGTAATAGGGTCCCGTTTTTACCCTTTGGGTACCTACGGAACCCTAAAAATACCTAGAATTCTGTTGCGGGATTGAAACGGTGGCGTGTGCCACGAATGCACTTGTTGCACGAATTATAGTACCTAAGTAATACTTTGCTTGCGTTGTCAGCCATCTCAGTAAAGTGTTTAGCTTAGTGCTTTTAAGAAAGGAGAACTATCTGTGGATTTATTATTGGGAAAAGCCGTTAGTTGTATTGACATCTACCTGATAGTTCCTTAACAAGAACGGTCTTATGAACCTATTATCAAATCTCTTGAACTTATCCCTTATGTGGTGGTTACCGTGTTTGCCTAAGATATCTTCTACACCTGCCATCAAGTGGTCCATAAACTGTAAAAAAATACGATAAGAATTATTTGAATTATTTAAGTAAAGCATTATTTCATGTTCAAAATATTTTTTAAATTGTTCGTACCCTTTCATGTATCCTTTCGTTCATGGTCGGTTTTCTCTTTTCAGCGGTTTTCACGTTGAGCATTTTAACCAAAGGTTTTATGGTTATGCCCTGGATGAAAACCGTAAAGTATATGACCGCTATTGTAGTCGTCACAAACATTGGTTGCAGTTTAACAATTTCAGGGTCTATTAAGAGCACTAAGGCAAATGCTACAGCACCGCGAAGACCTTAAAATTGATAATCCGTTAGCAAAAATATGTTGTCTGCTTTGAATATAAGCTATAATAGTAAAAAAAGCAAATAAAATGCAACAGAATTTAAAACTGTTGGCGAAGAAGAAATAAATTGCTTTTTATTGAAGACCCTTGTCAGAGTTAGAATAAAAGGCACATTAGAGCTCGAAGCACTAATGATCGTCCGAGATCAGCTATTTAATTTAATTAAAGCTCAGAAAGTTCTTAACCATAAAATAAATGTTTAGGACAAGGATAACGACTTAAGGACACATAACATTAAAGATATTCGCATTAACCTACAAATTAACCATATGAGAAAAATACTGGTAGATCGAGACAATCTTACGGAAAAAATGGCTAAGAAAAAAACGCATAAGTATATATTAAAGACTATGTGCAAGATGAAATTATTGCTTACCTCCATAAGACATCACGAACTTTTCGACTCTATTAAGTTTGTGCAAACGAAACTTATTAGCTACTGCACTAAATATGTACACTCCTGAAAAAAATATTATGATTACAGTTTTCAGTAAAGTCCTGTTCACACTCGTATTATTACAGCGTATTGTATCTTCGACCTTATGCAAGTTGTATATGACCAAGAAAGGTGTGGCAAATCCTTTCACCATCAAAGGCTAGTTTCGGTCGACTAAATACAATAATTTCAAATAGCAAAATTATCTACTTTTGAAGAGCGTCACAGCAAAAGTCTTTCTTACTTAGCTTAGTAAATTTCAACTAACAAAATTATCTACTCGTAAAGAGCGATACAGCGAACTTCTACAACCTACGGATCTGCCTGTATCAAACTATATTTGCCTCGAAAATTTGTCCATAGGTATACTAAATATTATGAACTTTTCTTAAACCATCAAAGGCTATTTTCACTTACAAGTTAACGTGATAATCAGTCTTAAGGCTGGCGCAGGCTAGATACGTGTACGTGTCATGTAATAAATGAAAATATTTAATCTTTCTCTGGTATCTTTATCAGATTGTCCGTCCGCCTTTCGGCAGGCGTACCAACAGTATTTTGTGTAGTGCGTCCATTAAAGTATTCGAATGATCAGCAACCATGCCATAAAAGTAACAATTACTGAGTAAAACTTGACATAATTTGTCAATTAATATTCTAAAAGTCTATGGCACTATCTTGGCGCAGCGCAGGACTTTGATTACAGAAAGCCCAGTTTAGACCTGATAGAAAATCCGTGCAAGTTGCATTACATTGCGGCGTTCGATTGACCACTTCAAACTCGTTTGCTCTACGGCCTTGCAATATACACTTGCACGTTTTTTCTTGCAAGTTTAAATTCGGCTTTATATTGTTCCGCTTTCTGGTCAGCGGCCAAAAATGACTCTTCCTCAAGTTCTCTATGTCAAAACGTGGCTTGCGAAAGCGAAGATACGATACGCTGAAATGTTACTACGAACGTGACCACTGTTTTATACTTGCGAATATTTCAATATAAATAACACTTACCTATTATTCGAAACACTGAGCAAAATATAATGGTCAACAGCACAAACCAAGTGTTCCAATCATGGTTGTTGTTAACTGTTGCCACCCCAAGGAACATGAAGATGATCGTCTCGGAAGATGACGAGAGCATTTTCATCGTGTATTTGATGGTGGTGTGGGATTTGTGCGATATGTTACCCTCTACGTAGTTCTTCATTGTTATTCCGCAGAATGTTATCCTGTTACAGAAGTGAATTTCATGGTTTCTGCTTAAAATAGCCACATTTATTGGAATAGTACCTGAAAGGCCTAGCTTTACTTAGGATAAAACACGATAGCACGGGTTTTTCCAGAGTTAAGATCAAGCTAGATCGATTGTTCTCCCCGAAAACCTCCACATAGCAAATTTCGTCGATATCGATAGAGCCGTTTCCGAGATCCCCGAAATATACAAGAGTTGCTCGTTTAAAGGTTGCGGAGAAATAGACAGACCAAATTGTAACAAAAAACTTTACTCATAGGTTACATTTTTGTTTTAATATTACAGGATTATATTAACGTATTGATTACCTACCTGCTCCAAAGAAAATAGGTCTTTTTAATAATCAAGACCTATTATTTCATACTAAATACGAACTGAAACATGGATGCACAGGAAAAACACGGAAAAAGACCAGCTCCGGGAATCGAACCCGGGTCCTCAGCATACCGTGCTGCGTGCTTTTTTACCCCTACACCACGACTGGTCCTACCTAGACCTATTAAATAAGACGTGATGATTTAAAACACTGCACGCCTGACATTCGCAGACAGCAAGTCTTTACTTACATTGGCTACAATAATTACATTGACCTTAATACGTAATCTCATCACTACACAGCATGTATGTGTCGGCTTCCATAATATTTGCACCGATTTGTAACAGGGCCAACGTAGCGCTTCCTGTGTACCCCTTTCAAGCCATTTCCTGAATCTCGTTTGCTGAGTGCAAGCACCACAGGAATTAAATGTAGCCAACATGGCGAGGAAAATGCATGACCTACATGGATTGAAGGCTAAAAGCGTGGAAGTTGACGAGCTCTGTTTACAGTTAGTTACATTAATCCTACTTCTTACTAAAAATATAAATGCAAAAGTTTGAATGTTTAGCTGCATGGATGTTTGTTACTTTATACTACTACTTGAACGAAATTTGGCACATATGTAGATAGTTTATAACCAAGATTTATACATAGGATAAGTACGTTTTCTAATATTATTCGTTTTTTATCTGCAGTAGGTTTGTTCAACGAAACCCAAGTTTTTCAGGTGCGCTGGACGGGATTTTTACTCTCATCTACGGGCTATACGCGCGAAGCGTGCTACCAATTGCACCACAGGTCTCCCAACCAACCTAGCCGAAACTTCTGTCAATGGCTTGCATACGCCATTAGTGGAGTAAGTGATATTTATCACAACTATCATAACTCCTCATGACTCCTAAGTTCCAATTTGCAATGCTTCGCTCAGTGAAATCTAAGATAGACTAAATAGACTTTTTCTTTAATAAAATCTTAGGATACTTTTTATGCCGGGAAATTGCATAAGTCGTCTGCCGGATGGCGACAAACGTATTTTTCGCAAGTCACGGACAACAGTTTATTTAACATTTGTCTGTTCATTTGGAGCTTTAGGGGATAAGGCTAACAGTTCCAGTGATGTATACCTAATAAAATAAGTGGTATTTGGGTATAGTTATTTTAGCGTTTCAACAGCTATCGGTATTAGGTCACATATACTAGGGGCGTTCAATAAAAAGTGAGAATGAGTATGTTATAAACAACTTTTACTAAATATCATTTTATTTTTCGACATAGTCACCTTTTAGCATAATACACTTAGTATATCTTTTTTCTAAACTTCAAATTCCATTTTTAAAAAAGGTCTCATTTTGAGTACTTAAAAAATCTTGTACTGCAGCGACTACCGCGTCGTCGTCTTCAAATTTCTGGCCTCTCAGGTATTGTTTCAATCTCGGAAATAGGTAGAAATCACTGGGAGCGAGATCTGGTGAATACGGAGGATGCTTAAGGATATCGAACCCAGCATCACGAATTGCAGCCATTGCAACGGCGGACTTGTGTGCCGGGGCATTGTCCTGGTGGAACAGCACAACTTTCTAGAGTTTACCTCGCCGTTTTTCGCGGATCTCATTGCGCAATGTTGCTATTTGTTTGGCGTATAATGTGCCCGTAATAGTGGCTCCATGCTCGAGATACTCAATCATTAATACCCCTTTACCATCCCAAAAAACAGAGCTGATGACCTTACCGGCAGATGGGCTCACCTTGAATTTCTTCGGAGTTGGAGATGATGGCCTTTTCCATGTCATAGACTGCAGTTTCGTTTCAGGGTCGTAATGATGGAGCCATGTTTCGTCCATTGTTATAAATCGCGCCAAAAAAAGTTCACGGTCTTGCTGCATCAGGTTCAAAGCTTCTTGACAAATCTCTAGTCTAGTTTGTTTTTGCGTGTCAGTAAGCATTCTTGGTACCCAACGCGCAGATACCTTTTTCATACCCAAGCGTTCATGTAAAATATTATGCACGCTCCCCGTTGAAATCTTTACATTTTCAGCAATAAAACGAACTGTGACACGACGATCCGCCAAAACTGAGTTTTCGACTTTTTTCACAATTTCTTCAGTTACTGCTGTAGTAGGGCGTCCGGAGCGGGGGTCGTCCATTGTCGATGTTCTTCCACGTCTAAATTCAGCGCACCAACGTGCGACTGTCGAATACGGAGGAGCATTAGACCCTAAAGTGTCCCGCAAATCCAAATTGACTTGGTCCGTAGAAAAATTTTTCAAATACAAGTATTTGATAACGGCGCGCAGTTCAATTTTCTCGATTTTCGCTAACGTACTCAATAGCATTGCAAAGAAATTACCGTATATTTTTTTAAACAAAAGACAGTTAGTTTTTTTTTTCATAGCAATCAGCTAGATAGATTAGCTTTACCGGCCAGTATTTAATTTCGTAATATTAAAAGAGTTTGCATCTCATTCTCACTTTATATTGAACGCCCCTCGTATTGAAGAAGGAAGAAGCCACACCGCACCAAAGCTGTTTATAAAACGATACAGTACAGTCGGTTCCCTAACATATTAAGGTATCCACATTTCTATGCAGTTAGTATGGAAAAGTGGATAAGTACTTAAGTTAGGGAACCGACCCTACGTACAATACAATTTCAAAGTACTTCCGGTACCTACAGTTTCAATTTATTAAAATTTCATTCTAACTGTAGCTTATTTCCTCAATGTATGCGATTTACTTTCATTCTACATGCAGTTACAAAAATTAACGAAACAAAACACTCACGCAAGGATCCCGCTCATGTGGAACATCTCGGCGTTAAGATATGCCAAGTACGCCATAATGAAAATGAAGATCGGTTCAATGACCCTCACTTCGTGGGTGAACCTAGTAACGAGGCCAGTAGCGAAGCCCCACACCACGCCGATGCAGGTGCCTCCAACTGCCACCACGAGGAAAGACGCCAGACCCGCCAAAAAGTCTGTGTAGACGAGATTGGATGGACCCATTTCACTAAAACAAGTAAAGTTAGAACGCAATAAGCAATAATTTGTTGTGAGTTAGTTCCGAAAAATGTTACTTGTGAGTAAAGTACATATTAAGTTATCTTTTGACTATCCACACAATCACTCCGTGATGCAACGCTCGGGCGATACCTCGTGCTCGCCATCGACATGATTATTAGGCTGCGTTTCCACCAGAGATGTGCGAGGTAGCTAAGCGGTGCGAGGCTGTGTAACGAGGATGTGTAACGGTGTGAATTGTTTCCACCAAAGAATGATGTGTGAGGTAGCTGAGCGGTGCGAGGATGCGTAGCGAAGATGTGCAGCGGGCTCGGGCCAGCCAGACGCCGCCTAGCAACGTAGCAACACATTGTCCCTCGCACACATCTTCCTCGTTCCGCTGAGCTGTTTCCACCAGAGCTGAGCTGAGCAAGGATAGGTAAATGAACTGTTTCTATTGGTTCATGACAAACACATCAACCTCATCACCTCGCAACGCATCATCGCACAGCTCCGGTGGATACGCAGCCTTATGTCTACTCGAGTTACAAATTCGTGAGTGAGTGAGTGAAAATAAGTAGAAAAGTAGAATTTCTGCTTTCAATTTGTAACATTTGAGTTTATCCGCAAATATTATTCCTACACTCAGGTACGTAGAGCAGACCACAAAAACCACTTGTCCTATAACGACACTCGGTAAGAATAGCTATTGATATTTACGTTACTACCCGCAGGGATCGTAAACGAATTTGCTTTATCGTGTATCGTGTTGCGGCAAATTTATTTCAAGCATCTCGTGTCTGGCGTCAGGTGTCAATTATGAGGCTGTATTTGGTTAGGCGTCTCGTTAAATAACCCAAAGAAGGTAAGTATTTAAAAAGTCGGCTTAATTTTATGATCAATGGTGCCATGTTGTCATACATAATCAATGATTATATCTCAGGCTTGCGAAACCTGAGCCTGAGAAACCATCAGCATCATCATCCAAGCATATATAAGTCTCACTCCAGGGCACAGGGCTCCTCTCAGAATGACACGACCGTCTGCTTGAGTGAGAGCCACTAGGCCATCATGGCTGAAAAATGCACGAGCCTAATTTTTCAAGGTAGAATAACAAGCTAGTATTAGTAAGATAACAAGCTCTGGCACTTTCTGGTTACTTCTGTACAAACGAAACCAGATAAGGAACATTCGTTATTTATTCGTGCAGTATCTAAATTGTTATTTTACCAATAGAATAAGTTGTTTTTGTTTGTCATGTTCCCAAGGAGCTTTATGCAGTTTATATACATTACGTCGATATAATCAATTCATTTGATTTCATTATATTAACGAAAAGTTATTGTGAAAGTGATTGACCCCTATCTCACCTGATGGAAAGTGCAGACGAGGCCAAAGGTATACAGAGTGTAACATTTAGATCGGTCAGTATGGGAAAGTCTGAAACTATAAAAACGACCAGATGGCCTAGTGGTTAGAGAACCTGACTATGAAGCTTGAGGTCCCGGGTTCGATTCCCGTGTCGGGGCAGATATTTGTATGAAAAATACGAATGTTTGTTCTCGGGTCTTGGGTGTTTAATATGTATTTAAGTATGTATCTATCTATATAAGTATGTTTATCCATTGCCTAGTACCCATAACACAAGCTTGCCTAGCTTACTTTGGGACTAGGTCAATTGGTGTGAATTGTCCCGTGATATTTATTTATTTATTTTATTTATTTATAAAGACATAATGAAGATCTGTTCTCGGGAACCATGTCTTCGATTTTAGCAACAAGGAAAACAGCATTCATACATTTTTAAAAAAACTTGTAGGTCAGTTAGGGAATCGAACCCGAACGTTTTGAAAAATAAAACTAACACTAAGTATTTCTATTTAGATATCGATTGTGTAGTTCTTTAAGCACTAAATGTTACTATGAAACATGAGGTCTAAAATTAATAAAATGCATTGTTTATCCTTAAATATATGTATTTAAATATATGTTTGGAGTAGAAACTCTAGGCGCATGGGGTCCAGGCGCGAAGGAACTCGCAAAAGAGATTTCTTCGCGCCTGGTAGAAATGACTGGTGACCAGAAGGCAGGTGGCTATTTCCGCCAACGATTAAGCCTGGCTATTCAACGCGGTAACGCTGCCTGCCTTCTGGGAACTATGCCGTCGGGTGACATCGTAAAAGATATTTTTTATTTATAAATTTTTAGTTTTAGGTTCAGTTTTATTTTCCTTTATTTATAAATTGTACATACTTTAGATTATTACTATTTAAACAATGTAAAAATTAAAATAAATATATTAATTTTAAGTATTTATTTATCTATATAAGTATTGTAAGTATGTTTATCGTCGTCTAGTACCCATAGTACAAGCTTTGCTTAGTTTGGGACTAGGTCGATTTGTGTAAGATTGTCCCCTAATATTTATTTATTTATTTATTTATTTAAAAAAAAGCCGTGGTGGCCTAGTGGTTTGACCTATGGTCTCTCAAGCAGAGGGTCGTGGGTTCTAGTCCGGGCTCGCACCTCTGAGTTTTTCGGAATTTATGTGCGAAATTACATTTGTAATTTTCCATGAGCTTTACGGTTAAGGAAAACATCTTGAGGAAACCTGCGTACACCTGAGAAGAAATTCAATGGTGTATGTGAAGTTCCCAATCCGCACTGGGCCCGCGTGGGAACTACGGCCCAAGCCCTCTCATTCTGAGAGGAGGCCTGTGCCCTACAGTGGGACGTATATAGGCTGGGATGATGATTGTTTATCCTATCATTTCGTGCACCTAAAGCATGAGTTAGCATTCACATTGTATAATAAAGATTAGGTGCGTCTTGGGTGTTATAATTTTAACAACACAACCCATTAATCATCTTGTTAATTAAGTTTCGGAAATTCGCCTCGAGAAAAGCCATAGGTATGGTAGGTACAGTCAGCTGCAGAGAAAAGGTATCCCTCTGTAATGGCGTTAACCATACTGGGAAAACCGACCGACCGCGAAGGATAAACTACCGAGAAATAGGAGCTCCGCTATGCGGACCAAACTCGAATTACTGGACGGAGAGGAATCGTACTTATGTGGAAAATATTTTTTATACGATATCACCCGGTAAAACCTATGCCCACAGACACCTGTTACATAAGTGCAATTACGAGTGGTGCCAGCCTTTTGAAATAAGAGTAAGCTCGTTTTTTTGAAGATCCCTAGGTTGGTAGAAAGCTAAGGTAGGTAGATAGCTAGAAATATTGGCGCTTATACCGGCCATGACAAAAGGTATTAGCAGATTTCCAACGGTTAAGGTGATGAGGTTAAAGATAAAGTAAAATACTCACGTGTAAGCTTCGAACATGTGATACAACACGACCGTAACAGCGTCGTTTAGCAGTGACTCTCCAAACACGACTATATACAACACTTCATCCACATGAATCTCTTCGAAGACCGCCAGCACGGCGACTGGGTCCACGGCTGATATGAGGGCGCTGAACAGAAACATGTCCAACAGTGGGGTTGTACAGCCAAACATGCCGGTTTGACCGCAGGCCCAGAGGGATGCACCTGGAGAAAAGATGACAGTTATAGCTAGACCGTTTAAAATGAGTCCTCGCCCTCGGGATTCAGGGGTTGGGGGTATGACGACTAAGGGGCCGAAAAAATGCGGGTGGTGAGCGCGCCTCGTGTGTCTGCCGCCCGCACCTCTCCGGATTCGCAAAGAATGCGCATTTCCGTGGGCATTTTGAAAAACACATCATTATTCCTTATGCTACATTTACACGCTTGCCGAGGCTTGGCAAGCGTGTACAAGCTACAAGCCTTTACAAACGCTTGGACGCCATTTACACGCTTGCGATTGGGTTAGTGTGCTCCGGACAAGCAAACATGGCAGACGTGGACGTTGAAGTTGTGTCAGCTATTGCGTTTAGTTTGACATATTTTTATTTAAAATATAAACAAAAACAAAGAAAGCGAAAAGTTCATCAGAGAAGATGGTGGATGTTAAAAATCCATAGAAACTGTTGTAACTAAATTCGAATGTTTTTAACGTCCTATTTTTAATTATATATTTATTTTAATTGATATGCCTCGAGAAAGGCCAGTTTCATCGTTTGACCAACTCATGGTCGAGACGCGATCGAGGTACAGCACAAATAGGTACGTTCGTCCGGCGCGAGTTCGTGAGCGACACTAAACATGCGCCAACGTGTAAACACGTCGCAAGCGCTTGCCGCAAGCTTCCTTTGATCTGTCTTCAAAAACCGACACTAGCCCGGATCGCGACAAGCTCACGCAAGCCAAGCCAAACACCCCCGTTCACACGCTTGTGTTTGTCGAAGCTTGCCGAGGCTTGCCAAGCGTGTAAACGTACCATAAAGGATCATTTTTATACAGTGTAGTCCGCTTAGTACGACTTCGCATATAACGACCGACCGTTTTTAGCGACGTAAATATAGGCATATGTTTGATTTTAATACAAGCCATTATGAAAGTACATCTTTTAACGACGGACGGACGACGGATTTAACACAAAAGTGTCCGGGTACAACGACGAACGTTGCCGTGTTTACAAAAAAATCGTAGGTAAGAAGCTATCTCCGCCCCGCGCAACCCCCTCGCTCGTTCGAATATAAAATTTTTAAACTGTACGCGTACAAAAATTACTTCTCCAAAGTGAAAAATTTTCTCCATTGAAGAAAAATGTGTTATATATGTAGTATGCACTACATTTACAACCGGGCGAGTCGAATGTAAATGATTAGGTAAGTACGAAGGCATTCAGTATTAATTATTGAAAAGAATGATGTAACCGAGTGGCTAACCAAAGTTTGGGCTAATTTACGCGCATTATTTAATGACGACATACATACATAGCCTAGAGTACAAAGAGTTGTTAGTCTTAAAGGCAACATTAATATTGTTTGATTTTAAAATGCCATAAATCTTATCAGATGTTGCCTTTAAGACTAACAACTCTTTGTACTCTAGGCTATGTAACCACAAAGAACAGGTAGATAAGGGAACTAGATCGGGGGTATACAAGCTTACTTGTAATGACTGCAATGGGATATACGTAGGACAGACAGGCCGAAGTTTTAATACTAGATTTAAAGAGCATGTTTCGGCATATAGGAATGAGCATCCAGATAGATCGAATTTTGCAAAACATTTGTTGGAATCAAATCATTCATTGTTAGATTCAGATTCTTATGAAGTGTTACATTATTGCGGCAAGGGGTTGCGTCTGGATGCTCTGGAATGCATGGAAATAATTAGGTACAACACTATGGGGTCTATTATTAATGAACAGGTAAATTTAGTATCTTCTCCTTTACTGCGGCTTGGGTCGAATTTGAACAGTTAGTATTAATTAAATATGCCTTATAAATAAATAAACAAAAAATTCAAGGTAGTTTTAAATATGTCAATAAAAGTTAATTTTTGTGGGGTAGTTTGAGAATAAGAAAAATAAAGTGGGTACTTGAGAAGTTACAGTGACAAGTTAAAACATTTGTTTTGGTTTGTTAGTTTAACATTTGGTAGCATAGCATACGGTTGTGGTAACTCTGAAGATGAGCTCTGGTTGAGTTCGAAACGCGTCAGTGTAGCTTGGTGGTGGTGATGGTTGGGTTTATGTGATTTGTGTGTGTTCGTACAGTGTGGAGGTGGAGGAACTGCATGAACGCACATTTCTTGCATAAACGTAACTATTGTAAGGTCGCGGGTGAGCAAAGTAATTGTTTTAGTTCATCAACTATTAAAATAAAATTACTGAAGGTCCTTATAATAAGCATGGAAGAGTTGCATCAAGCCTTTGTGTGCAAGTTCGACTCGCACTTGACTGATTTTTACTGTAATACCTACCTACGTATTATATAAATATAAATATAATAAATAAATATATCAGGGGACAATCTTACACAAATCGACCTAGTCCCAAACTAAGCAAAGCTTGTACTATGGGTACTAGACGACGATAAACATACTTATATAGATAATTAAATACTTAAATACATAGAAAACATCCATAACTCAGGAACAAATATTCGTGCTCATCACACAAATAAATGCCCTTACCGGGATTCGAACCCAGGACCTCTTGCTTCGTAGGCAGGGTCACTACCAACTAGGCTAAAGCGGTCGTTAATAGTTAATATGCGACTAAATAATCGCTTAAAGAATGAAGCATTTTTATAGACACCTCACTCTAATCAATTAGCTTTAGCTGAAGAGTTTTGGGCGGAACCATGAATTTACCGCTGCCATAAAACTAGTCGTAAATCGCGGCCACGTTCTAACTTTACCTCTATGAGCGTTACGTTTAACAGTTGTGAGGCACTACACTTTGTTATTTCTTATTCGTGTAAGTATTCATGTGAACCAGATGTACTTTTAAAATGACACTTCAACCGCGAAGTCTAAGGATATGAAAATTTTGTGCACGGACGGGCGTCCTTCGTATCGTACCCGGATAAAAATTAAGAACACGATGTGATTTTTGGGAATTTGATAAAATCCCGTAATTTAAATTGAACTATCGGGCCCTGCGGTTCAGATATGGTGAGCATTTTATCTGTTAATTTCGTGTGTTTCGAGGTTACCATTGTGCAGCGAGTGTTTCGGCCGCGTGATTAGAGCTAGAAACTAGAAATGAGTTGGCAAGCAGCGAGAAGCAGTGCGACGGCCGATTACTCGCCAATTCGTCCGAACTAGACAATAAATAATGAATGGTAGTGCAAATTATTGTTTTAAATTCATAGTAAATACGAGCACTCAAATCCACGCTGTACAGTAGAATGATCGCTGGTTGGTCTCTCAGCGTGAGTTCTGACCGCCAAGCGAGCATCGCTGAGCGAGTTTTATCGTTGACAGTTTTTATCGCTGCAATCAACTAGTGATAAGAGAGTGCACGCCGGTAGTGTGAACAGCCAGCGATCAACTATAAATATGTCTCTCTCTTTTACCGACACGGGATCTGTATCTTTTATACGTTTCTTGAGCTAGAATAGCTACTCGTTTCCTCTCTCTCTTGCTGGGACTAGTGCCTAAGTGCCTAAGGGGTTTACACTTACCTATTGTTAGCGTATTGAACACCGTCCCAACGACAGCGAACAGCAGTATAGTTCCAAGATGGTCGAAGAACAGTCTATTAGGCATGAAGTATCCAGCGTCCAGAATGATGGGTGGAAGCATGTATAAGAAGAACGTGTCAGGAGTCAGGGGCTGCACGTGGACACTGTGGGTGCTGAGTAGTAGAGCCCCTATGAGCACACCCACGAAGATCAGCAGACAGGACTCCGGGAACATCTTCGACAGTTTTGGTGCCATATGGAAACCTGGAACAAAATGTTAACAGTTCTGTACTGAGAATGACAAGCACAGTAAACAGTTTTGTAAAAGATGACGAACATTTGACACTAAGCTATTGTAACTTGAGCCAATGTTCGATGGTTTGCCGCTCGAAGTTGACACTCAGCTAAGATTAGCGCACTAAAAAACCAGAAAGAAATAATTAACTGACTCCAAAACCATGAAAATACTTTTCACTGTGTGTGCTTGAATTTGGGTCTTCTGCACGAGGCAGTAGGAGTGGACTTAGTGATCTACCATATTTACATTTTCACTCTTATACTCCCGGAATATAAGCGCACTAAGCTCATAAAATGCGGTTTTTTTGCCAAACGTGTTAAGATTTATTTTCTATTCTACCATTTTGATGAGTACACATACAACTCATAAAAGGGTACCGTGTGAATCCAATACACTGTAACTCCCATAGATAGTCTACTGAAGATACAGTGTATTGGATTCGCAGGGTACAAGGGGTACGCAAGTACTACCATTTTGGTCATGACTCATGACTATAACCAACAATAAGATTTTGACAGAAGAATATGAAATGCTTTAAAATGAAATTATTTAGGGAAGACTGCACATTGCACATGGATTGATTATTGACACTGCTTGTTAGTAAAATAAATAAGAATGCATCGAGTTTTGAGTTTCAGTTGTAAACTATTTTCATACTGATTTACATTACGAACTTTTAAAAAGAATTACACTTTGACGTAAATTGTGATTTAAATGTCAAAATAATACAGCAAAAAGTAAACATAAAACTTAAAATTACTAAAAATTTATAAAATTCAGAAAGTATGTTTAACTTTTAAAATAGCGACTCGATATTTTCAGTACCAACTATTTCATCAAATAATATTTTCGAAAGTGTCACTACGCAAGTTTAACTTCGTATTAAGTAAATATATTTTAAATCGCAATGGCCAGCGCAGCCCAAAGTCCTCTTAAAGTTTATACTAGTATGTACGATATATTTGGGCCAGATCCTTACAACAATCCTTTTTATGTCGAAGCGAAGAAATCTGATAATCTGCCCGAGTTACCATTATGCGGCCGAAAAGCGCAAAGCATAAAATCTAGAAGTAATAAATCAGAGCCACGCAATCCACCAGAAAAATTTATAACCAGTGAAATGTTAAACTCGTTCAATAAACACAGTAGCAGATCCAGTGTTTTGCATTCAAGCAGTACCTCATTTTATGATCTAGACAGCGTGGTTAAAAGGCATTCATTCCGATGTTTATCTGAGCTCTGCATTTCTAACGCTAACATATTAAGGTCTTTGAATGTACGCGTATCACCAAAAAATGGGTTTGACGGAAACTCCGACTGTATTGTTCAAGATTGCGCCACTGAAGTCCGTCCCACATTTACAAGACGTGTCAGTAAAGAAACTATCCATAAAAGTACGAGAAAGAATATGAGCCCAGATTGCCTTCTGTCATGTGATATGTGTTTGAGAGAAGATGATTGCGACATTATGCGACACAAAAAATCGACTATATGTTACGATGTAAATGATCCAAATTGTAAAGGATCTAAGTTTTGGTTGTACTCAAAGTACCGTTCTGAAAACAGTTCTGTATCCAAAAGGAAAAAAGATAAGAAACGAAAAGACAAAACCGTAGAAAAATGCAGTAAACATGCAGGAAATCCATGCCCTTGTCACTTATTTTCTTATGGCTGCCCATGTAAAGATAAAAGTTCTTTAACGGAATTACCAAAAAGTAGCAAATCCTTGACAGTCGCTGAACAAAACACAAGTACTCCAAACATTTTAGAAAAATTTTGCGGTAACATGTTTGCAACTAATAGGCAGCCAATGCAGATGGTAGATAAATTAACCGGCTTGAGTGGCGATGGTCTCGTCGAAAAACATGATAAAGAAGTTTCACAAAATGATTCTGCATTTAAAGTTGTGGATACAAAAGACGCGACACAGATTGATACAACGCCTTGTGAAAGTAAGCAAAGTAAAAAATCAAAACGTTCTAAAAGAACGCGTTTGATTAAATGTCCTAAGTGCAAAGAAAAAGTTGAAGTTAATTTAGACATCAGTACGGAAGACGAAGATAGTTTGAAATGTCAATCTACAATCTATAGTCCTCCAGAATCGCCAAAACCTTCTGTGCTCGCACCAGCACATGCAGAAATTTCAGATATTCAAGAAATGGAAAATGAAGCAAATGCATGTACTCATGAGCCTAAATGCGATATGGTGCATATTTGTCAAATAATGCCCACCGAGAACACAGAATGTTTGAAAAAACAGTATAATCAACTGAAGTCAACGCCCCGTATCATAAAAATAACGAAAGCATGCAGACATCATCCACCTTGCACCGTCGTCCCGTCTTGCCAAAGGGCAAACGTGTTGAAGAACAATTGCGAATACGTGCCGCCATGTTTGCACCATCCACGTTGTGTGAACCTACCGTTGTGTGTTCCTTTTACCAAGAGCCTTCATTACGACGAAACCACAAACAATTACGTAGACCTCGAAGAGAATACAGAAGGCTTTCACGTTCCCCGATACAAATACATGAGTCTATGTCAACATGACTCATTGGAAAACACTGCGATTCCGCACATGCAAAATGCGTATGAACTTATGAGAACGCAACAGACTCAGCCATATTTCCAGCATCAAACATGCATGTCTAATACTTTTTCACCTTATCAAATCGCACATCCATGCAACTGCTGTAAGTCAAACAAGTCATGCCAGCATGGTGAGCAGCGCACCACAGATTGTAAATGTTTCGAAAACGAGGTCAGGGAACGTCCCAGCAACGCCGTAATATTTATCAGGGATGTTGGTTGTCAGTTCAGAGACAAAACTTATTCACTGGACGACTCTATTTTGCAGTCAAGACTTCGTTACACTTGCAGTAGCAACTCGTTTCACCTTCCAATAATGAGGATGGGTAACTATTACACTAAAGTGCACACCGTGAGATGCGAGGATAAGTATACCACCCCGAAATCAGGCGAGGATTACTCAAGGATTTCAATAGACTCCATAACTTCTATGGAGATCGACGCTAATTGTCCGTCTCATGGTTTCCAGGCTACTCAAAAAGCGTGGCCCTTTGGGTTTGACCCCGAGATTAATAAATCTACATACGTAGCCGCTTACGTGACCCACGCTGACCCAATCCGACCTCCGCAAGAAACGGTAAAAACAAGCGAGAAAAGTTCTCATAAATTTAACGGTTTTAGATACAGTGACGGTGACAAAGTGTTGCCTGTAAAACCAGGAAGAAACAAGGGGAAATGTAGAAAAACGTTTTGCGTTAAGCAGAGAAGAAAATCTAAAACGAATCACTTGACAAACTGTTGTTCTAGAAAAACTGTTTATCAAATGCATGCTGCGTTTTAGTTAAACTGCTGTAGTTTTTGGTCTTTCTATTTATGCAGGTACCAAGCGCAAATTAAAAAAAAGTAAAATTTGTTTTGTATTTCTATATGTTATTTTTGTTGTAAAATGTACTTCTACAAGAATGATTAAAAAGTAACAGCAAGTACGGAATAGTTTTATTGCATCAATTACGATAGTCTACCGATCAAAAACACATTTATAAATTACCTACCCTGTACCGCTTCGGAGCAAAATGCATAACACATATTGTGAAACACGCAGAACGTAAAAAAGGCAAAAAGTACCTCATCATCATCATCATCATCATCATCATTTAACCCGTGGAGCGTCCGGCTCTGAAAACTGTATGCGGCCGTAGCGCCCAAGGTTTTTTCGACTCATAATTTTTTGGGTACCTACTTCAGAAAAAATTATGTTACTCCTGCGTGGTATAATTATATATTATAAATTATATACCGTTACAAAGTGTACATTCGCAGCTATCGAACTATAAAGCAATAAAGAATACCCACTTGAATAATCCTTGAGAAATTAAATCGTTTTTCTTTTGTTTTGAGTTTTTTCTTCTTTGGCGTCAACACTTTTGTTAAATTACACCAAATTTTTGACACTTTTCACTTTTGTTTTTATACCATTTTAAACGTTAGTAGTTTACGCATCGATAACATTAATTAGTTTATCATAATACACATTATTCACTTCACAATGATTATTTATTTCCGAAACGACAAAACGTGCCACGCGCCGGCCATTGTTGACTGACGCGTGGACAGATAGCACAAAAGTCGTTTACTCGAACTAAATAATTCTTGACTTGGAAATTCAAAAGGGATGGAATTCTTATTAAGATTTATTTTCAATGGTGTAGTTATGTAATAAAACAATATTATTTACTTGTCTGTTGCTTTTTTTTTCATAAATAATTAATAATGTGAGTATTACTAAATATAAAATAAAGACTCATAATTAAGATGTTTTTTTTTTCACTAATCCTCAAAAATTTATCATTGTTTTGTTCCGCTATAATAATATCATACATATACTTTGTCGGCAGAAATTAGTTGGTTTGTCATTTTTAGTTTTGCGTAAACGAAATACTGATTATATGTGCCATTGTACTTATTATTTGCAAATTGTAGTAAACATGTTACGCCGACGCCATACAAATTGAATAAAGGCAAGAAGATGATAATGATTTCGAAATTAGAGCTAATTAGAAACTGAGCTATGAATGAATTGTGTTTCCGCGTAAAAACTAGATTTACGATAAATCGGATTAAAGCGTAACATAAACAAGACACGCGATTTTTTAGAACTATAAATAATAATTATTGTTACATAAAACATAGGATCAATATTCCGTTCCATCACGAAAGCATTAATTTTTTTTTCAGAATACACAAGAATGTTTGTAAATCTATTGGTTTAGGATCCGATAAATATATTTAGTTCTGTAACTCGTTGTTGTAATCTTGTGAAGGATCACGCGATATTTTACAGAAACTAAATGAAATCTTTTCAAAATCATGATAGATTTGTGATATATTTAGTTATCAATATCCAAAAATTGCGTGAGTCTAATGTGTTTTTATTATACCTAGAGATTTTTCTAGCACGAACCACTTGTGATTAGTGTTTGAGATAATAATATCATCGATTTGGTTTGGTATTATTCTTTTATATTTTCAAGCGTGTCTCATTGATATAATGCCACGTATAAGACATCGATAAACTAAGTATTAGAAGGAAAAATATTCGTGCGTGCTAGGAAAATTTCTAGGTATAGTTTTTATTATTACAAATATTTGACTGAGCACTACCAGCCAACCTTTGAGTGCTAGAGAGGAGTAGTTGATTGAATTGAGTTTTATTCTTGATAATAATATTTATTTGTAGGCTGGATTTTACCAAACTTTTATTCCGAGAATAACGCTTACACTCATATAGTAATATCAAACAGCCATAGTGATTTGACATTACTATCTGAGTGTAAGATTTATTTTCGGAATAAAAGTTTGGTGGTAAAATCCAGCCTTAACCAGTAATATGTAGGTATTTTTATTCGTATAATTAACTCAAAATGGTGAAACAGCTGTTTTGTAATAAACAATAATAACTGATAATAATAAAGATCTTGGATGAAAATTTACCTGCATATTACTACAGATTATAAAACCCATTGCAAAAAAAACGGGCACCTATGGTTTTTGTATTTTATGTGCATAAAAGCATAGTTTCTAAGCTTCAATGCCTAAAAATCTGAAAAACCATAGGTGCCTGTTTTTTTGCAAGAGCGTTTATTATTTTATTAAGGATCAAGGTCACATAAAAACAATTTTAATGAAAGTTTATTAAATGAAACAAATGTTGACACATAGTATAAAAATTTAATAAAAAATACAAAAAAAACATAAGTGGATGGGCGGGCAGAGGCGGGAGTGTTGCGGCGGCGCTGAAAAAATAAAATAATATTATTATTTGACATGAAATCGATACTTCTCATAGTTTATTTCAAAAATAATTAGAAAATTATAATGCGAACCTAATGACAGTAGATCAACGCTAATAATAAAGGGTTTCCACGTAACATAATAGCCATCACAACCATTTCCAAAAATTACAAATCATGCAGTTAATCAGAAATAATAAAGAAATAATTCTAAAATAACAGAAGCAACTTTTGGGTCTTATATCTCCGATTTTTGTGGTTTAGAGGAAAGTTTTCAAGTAAAAGATGCTTCTTTTACCGTGTTTTACACAGTTAATAATTTTAAACTATTGTTACATTATAAATGTCAATAAAAAAATTGCACCTGTGATATTTATAAAATATCCAAAAAAAAATTTTGCAAGTACATGTAAAACATAATCGTAAATAAATAACACTTATTTAATTTCAAAGTAGTAATGCGTAATAAAATAGAAACAAAAATTAAAATTAAAATTAAAACGCGTGATCACAATTTTATGCTGACAGTACAGCACTTTGGTGCCATTTTGTTACTCAGTTTGACTAAAAACCGGATTACGCAATATTTACGTAATAACGGCATAATCTAATAAGAAAGTCAAATTCCTGAATAAATTTGTAACAAAGTTATCTATCTTTTATAGCATATTGAGTAAACTAACTATATTTTACAACTAAAAATATTGGCCGATGACGGCGCGAAATTAGGTTACGAGAAAGTTCAAGACTTTTTTTACTGATATATCTTACAATAAAGTTAAAACAAATATTTAAAACACATTACTTATTTATTTCCTTGTAATTTGATATATAATACAAATAACAAACACTTACCGTTTCATTTTTAATACGCACAACAAAACCACAGCCAAACTGACAGAACTCGACAATATGGCGCACTACAGATTATTTTTGCCTTGGGTGCTTTTTTCGTTAATTTCACGCCGTGGATACTAGCGATTGGCTAAAAAACGTCCCTAATGCTAATGTGATAGCGGCTGAAGCCGTACGTTATTTTTTTTCCAATAGTAACACTGCAAAATTTAAAATATTCGTCCACCAATCAGCGCCAAAGCGTTATGTGCACAGGTGTGCGCACAGGGCGCTGTGGTCCTAAAACCGTTGTGCGCACAGGTGTGCGCACAGGACGCTCGACGGGTTAAGCCGAAAGACGTCCACTGCTGAACATAGGCCTCCCCAAGGCTCGCCAAACAGATCGGCCCTGCGCCATCCGCATCCAATGCGTTCCCGCTACCTTCACCAGGTCGTCGCTCCATCTTGTTGTAGGCCTACCTACACTGCGTCTTCCGGTCCGCGGACGCCACTCGAGAACCTTTCAGCCCCATCGGTCGTCAGTTCTACGGGCGATGTACCCTGCCCACTGCCACTTAAGTCTAGCGATTCTTCGAGCTATGTCCGTGACTTTAGTTCTTGCGCGGATCAAAAAAAATCGGAAAAAGTACCTACATTCTCAAAATTTACAAACCGGAATATGAATAAAATAAAATAAATAATTTTTCTGATTTGTGAATGTATTTTTTGTAGAGATGTGCCGAAGGGCCGACTAGCCGACTAGCCGATTAGTCGGTTGTAAAGTAGCCGACTAGTCGGCCGACTAATCGGCCAAACCGATCACGGTTTCGGGGATTTCCGTGATGCTTCGTTTACAGCTGATTCACGCGCAAGTCACCACCACCGCCCTACGAGCATGACAGAACCTGTTTTTTTCATCATCATCATCGTCATCTCAACTAATACATATACGTTCCACGGCAGGTCACATGCTTTCTCAATGAGAGGGCTTGGGCCATAGTTCCCATGCAGGCCCAGTGCGGGTTGGGTTGGGAGTTCCCACCATTTGATTTCTTCGCAGGTTTCCTCATGATGTTTTTCTTCACCGTAAAGCTCATGGTAAATTTAAAATGAAATTGTGCACATAAATTTTTAAAAACTCAAAGGTGGGAGCCCGGGCTTGAACCCACACACGTGAGAGGCCGTAAGTTGAACCACGAAATCACTCTTAGTTAATTTTTGCTTTTATACGCATCAGAGTGGTGTTTTTGAGTAAGTATAAAAATATTTTTGTGTGATAATAGTGTTGTTGTTCATTAAAGTGAAAGAGCTCAGTTCAAATTTAATCATGTCAAAAAGTTTTTTTGAACATTTGGACAATGATTCCTGTAAAGTCAGGTAACCAATGCCAAATGATAATTTCTCGTGGTTGGCAGCGAAAAACAGCAAATACTTACTACAGATATGACCATATTAAATACCGACCGACACACAACCCTGATACCTCAGTTAGAATGTAAATGTTTGAACACATACGATTCCTCAAAGCTTTTATTTAATGTAGTTCCTCCTACATGTATTTTATTGAGGAATTCATACAAAGTGAGAAGCCGGATAGTCGGCGCTATTCGCCGACTAATCGCCGACTAGTCGCCGACTACGAAAGAGGCCGGATAGTCGGCACATCTCTAATTTTTTGCTTCTTTTAAGTTCTGCGTGTTTCACAATATACGTTGTGTACATTTTGCTACCTTGTACTAAAAGTACTACCTAAGTTATTTATGTTATTTTATTTGATTTGTTTACCTTCTTAACTCTTACAAGGTAAAGAGTGTGGTTTCATAAAAGCAGAGCAAAGACAAATTTCCCTAAGCCTGCAGTACAGTCGAGTTCTCCAATATCTGTACAGCCAACCGTTCATAAATATATAAACATGAACCTTATGTTACGGTAATAAGGTCTATGTACAGATATTTATGAATGGTTGGCTGTACAGATATTGGAGAACTCGACTGTACAACCCTGGACCCATTTTTTTAACCATTTTATGACATTAAAACCTTGTCTCAACAAAGACTAAATAATTAGCCAAATAGGTGCAGCTGTTCTGAAGTGATGCACTTACACACATTCGGAAATTCATTTTTATCTACATATATAAAATAAATAAATAAATAAATAAATATCACGGGACAATTCACACCAATTGACCTAGCCCCAAAGTAAGCTAAGCAAAGCTTGTGTTATGATTAGATTAGATTAGATTCATACTTAAATACATATTAAACACCCAAGACCCGAGAACAAACATTCGTATTTTTGATACAAATATCTGCCCCGACACGGGAATCGAACCCGGGACCTCAAGCTTCGTAGTCAGGTTCTCTAACTACGAGGCCATCTGGTCGTCTATGTAGATTTAAATTGGCCCTCTTGAGTGGTGAGCGAGGGGGTGCCGTGATTTTGCACCTGGTTCCTCTATGTAGAGCTGAACGGATACATACCAAGTCGGGTCGCCTCGTACCGTTTCGGAATCTAGGTCACCACCCACACCTCAGTGAAGCCTCGTAAGTCTACAGAACTTTTCAATTGTCAAATACGGTCTTGGAGTGGAAACGAAGAAAACCGTTCAATTTACTTGCGAGTTTTTCGACACGACTCACACGACGAATTTTAGCAAATCACCGGTTGGGTGTATTTTTCTACGTAAGTATCATGAATATTTTAATGATTTGAGTAAAAATGATTGCTGTTTTCCAAAAACAACTAGACATAAAGACAAATGTTTTATGTATGAGTGTCAAACTCTGTAAAATTTGCCGAAACATATAAAGAAATGTTGTTGAAGGAGAAAAAACTGTAACAAAAACACTCAAAAGCTATTCAGTAAGTACAGTTTTAATTTGTTTGTTCTAATAAAAACACTCAAGAGCTATTCTGTAAGTACAATTTGAATTTCCTTGAACGACATTTCTTTATATGTTTCGGCAAGTTTTTACAGAGTTTGGCACTTATACATAAAACATTTGTCTTTATGTCTAGTTGTTCTTGGAAAACAGCAATCATATAATTAAGGTAAAGTGACTTAGGCCTTGGTCGTTCTGACCCGCCACCCGCGGCGGCCGCGACGGGCAGCGGCCAGTCGCCCGCCGCATCTATATGCTGTGTTCGTCAATGTTCGGGTCGGGAGTGGTCGTTCTCGCCCGCCGCGATCGGGACGTCGCACGCGGCGGGCGAGAACGACCACTCCCGAACATTGACGAACACAGCATATAGGCCGTGGTCGCTTTCACCCGCCGCACGCGGCCGACAGCGGCCCGCCGCCCGCGGCGTCTGAATGGTGTGTTCGGGAATGCTCGGGAGTGGTCGTTTTCGCCCGCCGCGTGCGACGTCCCGAACGCGGCGGGCGAAAACGACCACTTCCGAGCATTCCCGAACACACCATTCAGACGCCGCGGGCGGCGGGCCGCTGTCGGCCGCGTGCGGCGGGTGAAAGCGACCACGGCCATAGACGCGGCGGGCGACGGGCAGCTGCCCGCCGCGGCCGCCGCGGGTGGCGGGTCAGAACGACCAAGGCCTTAAAGATCGATGGAGCGAGTTATGCCCGGAGTTTCCTTGCGATGGAATCAGAAATAAGGAGATCCGCAGGAGAACCAATGTTACTGACATAGTTCTGAGAGTTGCCACTTTCAACCCTTAAGTGGCAGTGGGCAGGGCACATTTCTCGTAAAACTGACGACCGATGGGTAAGTAAGATTCTAGAGCGGCGTCCGCGAATCGGCAGACGTGGCGTAGGAAAGCGCTCAACAAGATGGACCGGCGATCTAGTAAAAGTCATAGGAACCACTTGCATGCGGCCTGATGACTGAATGATGTGGAACTTTCTGGGGAAGGTAGGTCTTCAGCAGTAGACGTCGTTTGGCTGATAATGAAAATAGTTAAAAACTAAATTTAATTTCTACGAATTGTTAACTGTAACTAATAAAATTGATCTCGATCTAGTTATTAAATTTGTACCTATGTTATTTCTCGACTATAAATATTTTCTGCTGTCATAATTATGTTAAAACTAGCTGTTGCCCGCGACTCCGTCCGCGAAGAATAGGGATAGGTATAAAAAATAGCCTACGACCTATTCTCAGGCTCCTACCGAATACGGAGAAAAAAGTTTCATACAAATCGGTCGAACCGTCTCGAAGGATTTCGATAACAAACACCGTGACACGAGATTTTTAAATATATTAGAATTTACGCATGCCTGAGCGGCAGAGTACAGTGTAAATTCATAAACTTGTAAACTGTATAGTCGCACCACACAGGAACAATGTACCTAACTCAAGTTGATTTTTTTTAGACAATCACTATATTTATACGCCCCACTGCTGCCCAAGCCTTTTTTCAGATTACTAAGATTTGGGCCTACGAATAATAATGATCATGAGCTGTAGTTCCTACGCGGGCTCAGTGTGGATTGAGAACTTTACATACACCAACGAATTTCGCTTAACGGCAATGTACTACTGCACTGACTACTAAAAATTACGAAACACTTCCCATTGTATCATGTAATGAGATTTTTTTTTAGACTGGTTTGTTATTTAATTGTTCATCTTATCTCACAGAATGCAATTTTCCGCGTGATATCCATATATTTTTTACACATAAGTAGAAAAGTGGATTGAAAAAAGTCGGTTGTTCCACAGTTTTATTCCAAAACTTTTTCTATTCTATTTCCTGGTATCTAAGATGAAAAGGGCATCTTAGAAAGGGTTTGGGCACAATACAAAAACGGTACTTGGCCTAGTTTCCTCACCTCAGCAGATGGGTAAAGTTTGTCTCACACAGGTATTTCAAATGTACTTTAAACTACGGACCGGGATCTATTTTTTCTTCCTTTTGTTTAGATTTAAGTATAAAGTATCCCGTATACTTACTGAACGTAACTTACTGAATTAATGAGGGTATTTTTTCTGAGGCCTTGTTATCTAACGCACTCGGAATCACAATCGTTTTCACCATTTCTTCTGTCATACGGTGTAGGATGACGGTAGAAAGAGCTAATGGATGCGATCGCGAACGCCTACTTACACGCGTTATGACAATACGGGTTTTGGAGACGTGATCGGGATCGCACCTATTAAACAACTCAGTAAATGTTCATTGTACACTACACAAGTTCTTTTACTATTACCACTACCATGAGTTAACAGTGACGGTACTCGATAGCGACTGCGTAAATGATTTGTATGGAGTCTCCATACAAATCATTTACGCAGTCGCTATCGAGTACGGTCGTTGTAAACTCATGGTAGTGGTACTGAACTACACACTCGCTTCTCGTAACTCTAGTTTGTAGCTCTACTCGCTTCTCGTGTGGCTCTAGTGAAAAATGGGTTAAGTCTTCAGTACGCTTAGTATAAGTTTTACTTCACCAAAATACTTCTCGATCGCGTTTACGTAAAAAAATCAATTACTAGGGAAACATGGACAGCGCCTCCGCGTGCGAGCGTCCATGTTTCCATAGAATTGAATTTTTTACGTAAACGCGATCGAGAAGTATTTTGTTGAAGTTAAACTTATACTAAGCATACTGAAGTTGAACAGCTGATTTCGACTTAGCCCCCTTTAGGTACACATAAAATAGAAAATAGCTGTTTAATTTCTGCAGACTTAACCCCTTTTTCACTAGAGCCACATTTATTGTCGCGGTGAAACAGTTTAGACGAAATCCACACGCATCACCCCACTCCATTTGTAAATGCGACGGAGTGACTAGAGTTCCACTGATGTGATTGGTTGATTTTGCATGTCACCGCTTCGCTTTGTTTTTATCGCAGCCCACCCTAAATATGGAATAGAATTCGCCCGCATTTACCGGCATTACTCGTAAGTATCTTCTCTCTAACACATTAGGTACTTTGTAAATGATTAAACATTAATAGAAAAAAAACATTCGAAAGCATTCATTCAGCAAGCATCCATAATTAAATTTGTTTTTTAACATGTCGAGTTAAACTCGATCATAGACGTGAGTTATGCGTATTTTTTGGCTATGATATGATGAGACTATACAGGGTTATTTGTAATTCACTGACATCATCTTAACCCTGAATTCCTATCACTCAAACAAATGTTATTTGTTTTACGACTTTTTAAAATGAAGCACTTTTTTTCCCATACAAATACACAGAGTATCGTAAAAATAAGAGGTAATCTCAAATTTTCAAAACGTTATTACACCAAAAATATTAAGTTATGACAAAAGCCGTAAAACAAAAAACATTTGTTTAAGTGGTAGGAGTTTAGGGTTAAAAGGATGCTAGTGAATTACAAATAACCCTGTATATGAGCATTTCTCAAAAAAATGCCACTTTTATTTTTTTTCATATTCACTACAATTTTATGTTATTCCTGCTCAGAATCACGAGCTCTTTCCATCCACGTAAGAGTGAAAAAATGTCCCGAAAATGTCATACATTTTTCATGTTCTTCTTTTTCGTTACACCACACAAAGTGTATGGAACAGTAACAAAAAAGGAAAAAAACTTAGGCACTTTTTCTGTCATATTAAGATTGAAAGAGCTCGTGATTCTGAATTCGTGATTGTGTAGGAATAACAATTAAAATTATTAGACTAGAAAAAATAAAAGTTTCATTTTCTATTGAGAACATGCACAAATAATAATTTACTGGCACGAAATCAAAGGGCATTTAGTTCTCATCGTTATTAATACCAATTGAGGCCACGTGATAGACAAGTGGCTAACTACCTAGATAATCAATGACCCAGACCGAGCTCCGGATGAAAAACGAATCGACTGAAACTGAGAGTCTCTGAAGCGCAATAAAAATGCAAACGAGGCTTATTTATTATTCTATTTTCTTTTTAACCGACTTCAAAAAAAGGAGGAGGTTCTCAATTCGATTGTATGTTCTTTTTTTTTTTTTAACGTGTGTTACCTCAGAACTCCGTCATTTATGATCCGATTTGGAAGATTTTTTCGTTGTGTGAAAGCACAGGCTTCAAGGTTGGTCCCGTTTTTACCAGAATCCAGTTCTGATGATGGGATCCATGAGGAATTGAAGAAACTCCTCAAAAATTCAAGAAAAAAGTATAGCGACTTTAGTATTTTCGGTGACAAGTCGAGCATTTGCATTCAGAAAGTATCATGGAACTCTGTAATAAAACGGCGCAACCCCGTCGAGCATTAAAAATAGAATTTTCAACATAAACTTATTTCGAAGTCAAACTGATGATTTTATCCTACGCATATATTTTAACAGAAATAACTAAAAAGCAAAAAATAAAAATTTTAAATAAAAAATATAACCTCCTTCAAAAAACATCCAAAAAACTATGAAATAATAATTGAACCAAACCGACCACAATAAGCATGAAAATATCTTTCTTCTAATCTGTTCGAAGTCGGTGCCTCAGCACGAGCCAGCAGGAGTGTAGAAGCCCTATAGATAGTAGGTATGTAGGTAAGTTAGATTACTAGGTCCACTCCTGCTGGCTCGAGCTGAGGCACCGACTTCGAACAGATTAGAAGAAAGATATTTTCATGCTTATTGTGGTCGGTTTGGTTCAATTATTATTTCATAGTTTTTTGGATGTTTTTTGAAGGAGGTTATATTTTTTATTTAAAATTTTTATTGTTTATGCTCTCTTTGAAATAGTTTATTGTGCTCGTTGACATTGCTATACTCAGCGGTAAATCTAATCGCCCTCCTTCCTTAGGGCCTACGCTAGCTGATGCGGACGGCCGCCGCGTGCGCCCGCACGCGGGTCTAAAATGTACCGAAAATCCGTCGCACGCGCCCGCGCCACTTAGCGCTGTTCATACAATTTCTTATTAGACGCGCGCACGACGGGCGTCCGTTCCGGGCAATCCGCATCAGCTAGCGTAGGCCCTTAGAGACATGTATGTAAAGTGGGCGGTTAGATTTGCCGCTGAGTAAATTTTGCTTTTTTTTTGTCAAAGTTAAACTAGGTATGTTTATTTAATTTAGGCCATAACGAGCCGAATCGATGTCGAAGAATCTAGCACCGGTTCGGAAAAGCCCTGTTGACAGGAATTCGACAAGAAACTCAAGAAGTTATGTTTTTTCCAAAATCGATCTAATCAAATGTTATTTTTTTTCCATTCCCATCTAAAATATATAGGTACCTACCTATAACTATAATGTTTGAAAATAAAGTAAATGCCCATTATGCGTCTAAGATATTCCGCACTAGCAAAAAACTTTGAAACGGCTGAACCAATTTTGATGAAACATGTCTAAGAACCATAGCCAAGAAATCTGCTTTCAAATAAAAAAAACGCATCCAAATCGGTTCACCTGTTTAAGAGCTATGATGCCACAGACAGATAGATACACACACAAAAAGCGTGAAGTTCCCAGCGCAGGTCTTTTTTCTGGGTTTTTTTCTGTGCATTCATGTTTCAGTTTGTATTTAGTTTGAAATACACTTATTAAGTATTAGTATCTCATTCATCTTGTAGAGTTCACCAACGGTTGGACGCACTGAAGCGCGAGACTACACTCAAATTAGCTGGGTAAGTTTCCGAATAAGGTCCCGAAAACTTTCCTACGTGATTACACTGCTTCACTTGCTTGGGTAGTGGCTCATCACAAGGGCAGCGATCCCTAAATTAACCCTAACCTTTTTGAATCTAATCATTTACGACTATTTAAAGGTATTTAGAGGTACGTATGGTATCCCCTCTTAAGACTTTATTGTATGCAGGGAACATGTATTATATGAGTACATTCCTCTTATACATATGTATACTGCAAGTAGTGGTCTGGTAAGTTCGAATTTGTAAATGAATTTCAACGGTTGTCGATTGTGTGCCTTTCTTTATTTTTTTACAATAGGGATGTTGGCGCCATTAAATAGTACATTACTGCAGCGGCCGTGAAATAGGAGATTGCCGGCCGAGTAGTTATAGATGGCCGAGTGATAACGAGGCCATCTAGAGATACGAGGCCGGCAATCCCTGTTCGTGGCCAAGGCTTGTATAGAGTTTTTCTCAAACATGCATCATCATCATCACCACCATCATCACCGCCATCATCATCACCATCACCATCACCATCACCATCACCATCACCAACAACATCATCAACATCCATCAACATCCATCAACATCCATCAACATCCGTCAACATCCATGAACAAGAACATCCATCAACATCCATCCCTCCATCCATCCATCCATCCATCAACATCCATCAACAACCATCAACATCCATCAACATCCATCAACATCCTACAACATCCATCAACATACATCAACATCCATCAACCAACATCCATCAACATCCATCAACATCCATCAACAACCATCAACCAACATCCATCAACATCCATCAACATCCATCAACATCCATCAACATCCATCAACATCCATTAACCAACATCCATCAACATCCATCAACCAACATCCATCAACATCCATCAACATCCATCAACCAACATCCATCAACATCCATCAACCAACATCCATCAACATCCATCAACATCCATCAACATCCATCAACATCCATCAACATCCATCAACATCCATCCATCCATCCATCCATCAACATCCATCCATCCCTCCATCCGTCCGTCCGTCCGTCCGTCCATCCGTCCGTCCATCCATCCATCCACGTCGACCACGTCGACCTATTAAACGTCATGGTGCTGTGTCACATAAAACAATAGACGATCACTTTGCTGGCCTTGGCCAGCAATGTTGTATGAAATTCCATTATTGACCTCTCGTCTAGCCGCACCTGCAACGTGACAGTTCGTGGCGTATTTTAAGGAACATAACGTCAATATTTCATAGCATGTTTGAGAAAAAATAATTCGAAGACACGACTCCAATTAAAAAAGACTTTATTTTAGCCCTGAAAACGAGATTAATTTTCTATTAACTACAAAATTAGATTTTTTGTTGCTTTAAAACAAATAAATACCTAGTTGATTGAGTTGGCGAACAAGTGACGTCATAAGTTGCTATTGCCATTCGAACTCTATGGGAGAATTGGGGATGTCTATACATTTGTATCGTTTTCGTGATTATTATCTACTTATACTAGCTGTTGGCCGCAACTTCGTCTGCGTGCTGTAACAACTTTGCACTTTCTCTGGACAAAACGTCAATCCAGCATAGTAGGTCTATCAAGTAATTAACTAGTTTTTAAAATTGGTGCATTAATTTCTAAGACTACCCCTTACCTAAATACAAACAAACATAGTTTACTTCTTCATAGCATTCTTTATAATCTAGATGTGGGCTCCCTTGTTTCCGCATCTCTTCATTACAGAAGTTCCTAAACCGTTGGAATTTCTCAATATTTGTCAACATAGTAAAATTTCGGCTCTCTAGGTCAAAGGTTTTATTTAGGTTAGACATCGAGAAGTCAGTCAGTCAGCCTTGTCTCTTGAAATATATATTTTTTAATTTAATTAATTTGTGAAGTTCCCAATCCGCACTGCACCCGCGTGGGAATAACGGCCCAAGCCCTCTAATTCTGAGAGGAGACCTGTGCCCTGCAGTGGGACTTATATAGGCTGGAATGATGATGAATGATGAATTAATTTGCATAAGAAAAAACTAGATTATTTTCGGACGGTGTTCTAATTTAAAATACCTAGTAAGTAACTTTGTGACCACTGATTACTTAATAGTTACTTGCTGTGACGTTACGTGTTGTAGTTTTCCAGTCTCTATATTTATTCAGATGCTTTTACCTTTTACTCCTGCGTTTATAAATGTAACTATATTTTAAATTATGTCTGTAAGCATTTTAATAAGAATATGTAGATAAGTCTCGTTCTTACTACGACTTGAGTTTTATCTAATTGCTAGCTGCCTTGAATAAAAGACATAAGTCAAATACTTTTGAGTCAATGAGAATGTCTTCGTTAATATTATTAAAACTCTAACTAATATTATTTTTGTAGGTATGTAGATATGTGTATGTGTATCCTATTGTTGAGCAAATGCTTCTCCTCTTGACCTTCATATCACCCTGTCTGGACTTATATCCGAACACTCGCTCAACTCCGCGGTCTCTTGCTTTCTCCGCTTCGGCCTGCCTTGCCGTTGGTGACCGTCGAGCGCCACGTGGCTGAGTGCGCCCAGCTTTGTGGGTGCATGGGACAAATAATAAACCAGGTCAAGCTAACCAAAAGGTAAAAATTTGTCGTACCTATTTTCGCTAAACTGGCGAAGAATATCCACAAGCCAATGAGAAAAGGCGTCTCCACACGGTGGAACTCAAAGGCTGCTATGACGAGGGTTCTTTTCGTCTTCTCCGTGGCCGGCAGTTCTGACGTGGTCTCCAGTTGTTGGCGAAGCTGTGTGCCCGGGGGCTCCCCGGGTAAGGGAGCGACTGGGCCCATGGGCCCGAACCCGAGCCCAGGGTACGTGGAAGTCCCATCGACAGTAATGGACGGACTCTGTTTCGTGGTACTCTGAAAAGAAAATTGGTTGGTTAGGATGGATGTTTAATTACGGGATTAATAAATACGGGATAACATTGCAATGATTTTAGGTGGAAGAAACATACATCACCGGGACTCTCACTCTCGGCTTTGGGTATCTTAGTAAAGATTTCCCGCTCGAAAAAAGGTACTTTGAATCTACACCAAAATATGTAACTGACACTTTGTATGGCGTTGCTTATCTAGCTTATTTTATTACGTAACCTGTTTGTTTAGCTCTCTTACTGTGATGTCATTGGACGAAAACAACAACTGGCCAAAAGTAACAACTTCTTGCTGATTTCTTTATTTCCCTTTTTTGTTACCTCGCAAAACGCTAACTAGTGGAAAACATGACGTCAAGGTCATAATTTGCCAACTTAATCCTTATTTATTTAAATATTCGTCCGCAAATTTAAATGGGTCAGGTAGACGTTGCTTGGATTTCTGACAATGGAAGAGGCATTAGCTAATTGATGTTGATTTCTCATTTAAGTACTCAAATGCTTCTTAGAAAACCTCTCCAGGCTTCAGCATAGGCTTAATTTTACTTAATGGGATTAGATTGATAATAATGTGGTTAATAATAATATTAGGAAGCCTAATTTTTCTCCGACTAGGTAAACTTTAATTGTGTTCTACAGAATGAAGTGTTCGAAAAGGTTTTAATTATAGATGAGCTTGAAAAAGGGCAGACATAGAGTCAACAAAATGCGAAGAAACGACAATTAAGACAGTACCAATACCAACGCATCGCATACAGTTTGATTCATGTCTACAGACACCGAGCGTGTCAGGCACGTGCCGTATCAGACACCGACAAAATATTCTTTTCACTTCTCATGCTCTTAAAATGTTACTTTAGTCTCTGCATATCGGGACTAAAGCTCTTTTTTGATCTCTAGGGATTAAAGTAAATTTTATTTAATTTACTTTTGAAACCCGTAAACTGCCAATCACGGTGTTTGTGAATGGAGGATTATTGCCATTTTCAGTGACTGGGCATAGACAATTTTAAAAATTTCCACAGACCGCAGCGCGCTCCGTAGCGCTCCGTAGCGCCCCGCGCTTCGGTGTGTGGAAGCCTTTTAGGGCGTGGAAATAACCTCAAAATGACAAATGTATAAAAAATATTTTAAAAAAATAATAATTTCGCGAAACACGATGAATAATTACGATTATTAATCTATTTAATTATATTAAAGATGAATTCATTTTACTATGCATACTTAGTCCAATTAGCTATGAAATAATTTTCAGGTTTGAATCTGTTGGCTAAATATGCAAACATTTAAAGCGTCACTCAACAAAAAAAAACCGCGCAACTAATTTAAATTGCTATTTGAATTCTGAACAGACGTCCAATGCTCGTATTGAGCGAACGTTGTATAACAGTAATATTGTAGATTTGTATAAAACATCGTTTTTTTCCTCGCATTCAAAGTGAAAAGTAGAGTGTTTAACGCGAGACTAAACTACCATAATGACACGCGAATTATAGCCGCCCTCGCCCTGCTCGGGTGGCTAAATATCTTGTGTCATTATGGCTTGTTTTAGTCCCTTGTTGAACAATCTACTATTGCGCATACTGGCCGGGCAAAGCCCGTGTCTGCGCGCTCGTGTTACGATAGATATAAGCGAATTCTGTCCGTAATTTTTACGAATTTTATTGTACTGCCAACATATAGGTAGTAACTTTGAAAGGGGTCTTCTTTCTTTTGAAAATGTGAACCGCAACCATAACCCAGGTTTCATCAACTTTACAAAATTACCGAAAATGTTCTGGGACGTAAAAAGTTAAAGATCAATTTAAAAGATGATTACTGGACGGACTGGATTATTGGCTTCAATTTTATTCATAAGTACGCAACTGAACGACGGCAAAAGTCAATTTTCCAAAACGGAAATCTCATTACGATTAACTTTACCACTAGGTACGTACTAAAACAGGTAAATCAAACTAAGTATAAAAAATCATGAACAGATATGTTTGGAAATAATTCAGATCCCCATTGGTGATCCCTATTAGTCTCAAATAGCGTATCTAAGTACTGTGTGTGTGTTAAAAAATTAAATTGTATTTAATACTTCAGATGTGTGTATTTTAATAACATGGTATTAAAATATTATATTGTAGAACTGTTTGAAAAAATAAACCTTGTTGAGATTCTTGCCAGATTCTTCTCAACGGGGTTTTTCCGAACCGGTGGTCTTCGACATTCATATAAGAGCTTGTTTTAACTTAAATTGATTTTAAGTTTTTAACTTAATTGTGTTTTAGTTCTGGTTGAATTGTTCTTGTATATAATTTTTTTATTTGTGTATATTAGTTAATTATGGAATATTAATTTACCTTTTTTATCACATGTATGCAATAATTCAATAATTGAATAAATAAAATATATTTTGACTTTGACAATACATTATAACATACAAATAAGTAAATAAATAAATACAGTATCGTGAACATAAAAGCATGTTGAAAAATGTAATTTTCGTCAAAAACTTGTTATCTATCTAGACTACAGAACAGCTGGAGTATTTTTAAAGTTTTAATGGCCTTCTTTGTACGACACTTTTTAACACCACAAAAGTTTCCTTTGCGTTACTTTTACGAGGTGAAGCAGTTTGTAAGCTAATTTACTTAACGCTACACGATTTTTAGTTTTATAGTTTTCTCGATACTTTCCAGCATTATGAATTTAAAACCGTGCAAAGCAAAAGAAGAGCTTAGAAAAATATTTTTTACGATCAAATTTACTTACCTACTCTTATTTTTGAGTAAAACGCAAACAAATAGTAAAATCATTTAAACAAGCAATTGTAGTATATTTATTTATATCGGGAATCTTGTAAACGGCTCTAAAGATTTCGATGAAAATTGCTATGTGGATTCTTTCAGGGCAGGACCATAGATATAGCTTGGTATATCTCTGGGGAAAAGCGTGATTTCGAGTTTTTAGCCCAAGAGAAGCTCGGTCGACCAGTTACTGTTGCGCTTCAAACTTAATAATCAACAAGTATAAAAAAGCCGAAAAAAAATTTTCTTATGTGGGGTTTTCCGGAGCGAACAATCTATTTAGCTTGATTTTATCTCTAAGAAAATGCGTAAAAAAACCTCTAGGAAAAAGTTTTGCTTTATAAAGTATCAGAAAGACGTAGTCCAGGTATGGGTATGGGTATTTTTCCGTACCTTATTTGCGGCTCAGGCGGGTTTTTTTGCCGGTAAGTCGTGGTGACCTAGTGGTTTGACCTATGTGTTGGCGACTGGTTGGCAAAACCTCTTTTTTGTAGTTCGTTATTTTTGTTCCTATTTTAAATTCCACTAAGACCCGCCTGACAGAGACGGAGAAGTCAGTTGCTCTGTCAGACGGGTTGTGCTAAGTTCTATTTGCCTGTTTATTCCCTTTTATTATAGTTGGTAACCATTTTAAACGTATATTTCATTTAATTACGTAGTGTCTATGGCCTCTCAAGCAGAGCTCGCACCTCTGAGTTTTTCGGAATATATGTGTGAAATTAATTTGAAATTTTCATAAAAATTGGTCAAGCCGTTTCGGATGAGTTCAATAACAAGCACCGTGACACGAGATTTTTATATTATATTAGACAACCATTGTAACCGCTTCTCAAGTAAATAAATTTTGATTATGATTATAGAAAGACGCGTTCTCTGGATCTTTCTCGACTTTTTTCTCTACATAGATTAGCATTAGTAGAAACAGCCAGAAAGTTTCGTAGGGTAGCTTTCACACCCTCACAACATTGTTGCATGACAATGTGGTAAAAAAACAGCAGTACATCTGTCTCTTTAGGTATGGAAACGTAAAGTTGTGCCACATAGCGTCAGACAAAATTCTCCGCGGATAATTATTTTCCCGCACAATTCCCACTCAGCGGGATTCAGATTAAAAGTTCCGCTTGAGATGATTTCTTTTGATTATATCCTCTATGTGCGTGTGGAAACCTACATACTACATGCCCAATGCCCCAAGGATGGTAAAAACACGTTATTAGTCCTTTTTAGGGTTCCGTACATTCGAATGAAAAATGGAACTCTTATGGGATCACTCGTAGGTGTTCTGTCTGTCCGTCTATTCATAACAAAGTTCTGAATCTACCGGATCGATAAATTGAAACGTGACTGATGAATTTATCTGATCCAAACACGAACGTAGAAAAACGATTTTTGTATTGGAAAGCACTTCTGGAGGATAAATAAAAAATTTAAAAAAAGCGGGTGTAACCGCGTGTCGGTATGAAATATATTTTATAGTTTTTAAGTTGTTTACGAAAATACGAAAATTGACATCATATATTTATAGGCCTCCTAACACAAGTTCCAACATAATGGGAGGCCTCAACCTTTTATGTAAAACTTCTGTTAAATACAAATAAAGTTTTTTTTTTTTATATATATTTCATAGTAAATACAAACTGAAACATGGATGCACAGAAAACCCCAGAAATAAGATCGCATTGATATTATATTCGAAGCCACTTATTCCAAAATTTTAAAAGAATTCATGAAATATTTTTTACTTACTACCTACAGGATAACTTATACTACTGAAAAATGGGTACCAATAAAAAGAACACGATTTTCAAAAAAAATAAATAATTAAAACAAAACTTATTTCATTCCTTTGGGTATTCCATACAGGGTTATTTGTAATTCACTGACATCCTCTTAACCCTGAATTCCTATCACTCAAACAAATGTTTCAAGATTTACGACTTTTCAAAATGGAGCCCTTTTTTTTCCATACATTTAAATAATAATAGATAAATACTTCTAGCACAACTTCGTACTCTATGATATTCGAGGGCAGGGCCACTCGCCGCGGTCGTGGCGGGCAATGCATACGGCACAGAGTATCGTAAAAGTAAGAGTTAGTCTCAAATTTTCAAAACGTTATTACACCTAAAATATTAAGTTATGACAAAAGCCGTAAAACTAAAAACATTGTTTAAGTGGTAGGAGTTTAGGGTTAAAAGGATGCTAGTGAATTACAAACAACCCTGTATAGTTTGATTGACTAACTTTTGTTACACAATGGACGCGATTGTGATTGTATTTTCATTAAACCAATAATTATGTAGGTACAATTTTTGGAATAAATTTATTTTTATTTATTATAAATTTATCAACGACTCGCGCTTGTCCGGTTTTTATATTGAGACTGAATAGTATGACGTCAGCCGACGAGTCTACCTATACATGCGTCTTTAGTAAATACGTTCATCATACAAGAAATTTGGCAATGAACTTAAAGCAATTTGTTGCTCGAACTAAATTGAATCCATCAATGCACGAATTAATATACAAGGTAGATACGTTGAGTTGAGTATTTTCACCTATGATAGACCCTTATGTATGACACATGCAATGGTGGCTTTTATATCTACTAGCTTTTGTCCACAGCTTCACTCCCTGAGTTCACTCCCAAACTCCCATAGAAGATTTTAAAAAGATGAATCTTTCTTCTACGGCTTTTCAAAAAATTTGCACTGTATGTTTTAAAGCACCATAATATCTTCTTCCAGTGTTTTAGGCTATGCGTTGACTGTTAGTCAGTTAAACAGTCAGTCACGTTATTATTTTGTAGGTAGGTGTCTGTACAAAATAGTAGATTGTTCAACAAGGGAGGAAAATAACCAATATTACACGAGGTTACTTGGCACCTGAGCACCAACCAAGTTTGGACCTGCAAGAAAAATCGTGCAAATTGCTCTACATTGCGGCGTTCCATTGATCACTTCAAACTCGTTTACTTTACGGCCTCGCAATGTAATACAGGGTAATTAATCAGGGTTTTTAATCAGTGCACAAATTTTGATACGTGATTCAGATCACGATTAGCTGTCTGTTCAAGATTTTTTTTTTACATTTTGAAATTTGGGTTGTTCATAGTAATTCATCCAATAAATTGGTCGAATTACTATGAACCAATAAATTGGTCGAATTACTATGAAAAATAAAAAAAATAAGTGATAAATATTATAACGAAAAATACTGAAATTTGTTATTTTAACGACATTGAATCACTTATTAAAAATTGTGCACTTATTAAAAAATTACGCTGTATAACTTTAGACTCGGCTTTAGATCGGGTCAGACAAAGTTTCACAGCATTTTAAAAGCTATTGCAGACATGTTCAAAGAAGAAGAAGAAAAAGATCCAATTTAGGCTATCTCAAGCGCATGATTTTTGAAATTTCTTCGTTCTAGGTACTCCTCCTCCTCTAGGTACCTACTCGCAACTGACTTGCCGTCCACCCTCACCACCTCAATAGTTGGCACCGAAACTTTTTGCCACGGACGATGAAGCTTTGGAATCTGCTGGCAGCGGCGATATTTCCGGACCGGTACAACTTGGGGATCTTCAAAAAAACGAGCCTACTCTTTTCTCAAAGGGCCGGAAAGGTATCTGTAACTCAGCTTGTATTGTGGGTGTCCATGGGCGGCGGTTATTGCTTTTCATTAGGTGACTCATCTGCTCGTTTGCCTCCTATCATATAAAAAAATTAACGTCGAAAAATTCTAAGCATTATGTTGAAAAGAAACCGGCAAGAAACTCAACGACATATTTAAAAAAAAAAACTTTTCTAATGTCTTCCTTTCCTTTTTGACATGGAACCCACCCTATGTATTCCTAGAACAATAGTTGTTTATCAAATGCCGGGTAAACTACCGTGAAGGCTACCACTTCTCACAAAGCAAGGTCAAGACAGGCTGCGGAAACTATCGAGACATGTTAAAGAGCCGGGATCAATAGACGGCCTCGCTGCGAACGCTATCACTTAGAAGAGACTTATCAGACTTTTTGGTTAAGTGGGGTCTTACTATCTATGTACATAATTTATTGAATCAGGCGTTACTTTGCGGAGGTCCATATTAATGAACTAAAACAATTACTTTGCTCACCCGCGACCTTACAATAGTTACGTTTATGCAAGAAATGTGCGTTCATGCAGTTCCTCCACCTCCACACTGTACGAACACACACAAATCACATAAACCCAACCATCACCACCACCAAGCTACACTGACGCGTTTCGAACTCAACCAGAGCTCATCTTCAGAGTTACCACAACCGTATGCTATGCTACCAACTGTTAAACTAACAAACCAAAACAAATGTTTTAACTTGTCACTGTAACTTCTCAAGTACCCACTTTATTTTTCTTATTCTCAAACTACCCCACAAAAATTAACTTTTATTGACATATTATAAAACTACCTTGAATTTTTTGTTTATTTATTTATAAGGCATATTTAATTAATACTAACTGTTCAAATTCGACCCAAGCCGCAGTAAAGGAGAAGATACTAAATTTACCTGTTCATTAATAATAGACCCCATAGTGTTGTACCTAATTACAATTAATATTATTAATTATTTTTGTTTATAAATAAATAAACAAAAAATTCAAGGTAGTTTTATAATATGTCAATAAAAGTTAATTTTTGTGGGGTAGTTTGAGAATAAGAAAAATAAAGTGGGTACTTGAGAAGTTACAGTGACAAGTTAAAACATTTGTTTTGGTTTGTTAGTTTAACAGTTGGTAGCATAGCATACGGTTGTGGTAACTCTGAAGATGAGCTCTGGTTGAGTTCGAAACGCGTCAGTGTAGCTTGGTGGTGGTGATGGTTGGGTTTATGTGATTTGTGTGTGTTCGTACAGTGTGGAGGTGGAGGAACTGCATGAACGCACATTTCTTGCATAAACGTAACTATTGTAAGGTCGCGGGTGAGCAAAGTAATTGTTTTAGTTCATTATCTATGTACAGTCAACCAATTTGATTCATAGGCCACTCGCTATAGAACCATGTCTATGAATTTGTTTATCAAATGATAAACTGGTATGAGCTTTATAGTGAAGGCAAATATCATGAGTGCGTATGAAATTCCCGATCCGCACTGGGCCCGCGTGGATACTACAGCTCAAGCCCTCTCATTCGAAAAGGCCTATACTCCACTGCAGGGCGCAGTGGGGTATATATAGGCTGATAATAGTGATAATGTATAAGTGGAGGAGGGCGAGTTTTTGCATGAAAACGCATATCTATCGCACAGACGTGGCTGTTTTTCACGTGTAATTGTGGAACAGCAAAGTTGTTTGAGCTTATGTCAACGGATTTTTTCGTTTGTGAAACACAGACAAAAATATACATAAGTAACCTATTTGCTATATACATATAACCCCGATCCGTTTACTCGATAGATTGAACTTTTCACTTAAAAGTTCCTTTTAAACTTTTAGCTTACAAAGGCTGTATAACAAAACACGGTATGCATGTTTAACAAGCTCAGAGTCGGGCTCGAGATCCCGTTAATTACGATATGGGTTAACTTTACTTAATTGTGTTATACTGATAGCCACCGGGTGTAAAGCTGGAGGTACGCGTGCGGGAAAAATGCGGGGAAACTTTAGCGGCTGACTTTGCTTGTGTTCATGTATCTTATCTTACTAATATATCATAAATGCGCAAGTTCGTATAGATGGGTGTATCATCATCATCATCATCGTCGATCATCCCACTGCAGAGCACAGGCACAGTTGGGCCGTAGTTCCTACGTGGGCCCAGTGCGGATTGGGAATCGGATTGAGCAGGTTTCCTACCAATGTTTTCCTTCACCGTAAAGCTTATGGTAAATTTCAAATATGGACATAAATTCCCAGCAACTCAGAGGTGCGTGCCCGGATTCGAACCCACGACCCTCTGCTTGACAGGCAATAGCTCAAACCAATAGGCCACCACGACTTTTTTTATGGATTGTATGTTTAGATGGATGTACAGATGTTTATTATTCTTTCACGCTAAGACGGTTTGACGGATTCTGATAAAATTTGGCACAGAGATAGTATACGACCTGGATGAACATAGAGTATACTTTTAACCCGGACGTCAGTTCATTGGTGATGGCATCATCCCTATTAGTATGGGACTTAGGTACGGTCAAGGACTTTAATTCATGAGCCACCATGGAACCATTTCACAGTAAGCGTCATAGTGACATAGCATTAATTAACAAGGAAAATCGTAATGACTTTTCCTTTGAAAAGGTTCCATGGTGGCTCATGAATTAAAGTCCTGGACTGTACCTACTCAAGTTTTTTACCAACCTACTGTTGCTCGTGACTCCGTCCGCAGGAAAATTGCAATTTTCAGGGATAAAATCTACACTACGTCCTTTCGGCGAACTCAAACTAGCTATATACCGACTTTCATTTAAATCGATTCTGCGTTTTAAGCTTGAAGAGGTAACAGACAGACACTTTTGCGTGTATAATATTTAATATTAGTGAGGATTTATGAATACAGATTTATTGGGACTTTGTAACCCCCGTATTCGAATTGCGTTGAATCAATATTAGTAAAATAATTATGAAAGTTTACAGAATCAGTATTTAATTTACGCAAGTGTAACGCTGCCCTAACTTACGTTCTCAGCGGTTTAGTTTAGTTTTAATAACTATTAACTATTTAGGGCCCAAATTACTTTGAAGTTTAGGGTTAACTCTTTAGTTATTTTGTGGTTAAGACAGCGATGGACCGCACATATTGTCCAGCATCAGTAGAGTTAGATATTAGAACCACTAATAACTACTTATTACTATAAACGGGTCTTATCATTGGTCACGATTGCACGGCCGCTGCAATGTGGCCGAAACGTCGAAGTAAATATTGTTTGCGTGATAAGCCCGTCTGCGAAGAATTCGTAAATCGCTATCCCGCTGGAGCTTTGCTTGTTAATCCAGGTTGTAAACTATCTGTATGCCAAATTTCATCAGAATGTGTCAAACCGTTTTAGCGTGAAAGAGCAACAATAATCCACGCATCCATCCAATCATCCATCTATCCATACAAACTTTCATGTTTATAATATTAGTAAGACAATAAAGATTTTATTATACATGCAATAGGGATGTTGATGCCATTAAAAAATAATTCGAAGACACGACTCCAGTAGAAAAGCGCTTTATTTTAGCCCTAAAAAGCAGATTAAGTAATTTTCGACTAACTGCAAGATTAGATTTTTTGTTGCTTTAAAATAAATAAATAGTTAGTTGATTGAGTTGGCGAACAAGTGACGTCATAAGTCGCTATTGCCATTCAAACTCTATGGAAGAATAATGTTTTGAAAGCTCATAAAAAGTACGTGTGATGATTGGTGGTGTCAACATCCCTATTGTTACAGTGCCACGCTACCGACCCCATTCCCTAACACTTTGAGCTGCGACCGCGCCTATCTGCTACGCGGCGCTACGAAATGACTCCGACCGCTACGTCCTTGCCTCTACGGCGTATGAATTACGACCGACATAATCGTAGCACATTAGGCATTCGTAGCGTTACTTAAATATTCAGTAGGCCTTGAATTAGAATGTATAATGGGGGCTTAAAAATGTAATGTAATTCGAAGTATAACAAATGTAATGTAATTCGAAGTATAACAAGTGTAATTTAGATTTTATTAATTGACGTTTACCTTACTTCAGGTGTTTGATCGCTCTCCTCTCTTTCCGTCAGAAGATGGTAGAAAGAGATGGTAATGTTGCGAGCGCGCGCGCATTTTAGGCAAGAATGATATACTTTTTCATAGATGTTTAGGTGATTAAAGCTCTGTTCATACAAACTTAGGTATTTTATCTTGTACTCATACAGGGTTATTTGTAATTCACTGACATTCTCTGAACCCTGAATTCCTATCACTCAAACAAATGTTTTTTGTTTTACGACTTTTTAAAATGAAGCCCTTTTTTTCCCATACAAATACACAGAGTGTCGTAAAAATAAGAGGTAATCTCAAATTTTCAAAACGTTATTACACCAAAAATATTAAGTTATGACAAAAGCCGTAAAACAAAAATCATTTGTTTAAGTGGTAGGAGTTTAGGGTTAAAAGTATGCTAGTGAATTACAAATAACCCTGTATAATGTAGGTACCAATGTTAATTAGCTGTATAGATTCAGGCGTTACTTTCCAGAATCCCATGTTAAAATAAATGGAATATGTACTTATTTCGCTTCTTCGCGAAGTACTTCACTAATACTAATAGTACACCAGGTTTTTGTCCAACTTTTCTGCTGCTTTCGCAATCACTATTTCTTTCTGTCAAACGGGTATACACCGTGAAATTTTAGTGGTTGTTTTCCCGAAACGAGGTGATTTAGTATCGATTGTACAATCGATTTATAATTACTATTTTGCCTAGAGTCAAAAATCCAATTGTGAAAAACGAAAGTCGAAAATGACCGCAAACCAATAGTAACGCTTCGTTGGTACCTAACCTATCGTACGATCGTACGCTACTTGTACCACCGAAGCGTTACTATCGGTTTGCGGTCATTTTCGACTTCCGTTTTTCACAATTGGATTTTAAACTCTAGTCAAAATAGTAATTATAAATCGATTGCACAATCGATACTAAATCACCTCGTTTCGGGAAAACAACCACTAAAATTTCACGGTGTATAGTGACAGAAAGAGATGATTTACACAAAAGATCCTTACGGGTCGAAGTGTATCCGCTAGGACCCCTATTAGTAAGATAAGATAAGACAGAAAGAGATGGTGAAAGCGAAAGCAAGCGCTCACGCGTTAGACAATACGGTCTCTGTACAGTTACTTCACGGAGGACCAAAATAATTATTCCAGTCATCCATTCAGTAAGTAAATTGTCTTCAAATCTTGTAAGTCGAATTTCGCTTCGCTTCTTTCATCGGATTGACTTGTTTGGTACGGATATGTAAATAGGGCGGAAATACAAGTACAGTCAACAAAAAAGCTTTGGGTGGCAATTTTTTACATGTAACATGTAGTTGTTTTTTTTACATGTACTAGGGGCGTTCAATAAAAAGTGAGAATGAGTATGTTATAAACAACTTTTACTAAATGTCATTTTATTTTTCGACATAGTCACCTTTTAGCATAATACACTTAGTATATCTTTTTTCTAAACTTAAAATTCCATTTTTAAAAAAGGTCTCATCTTGACTACTTAAAAAATCTTGTACTGCAGCGACTACCGCGTCCTCGTCTTCAAATTTCTGGCCTCTCAGGTATTGTTTCAATCTCGGAAATAGGTAGAAATCACTGGGAGCGAGATCTGGTGAATACGGAGGATGCTTAAGGATATCGAACCCAGCATCACGAATTGCAGCCATTGCAACGGCGGACTTGTGTGCCGGGGCATTGTCCTGGTGGAACAGCACAACTTTCGAGTGTTTACCTCGCCGTTTTTCGCGGATCTCATTGCGCAATGTTGCTATTTGTTTGGCGTATAAAGTGCCTGTAATAGTGGCTCCATGCTCGAGATACTCAATCATTAATACCCCTTTACCATCCCAAAAAACAGAGCCCATGACCTTACCGGCAGATGGGCTCACCTTGAATTTCTTCGGAGTTGGAGATGATGGCCTTTTCCATGTCATAGACTGCAGTTTCGTTTCAGGGTCGTAATGATGGAGCCATGTTTCGTCTATTGTTATAGATCGCGCCAAAAGAAGTTCCCGGTCTTGCTGCATCAGGTTCAAAGCTTCTTGACAAATCTCTAGTCTAGTTTGTTTTTGCGTGTCAGTAAGCATTCTTGGTACCCAACGCGCAGATACCTTTTTCATACCTAAGCGTTCATGTAAAATATTATGCACGCTCCCCGTTGAAATCTTTACATTTTCAGCAATAAAACGAACTGTGACACGACGATCCGCCAAAACTCAGTTTTCGACTTTTTTCATAATTTCTTCAGTTACTGCTGTAGTAGGGCGTCCGGAGCGGGGGTCGTCCATTGTCGATGTTCTTCCACGTCTAAATTCGGCGCACCAACGTGCGACTGTCGAATACGGAGGAACATTAGACCCTAAAGTGTCCCGCAAATCCAAATTGACTTGGTCCGTAGAAAATTTTTTCAAATACATGTATTTGATAACGGCGCGCAGTTCAATTTTCTCCATTTTCGCTAACGTACTCAATAGCATTGCAAAGAAATTACCGTATATTTTTTTAAACAAAAGACAGTTAGTTTTTTTTTCATAGCAATCAGCTAGATAGATTAGCTTTACCGGCCAGTATTTAATTTCGTAATATTAAAAGAGTTTGCATCTCATTCTCACTTTATATTGAACGCCCCTCGTAACATGAAGGGCACTCACCCAAAAAAAAAGAATTTTCGAGATTGATTCAAAAACGACAAAGTTCCGAGGTAACAAACATAAAACTAGTAGCTCTATGAGCTGTTAGGCCTCGCGAGTATTACAAAATGGCTGAAAAATTATATTTTCAAAATAAGTTTTTAATCCCCATGTCTCCATCATTGTCATAATTTCAGCCAAAAGACGTTCACTGATGAACATAGGCCTCATAGGGTTCGCTGCACAGACATCCGCATACAACCATTTAACCAGATCGTCGCTCTATCTTATGTTTACCTATTATATAGTTTATTGTAATTGTTCGCGCGCTAAAACCTCCTTTTGGTTCTATACAGTGCAGGGGTGCTCTCTGGCTCCTAGAAGAAAAAACTGTCTGTCATATAATCTACTGTCATGTACTATCAATTTGTCTGTCATCGTCGGATCCACCGCAAAAGGCAATGTTAATGATAATTGTGCTTAAAATATACTACCACCGCATCCTTCCGCCTCCTACAACATCGGCCGGAGCTTCAACCAGGTGAGTGCTTCTGCACTTGTTCCAAATTACATTTTTGGCACCAGCGGGCTCCTGGCCTTCCGCTACCCCTTAAAAATTGGCTATTTACACGCCATAACATATTTCTTGGTCCTATCGAACAACCGGATTGATTCCCGGAACGAAATTATTCACCCGCTTCGCCTGTGACATAGCGTAATTTTTGGCTCTCACAATAGGCATAATTTTCAACCGCCATTTCTGTCATATTTTCTTCTGACATCTCATATATTTTTAGAAACTAAATTCTAAATTTTCGCGTTACATAATTATGGCGAAATCAGCTTTAGAATCGAAATTATCCATATTAAAAACCAAAGAGGAACGAATTTTACGTCGATTCTCGCATCTCTTTGATTTGTCGAAAAAAATATCTACACTCGATTCTCGCAGCAACGAAAATTTTATGGCGGAATCAGAGACGATCGATGATTTTCGCGTGAATTTTGAAAAAATACTGGACGAAATTAATGCAATTTCAATGTCCCTTGATCCTCAACATGAGCCCGATTATGAGACTCTGGATACATTTGAGGACTTATACGCCCGCATAAAGCGCACTCGTGCTAATATTTTGAAAATAACTTCTCCGCAAACGAGTTCGACTTCTACACCCGCGTCGCAAGCTAAAGGTCCAACCATTAAGCTCCCGCCTATCGATCTTCCTTTCTTTGATGGTAGGACTGAAAATTGGCCTATATTTTATGAGTCGTTTAAAGCTAATATACATAATAACGACCATCTTACTGATTCGCAACGCGTGCAGTACCTCATGGGCAAGCTAACCCATAGCGCCCTAAATATTACCGCAGGTTTGGTACCCACAGGAGAAACTTATACCATTATTTGGGAAAGTTTAGTGAAAAAATATCAAGACAAACGCGCCTTGGGTACTTACTACCTCAATAACATCTTGGACATTAAGCCGAGCTCAAACTCGCCTAGCAGTCTCAATAGCTTCATCGAAAGATATTCTGCGACTGTGGCCGCTTTAAAACAACTAGACATTCCTGATCTGTCAGATTTCTTTTTCCTGCAGTGTGCTCTGCGAAAAACTGACCAGCAGACTTTGCAAAATTTCGAAATGTCTGTTCGTGACGAAACTATTCCATCGTACGAAAAATATGTCACATTTATACAGAGCCAAGTCAAAATTTTAGAACGGTCAGGCAATAGTTCTTCTATAAATACTCCGCGAACCGCTTACAAAGCTACCGCCAATACACCGGCTCAACCCGCGCGTACTACTTACAAAGCTTTTGTAGCTAGTAACGATGTTCCTTCTTCGAGCTCCGCAAATGACGAACCCTGTGTATTGTGCAAAAGCAATGAGCACGTGCAATTGTATAGTTGTTCTAAATTCAAAAATATGAGTTCGCCGCTGGCAAGATTCGACTTTATTAAAAATATTCGTGGTTGTGTTAACTGCTTAAGCACATCACATACTCTGCTCCATTGCAGCTCACGTACGACTTGCAAGTTATGTCAAAAACGTCATCATACGTTGTTGCACTTTGACAATACTAATACTAATTCACAACCGCATAAGCGTTTCCCCGCAAAGCCGTACGTTAAATCGACGCAGTTGTTCACGAACGGCTCAACTTCGCATGCCGCGCCTGCGCCGACCGCCTCGTCAGCCGCATCGTGCCCGCGCGCGGAGCCTGCTGCGCCCCGCTCGCGCGAGCCAGCAGCTGCTGCTGCCCACGCTGCTCGCGCCTCGCTGCCGCCCACAGCCGCGTGCTCGTGTGCTCATCCGCCGCATGACAGTAATCGAATCGCGTCGCCGCCGTCACATAATATAACGACTACACTGCCGGTCAATAACGCTAACCCCGCGAACGCTTCAGTTTCTCTGAAGGCAGAGTCGAAACCAAATTCGACAATACTATTATCGACCGCTCAAGTTTATGCTAAACAAAATAATAGCGATAAAAAAATGATTATTAGATGCCTTATTGATAGCGGATCTCAAAATAATTTAATAACGCTCGATTGCTGCAAATCACTGAATTTACCTATAATACCGCTAACTAACTCTTATATAAAGGGTGTTGGTTTAACTTCGAGACCAATTCACGGATATGTTTACTTAAATATTGAATCCCGCGTATATCCGAATAATAAATACTACATACACGCTTTAGTGGTAGATTGTATAACCGATCAATTGCCCTCGCATTTTATTGAATATAATGAACGTGACATGGCTTACCTTAATAATATACCGCTCGCAGACCTCACGTGGAACATTCCTGGGTGCATTGATGTAGTGCTCGGTGTCCAGCTGTTCCCGTATATTTATTTGGGGAATAAAGTAGAGTCTGGTTCTTGTGCTCCTCCCGCCTTTCTAACCGCTTTCGGTTTTGTTCTAATGGGTGACTATCCTTGTAAGTCTGACCCTAGTAACGCCACTTCTTTTACCGCTCTGGTGCTCAATGACCTCGAGTCGAGCCTAAATAAATTTTGGGAATTAGAAGAAATCCCATTCAAACGCCATTTAAGTCCAGAAGAGACTAAATGTGAAAATTTATACACAACTTCTGTGTCCCGCAACGAGGAAGGTAGATACACTGCGGCCTTACCTTTCTCTAAAGATCCCTCAGAACTGGGGAATTCTCGTTCTGTTGCTCACCGCCGTCTAATGTATTTGGAAAAAAAGTTCAAGCAAACCCCTACTCTTCGCGATGCCTATAATAAAGTTTTATCTGAATATATGCAGAATGGTTATCTAACTGAAGTACCAGAGTCTAAAGTTACTGATGATGGTTACTATATCCCTCATCATGCTGTCATCCGCCCGGAAAAAGTTACGTCTCCTGTTAGAGTAGTTCTCGATGCCAGTGCTAAGACTCATTCAGGTATGTCACTCAATGACATCTTGCATACTGGTCCCAATCTACAGGCTGATTTGTTTTTGCTCTTGCTGAACTTTCGTTTATTCCCAGTAGCTATGACGTCTGATATTAAACAAATGTATATGCAAATTTGCTTGCCTCCGCATGACTATAAATATGTCAAAATGTTGTTTCGCTTTTCTGAAAGCGAGCCAATCCGCACCTTTCAATTTACTCGCGTCCCTTTTGGACTCAAGTCAAGCCCCTTTATGGCTATGCGTACTGTCAAACAGTTATGCTCAGACGAGAGTCATCGCTTTCCTGACGCTGCAAATGTAGCTATCTCCCAGCTTTACATGGATGATCTGGTCCATTCGTGTATTGACAATGAAAGTGCCATGCGTTTGTCGCAAGAACTAATCGCACTGTTCAAGTCTGGTGCATTTGACTTAGTCAAATGGTCAAGTAATTCCTCTGTATTATTAAATAGTCTTCCTGACTCACACCGTGCTTCTGTCAACTTTAACGACAAGCAAAGTGTTGCAAAGGTGTTAGGGTTGTCATGGGAACCCACAAATGACACTTTCTTCATAAGCACGTCTCCGCCTGCTGGTGGGAAGTGCACCAAGCGAATAATACTGTCGACCGTAGCTCGCTTGTTTGATGTCCTTGGTTTAGTAGCTCCCGTTGTATTATACGCCAAGTTGTTAATAAAAGAACTTTGGCTTTGCAAAATCGACTGGGATGACACACCCCCCGACCATATAATCAAAAGCTACTCAATGTTAGTACAAGAGTTTCCAATGCTCTCAACTTTAAAAATTCCGCGTCACGTTGGCGTTTCTGCTGACTGTATGGTAAACATAGTCGGATTTTCGGATGCCAGTCTCAATGGCTATGGATGTGTCATTTACTTGCATGTTACGGACCCAGCCGGTAATATCACTGTGAGGCTACTATGCTCAAAGTCGAAAGTGTCTCCCACAAAAATAACTACTCTTGCTCGTCTAGAGCTATGTGCCGCTCTTTTAATGTCCAAATTGGTCAAAACTGTTCAGGACACATATTTAGCTCGCATTCCAATTGCAGGAATATATGCATTCACAGACTCGACAATTGCTCTTTCGTGGATTAAATCATCTCCTCATAGATGGTCCATTTTCGTGAGTAACCGCGTTGCGCAATGTCAAGAGAATGTTGCACCACAGAACTTTTATCACGTTGCTGGAGCTGACAACCCTAGTGATTGTTTGTCTCGCGGTATGCTACCGTCACAATTAATGTCGCATGATTTATGGTGGAACGGACCTTCGTGGTTACAAAACTCGCCTACGGAATGGCCTGTCCAATCTTTCTGCCCCCCAAAATTGTCAAGTTGCTTAAATGCAAAACTATACTTTAACCGCATTTGTTCAATCTGAACAGTCTATACTGTACAGATTACCTAAACCTTTTGATTTCTTAGAATAAGTTACCCGCACATTTTGATATAATTATTACTTTAATGTGACGGAAATAAAATGTCTTAAAACCGCTCTTTTGTGTAAAACTGCTCTATTATTTAAAACCGCTCTTTTAATTAAACCCGCTCTTTTATTTAAAACCGCTCTCTTATTTTAAAACCGCTCTTTTAATTAAAACCGCTCTTTTATATAAAACCGCTCTCTTATTTAAAACCGCTCTTTTACTTAAAACCGCTCTCTTTCTTAAAACCGCTTTATTATTTAAACCGCTCTATTACTTAAACCGCTATTATTTCACTTCAGTGAAAACATCGCTTTCATTAATAAAATATTTGACAGCTTTTATACAGCGTGTACATTCGATACAGCCACCGCTTAGAGCATAAATCTTCGGATCTGCACCTAGAAATATTAACACCCGTGCATTTCTTAATCCCACTCCAGTTTTTATCCGCTACTGACTTGTCGAACGAGTGCCGAAATCTTCACAATATGAAGAAATTGCTCGACAGCATACTTAGTCCAATCATATTGGAAAAGTTAGCGTACTGAATACCTGCACACGTTGCAAGCCAGGAATAAATGGTGTACCCCAGACCACCCCATCAAAGTAGGGACGGTCGTGTTAATGGGTGACGACAATGTCCCACCGCTTCACTGGCCCTTAGCTGTTGTAACAAATGTTTATCCAGGGTCTGATAATGTGGTTCGTGTAGCCACGATAAAAACTGCGAAAGGATCATTTAAGCGTCCTGTCGTAAAATTATATCCTCTACCTTCACAGTAGATTAGACCATTTTATTATATCAATCACCGCACCGCACCTCATCTTCATTGAAATTCTCCGAATTTCAAGGCCGGGAGCATGTTCGCGCGCTAAAACCTCCTTTTGGTTCTATACAGTGCAGGGGTGCTCTCTGGCTCCTAGAAGAAAAAACTGTCTGTCATATAATCTACTGTCATGTACTATCAATTTGTCTGTCATCGTCGGATCCACCGCAAAAGGCAATGTTAATGATAATTGTGCTTAAAATATACTACCACCGCATCCTTCCGCCTCCTACAACATCGGCCGGAGCTTCAACCAGGTGAGTGCTTCTGCACTTGTTCCAAATTACATTTTTGGCACCAGCGGGCTCCTGGCCTTCCGCTACCCCTTAAAAATTGGCTATTTACACGCCATAACAGTAATTGTTGCACAGTTTTTAGAGGATCGGGGTCTCCTGTCACAGGTATCTCGCATACCTACTAGGAGGTCCCTAACCTATTCTTTTGAATTTTTATGAGCAATAAATATATTTTCTTTTTTTTTTTATCTAAACTGCGTACTGTCCATAAACGCTATTGAATTAACCTTTTAGCCAAATCGGCCATCAATCCTACGAGCGATGTACCCTGACTCCCACCTCATTCTGGCGATTCTTCGAGCTATGTCGGTGGCTTTAGTTCTTGCGCGGATTTCATCATTTCTAATATGATCCCGCAGAGAGATCTTCTTGGCTCTGCCATTTTGAAAATATTCTAAAAATTGAATAATGTAACAAATTACAAATAATTGTCCAACCTACTCACCAAATTTCACTACAATCGGTTGACAAATGCGACCTGTAGAAGAGAATAGCTAGGGATCCAACGGTCCCGACAGATATACAAAAGCATTTTTCACAAGCTGAAAAGAGGCTCGTTCGCTCGGTCAAAACTACCATGTTTTGAATTGAGAACTTCTTCTTTTTTGAAGTGATAAAAAATTCTAAAAGTTAACAGTGCCTAACAAGAACCCATCCATTGCTCCGTATTTAAATACGAGTTTAAATTACCGTTCTACACACATACGACAGAAAGCCCATACATTATGCAACCTTCTCACTAAGTAGTCAGGCGACTGAGCACGGCAATTTCGTCTCAAGATACACCTTCCTGTTTACTACACTCAAGGCAATGTGAGGGTAAGAGAAATAAATATGCGACCACTCAGGCGCCTATTTGATATTAGATAAATATGCATCGAGCGTTTTGCTTGAAAGGACCTTCATGTTGAGAGAGTGGCGCATTTGAAAGAAAGAAAGAAAATATTAATTCGTGACAACATAGAAAACACAATATAAAAAAGAATAATAAAATGAGCATGTCACAAAATGGTCCCAAATCAGCAAACAGCTTACGAGCTTGGACTTGCGAACGGCGTTGATCTTCCTTCGGGACCATCAGATCAGATCATCATACATTGAAAACACAATTAAAACAAAACGTATTAAATTTGTGTAACATTTATTTATTTATTTATTTATTTTATTTATTCATAAAGTTCATATAAGATACAAAATATAAGCATGAAATAATCTTAGGTCTAGTAAGTAAATTTAGTTACGGTACAGTTACATTACGGGGCCACTAAACTTTAAATTGAGCGCACTATTGATCACAGCATGTAATGTACATCGCACTAAACGTTAGGTTAGTGTACTCGTATTTGTACGGTTAGCGACGTTGTGTGATTTATTTATTTACATTAATAGGCCCTTTTAAAATTCGTCAACATAACATGATAAAAACTAAAAATAAATCGGTACTTAGGTACCATTCCACGGATTTTAATGGTAAAAGTTAGGCTGCGGCTCCACTGAGGCGGAGACGAGAGGAGCGGAGAGGAGACGTGTAGGGGTCGACCAATCATATCAGTTGAAATCCACATCTCGTCTCCACACCGCTTCAATGGAACTGATATGATTGGTCGACCCCTACACGTCTCCTCTCCGCTCCTCTCGTCTCCGCCTCAGTGAAGCCGCAGCCTTCAGTTGCAACAAAAACTAGGTATTTAAGAGGGTTTATACCTGCTGAGCTGGCAACGTTGCATTTTTGATAGTTTTTCTCGATTATTCCATAAAAATTGAATGAAAAATAAAAATATTTTGTATACAAATTGTTCTAATATATAAGTTAATGTGTCTACTGCAATAATAATTCGTGATAGACTTTTATTTTCTTTAAAAACGAACAAATTATTACCTAACGGTTTTTAAATAAAGTAAATGTCTTATCACGAATTATTAGTGCAGTAGACACATTAACTTATATATTAGAACAATTTGTATACAAAACATTTTTAATTTTCATTCAATTTTTATGGAATAACCGAGAAAAACTATCAAAAATGCAACGTTGCCAGCTCAGCAGGTATAAACCCTCTTAAGTAAATATAGTTTTTGTTTTAAGCTTAGTTTAACAGTATTAAAATGTATGAAACTGTGAAAACAAAACTATGTTTAAGGACTTAATATCCACTTGAATAATAAACCTAGAATAAGTAGTTAATTTAGGTTTAGGCTTAACAGTTTCATACATTTTTATTTGACGCTACTAAGCTAAAAGCTACCTTAACAATAAATCTAGACTTTTTCCAGCAAGTGCACTACGGGGTCGCGAGTATCTATGGGCGACGGAAATTGCTTACCAACAGATGTTTGTCGACTATGCTATAAAATAATAGCCCTAAGAGTTTTCCATTGATAGTAATATTCTGGACAAAGTATTTTACTCAATTACTAAATATTTAACTCGTACCTACTGTGCGTTTAATCTCTATTGAACTGTACGAAAGCAAATCAATACGTAATGGCAATTTCATACTTCAAGAATCACGTGCTTTGATAACGGCTGTGTACTGTACCTACTACCTACTACGAGTAATACTACTATTTCCAATTTTCATCGCACAAAATGGCAACTTCATTTAGACTGCAGCAATCAACATTGCCGTATGTGAAAAATCTTTACTTTCGTTCAAATTTCGCAGAGATGTATTCAGGATGGTACTTACATTTAGATCAATCAGTATGGGAAAATCTGTAACTTTATGACATAAGTACTAACAAAGAATTTAAAAAAAACTTAATTGGTTCGGGAATCGAACTCAGTCATATTGAAGAAAGATATTTACATCCAGTCCCTTTTACCCGTCTGTCGGTAATTAAATCAAGAAAGTCAAATGTGACCCAGTTCTTGTGGTCGGATTGACTTTAAATGTGGTATCGATATGTAGATAGGATGTATCTATAAAAATACAGATAACAAAAGTACAGTCAGCAATTTTTTGTACATGTATTAAAAATAAAAATTTTCAAGAAAAACACTTTTTTCGTTTTTTTTTTTAATTTATGAACGCTTTTCTTGTCACTAAAATAGATGATATGTTTCCTACGAACAGATGTCTTATAGTTACTGACTTGCCCATATACTACTGATCTAAATGTACGATCCTGTATAGTCTGTAACCGCCGGTAGTAAAATTCCGGTGATCCGGCCAGGATATTCTCCGTAGGTCGGAACTCTTCAACGGTTAACGGCTTCAACTTGAAACTTGGTCCGGTACCTCTACCATGAGTTTACACTAGTTCACAGTGACCGTACTCGCTAGCGACGGCGCAAATGATTTGTATGGAGAATTGTACTTCCGTAAGTGACCGCTAGAGGCGCTTCACAAATAATTTACGCCGTCGCTAGCGAGTACGGTTACGTAAACTAGTGTAAACTCATGGTAGTGGTACAGGATATATAGTTTGGATGAAAATGCAAGTACAGTTAGAAAAAAAGCTGGTAAGTAGATAGGTAATAGAAAAGAAATGTTTAACAAAAACTTATTTTTATTCGAGTTGTATCTTGGAGTTATTGGTTAACGGTATCAAGCTACCCTATTTTTAGCCTTGCCTTGCCTTGAAACATATTTGCATATTCAATTTAAGAGCTTTAAGCATAATTTTATCGTTTCTCATCAAAAAAATCACCCTCGTCTTGAATTCTCGGGAATAGAGGAAGCTAAACTATGTATGAACTAGCTGTAACCCGCGACTCCGTCTGCGAAGAATTCGTTTATCGCTATCCCGGAACTATGCAATTTTCCGGGATGAAAAGTAGTAGTAGTAGTAGTAGTAGTAGTAGTAGTATGTTAATTCAGGTTATAAAAATAAATAAAAATAAAAACTATAAACTATATGTGTGCCAAATTTCATCAGAATCTGTCTAACCGCTTTAGCGTGAAAGAATAACAAACATCCATCCACACATCCATCCATACATCCATACAAACTTTTGCGTTTATTTTCTAATATAATAAAAATCTCGTGTCACGGTGTTTGTTACTGAACTGCTCCGAAACGGCTTGACCGATTTTTATGCTTTTTTTTGTCTATATTTGGTAGGTCTGAGAATAGGTCGTAGGCTATTTTTTATACCCCTATAGGTATTCTTGGCAGACGTAGTCGCGGGCAACATCTAGTACTATTATATTAGTGAGAAAATAAAATTAGGTCATTAGATTTTATCACAAACTTAGTTAAAATACAGAGGCTATATTGTATAACGCGCGGACGCTTGCCATCGCTTGCACTTGGCTTGCACTACTCTTTCTGTCACCCGTCTCATACCGTTCGACAGAAATAAATAGTGAATGCAGTAGCAAGTGTCAATACGGTAGACAATAAGCGTCTGGACGGTTAATAAAAGCGTGATAATTTATTTTTCCACTAATTAAGTACGATTGCTACCAGTTGCACTAAAACTTTGAATGGGCTCGTTTCTATTTCCAATTGCAGTATTGCTACAACGACCTACCTACTGTATAAACATAATTGAAAATCGTCGGCCTTTCAAATGCAATGCCCACTAAAAGGAATTGGAAATCCTATAGAAAGCGTACGAACGTTTCCATTGAATACGCGTAGGTGAATCACTAAGTAAAGAACCAATCGCAATGTTAGTTCAGTTAGGTCACCAATAAACGAAGGGTTTGAAATACTACGTTGGTACTTGCATGCACATACATGTACCATACTACGGTAGGTCTAATAAACTTCTTGGTTTAATATTTTATACTTCGAAAAACTACTAGATTCAAATACCTAGGTATTTAAGTTAAGTAGCAATTACATTACATTGATCGCTGCATACAACATGTGGTGCCCGCTACTGTAAGGTGCAAGTCACACAGGAGAGACGTGGGATGGGGGCGCGTCGCAGGCCCGACGCCCCCGACGCCCCTTGAATCAGTTTCCATACTAAATGTATAGAAGCGTCGCGATTCAAACAGATGGAGACGGGGCGGTGACGCGGCCTGCGAACAAACGACGCGGAATGCGACGCGCCCCGTCCCATGTCTCTTCATCTTCTGTGTGGCTTACGCATAACCGCCCGGCCATGACTTCGCGCGTTTGGCGGCGCGGCAAGCGTTTTCTGTGTTCATTGCGCGGCCGAGACGCTCGGCGTGCAGTGGGTACCTGGCGGCACACGCAATGAACTGATAAGAGGTGGTAAGTGGAGTTTCAGACTAGCGTTTTATACGCGCGTATAAGCTCGTTTTTAGAAGCGCACGTAGGCGCGTATAAGCACGCCTATGCCACACGCGAAAATCGTACGAGCGTTGACGCGTTAACAAGCTCGTTGGTATAATGTTTTTTCCTCAGAATCCATGTTGATAGTAATTCACCTCTCACCAAGTCACTACCGGTTCGAGCGAACACGAATAAGCCCCACGCGGGTCATGTCAACCTAAACGCGCACAAAAAAACGCTACGTCCTTAAAGCGCGGTTTGGACCTGCAAGAAAAACCGTGCAAGTTGCTCTACATTGCGGCGCTCGATTGACTCAATCTCGTTCGCTTTACGATCGCGCGATGTAATGCAACTTGCAAGATTTTTCTTGCAGGTCTAAATTCGGCTTTAAGAACACGTAGTCAGCAGCATACCACGAGCTACAGCTGCAACCGTCTAATTATGGCCACCGCAGTAAGCGGACAAATCAATGTGAAAACGACGTAGTAGTTTGAAGCAGTTCAGCGACCGAATTAGGTGAGCAAAGTAGTGTACCTAATTAGTAATTGCCGTCTTACTCGACACTTGAAGGTACCTAGACTTTCGAAGCAAGCATCAGTGGCGTCAATGTAACCGCGATAGTGACGCCTTGACATTGATGCCGCGTCAGAGCGGGAGACGATTGTTATACATACCTATATGTAAATAATTGCGCATAAACACTGTTACATAAAGTCCTGTTAATAAGAATTAGTTAACCCGTCACGCGATCGCCTACCCGCAGTCATAGTTAGTTACCTAAATCGCTGAAGAGGTTGATGTTGTTTTTTTTTATTCTTTCTGCGAGGGAAAAAACTAACTTACTCTCTGTGTACCTGTTTTCTGTATTGCTTATTATTCCTGGTGTACAATAAAGAGTCATTGTATTGTATTGTATTGTATTGAAAAAGCGAAAGATTAAAACCATACAGCCATACCTTACAATTACGAGGCCGATTGATTAATCACTACAGGAGAATGATTGTGGGGATTTTAGCCCAGCCGGCTTCAGACATGGCTTTGACGCTTTTCACGTTGGCTGATGTGATAAAGTTATAATTATAAATAGCATTGCGAGCATCCGTTTTTTGTATAGTTGTTTTTGCCCTATAGGCTAATATGACAAGTTGTACGAAAACTATTTCAAAAATAAATTAAAAAAAAACACTAGAGCAACTTGCAACCAGTCATAGACATTTTTTTTCCTTTATTTGTCCGTTCGGACCGGTTATGGTCCGGAACCATAATCGCCTCGTCATCAGGACATCAGACATTCGTTAATCTTTATTTGTCCCTTTGACATCTGCCATCATCAGACATAAACAAAATATAATTTAATTATTCTTCAAAATTGATCAATCAATCGCCATCAATAACTTGGCAAAATTATCGATATCGATTATCGAGATTGTTGCTATATTTAAAAATTAAATTTGAATCGTAACGTAACCTTTTACGAGCTATAAACTGAAATACTTAGGTTAATTTTATTTTATATACTGAATGTTTGCAGCATAATCTGTTTGTATCGCCATACGATAAATAAATTACGGCTTTGTGCAGCTTCTGAGTTCGCTTGTCGCTACAATGTCATTTAATATCCCTGATTTAAGAGAGCAATAAAATAATATGATCTTTATTGTGTAAGTAATCTACTGTGTAAGTACCTTTACAAAAGTCAAGCACAGCTGTAAGTAAGACGTAAGTCCAGATTATAGAAGTATTACTCGACTTACAGCAAAAAAAGTATATAAGTCTTTGTTAAAAATTAACGAGCAATTTGTGTGGCTATATTTTTTGCTCATTCTTAATTAATAAATGTCACACTTTTCACTAGAATTGAGTAAAATTCTGCTTGCAATGATTGAAATGTTCACCTTATTTATTCACCTACAATACTTACATATAAACATTGCAAGTTAAATTGGGAGTTTATAAAAAGCTTGTAATTAGTGCAAAGTGGCAGATAATTTATCGACGCCAAGGACGTATCATGTTGCACCATTAGTCGTTTGTCCAACAAGATAAGCTCATTTATCCAGCACAATAGCTATAAAAAAATAACTGAAAGAGTACGGCTACGTCAATGGAAGTACCGTTCATAACACGTTCATTCATAACATCCTTCTTACAAGTGAATAGATTCAAGACGGTGCGATTCCATTCCAGAGTCTATTAGTAGAATCTCTGCAGTTGACAGGATTCTGAGGCCCTACCACGAAGTGCATAATTCGAACTTCGTTTTGTGCCGTCCCGCTCACGCTAATATAATTTGACACGAGAGTGAGAGGGATAATACGATACGAACTTCGATTTTCGAATTTCGTAGTAGCGCCTCTGGCTCCGTCACCAAATGTAGGTGTAGCTAATGTACAACCTCTCCTGTTCTAAGGGAATGACAATTCAATAAACATCGTTTAATTACGTTTCAACTATTGACTCGATTGCTGTCGCGCCGTGTTACCCTACATCTTCTCTACATAGGTTGGTTGTGGAATCTTATCACTATGAATATTTTAGCGACATTGGAAAATAATCACAGGTATGAAAGGCGTCGCCCCTTAGAGATTAAATAAAAACTCATGTGCTTTTGACTTTTCCCATAATTCATGGTTTTATGCATGCATCAACTTTCCCCAGTTGAATATTAGCTGGTGACGCTCTTGCGTGATGAGATAAATAAATAAAGAAATAAATATTAGGGGACAATCTTACACAAATCGACCTAGTCCCAAACTAAGCAAAGCTTGTACTATGGGTACTAGACGACGATAAACATACTTATATAGATAAATAAATACTTAAAAACATAGAAAACGTCCATAACTCAGGAACAAATATTCGTGCTCATCACACAAATAAATGCCCTTACCGGGATTCGAACCCAGGACCTCTTGCTTCGTAGGCAGGGTCACTACCAACTAGGCTAAGGCGGTCGGGCGGGCGGGCGGTCGTAGATGATGATACATTTACACGATTACCGAAACTTGGCTGGGCTGGGGCACCCAAGTACCAAATTCTTCCATTTGACCGCATCCAACGTAGAGCTGCTCGATTTGTCGGTAATCAGGCACTCTCTGGCCTACTCGATCCTTTGGCTTTGCGGAGGGATGTGGCGTCTCTCTGTATATTATACCGTATCTATCATGGGGAGTGTTCTGACGAACTATTCGAATTGCTGCCTGCGGCTAAATTCCACTGCCGCACTTCGAGGAACCGTTTGTCTTTCCATCCTCACCATCTTGATGATTGGCATTCTAGTACCGTGCGTTTTAAGCGAAACTTCTTTCCTCGCACGACAAAGATCTGGAATCAGCTTTCTGCGGCAGCATTCCCGGAGCGTTACAACTTAGGGATCTTTAAAAAACGAGCCTACCAATTCCTAAAAGGGTCGGCAACGCACCTGTGATGCCCCCCGTGTTGCGGGTGTCCATGGGCGACGGTGATCGCTTTCCATCAGGTGATCCGTCTGCTCGTTTGCCACCTCTTATATATAAAAAAAAAAAAAAAAAACTTAACAAACGTCTACAGACTCCAAAGTCCAAGCCCATATAAACGCTTGACTGCCAATTACACTAATACTTTCATGGTTCTATGATTTGATTCTTAAAGTTATATTTACCGGCATCAGCAATATCAACACCATAGTTAAGAGTAATCGTGCCGATTACCGTACCTATAACTAGTAAATCGAAAACCATTTCGAGATAAATGCTTTTTAAATCGGTTTCTGTAGTTGAATGAAGTAAGTACCTAAATATCGTAGACGGTCCAAGTTGTACTTTAATCGGTGTGGAATAGCATTATTTAGTATTCTTCACAATTTACGCGTGGATTAAATTACGGAGTTTGGTTTGGACCCGCTGTCTGACATCTAGCACTTTGACAGCGCCATTAAAGTGACACTAGTTACAGTATACTACACAAAAAATAATTAAAGAGGTTGCCTTATCGTATCGTACGCATTTAGATAGATTTAGAAATAGGTGTGTGGGAGCCCTCAATTATAATCTGACGTGACCAAAATATATTTTCATACTAAATACAAACTGAAACATGGATACACAGAAAAAACCCAGAAAAAGAGACCAGCGCTAGGAATCGAACCCAGGTCCTCAACATTCCGTGCTGCGTGCCAAACCCCTACACCACCACTGGTCAGACTCCACTGGATTTCACGGGATGACCGTAAAAGTAAAAAATTTGGAGTTGAAAAATAAAAATAAAAAAAGACTCCAAAAAACCAATCTTGGGTGACCAAAATAGTTTTAAAAAATAACTTTGAAAAAAGTAGTGACCTTGTTGAAAAAATATTAAATTAGTTTCATGTTATTGACTTTTCTACACAAAAAAAAATTGGTAATTTTTTTAGACATTCCCAATTGGGGATGTCTATTTTTTGCAATGTATAGAAAATCGAAAACCATTTCGAGATGAATGCTTTTTAAATCGTTTTCTGTAGTTATTTAATTTTAATATAATGTAATGAATTTATTATATAACAAATAAGCAATGACCTTCATTTGACATTGGTGTAAATTGCGTGACCGGTTCAAGTCGTACTTTATTCTGTGTGGTTAAAATTCTTCACAATTTACGCGTGGATTTTACTACGGAGTTTGATTTGGACCCGCTGTCTGACATCTAGCACTTTGACAGTGCCAGTAAAGTGACACAGTGTATAGTGTACCACTACGCAAAAAATAATTAAAGGGGTTGCCTTATCGTACGCATTTAGATAGATTTAGAAATTTGGCATTGTGGGAGCCCTCAATTATAATCTGACGTCATCAACTAAAATAGTTTCAATAATTAATTTTGAAAAAGTAGAGAACTAAATGACAAAATATTGAAATTAGTTTCTATACAAAAAAAATATAAAAACCACTGGTAATTTTTTTTAGACATTCCCAATTAAGTATACTTACTTCAATGGGACTGCACTGGCCGACAGCTAGAAGTGCGACAGCTGCGACAGCCAGCGCCCGCCTGCACGCCCGCCGGCTCAAATTCACTCCATGCTTTAGCGACGTCATCTCATCCGCTCACTGTCCACACTAACATGTCTTCACCAACACTGTTCCTCTAACACTAGATTACATACAACATTAATCACAATTTGTCCATTCGCGATGCTGATAGCGAGATTTGTTTACGTGTGCGCGCTGGGCTTTATATTTGAGTGTGGCTAGTGAGTGAGATTTGCTGAACTGAAATTTAAATGGTTGAGCGATTTGTTTTGACAATTTTTCATACGAAAGCTTATTATTGAATACTAGCTGTTACTCGCGACTTCGTTTATCGCTATTCCTCGGGAACTACCTACGCAGTTTTCCGAGATAAAATCTATCCTACGTCTTTTCCAGGGTATGAAACTGACTCTTTAGCAAATCTCATCTTTGTTAGTTTAGTAATTTATGTGTTGAAGCGAAACAAACAAACAAGCTCACATTGATACAAACACGGTACCATTTGTTAGCTTTACGACCTAAATTGACAAACTTTTGCGAAAAATAGCGACGAATGGAAAGAATAGGGGAGGACTTTTTTAACCAGCTGTGAGGCACCTAGTAATAAATCAAATGAAAAAAAAGTTGTTGTGTAATTTTAGGAAGCACAAACACAGTTTTGGATTTGAATATCATGACTAGAAAGGCTTCAATGCCAAATTAAGGTATACGTACCAATGCTCGACACCTCAACGCCCAGTAGATGACACCCATCTGTTACCTCTCTTACTATGACATAAGATTGAAGGTGCCATATATTGGGCCAGTGTCGAACACAGGGACGTTTACCTAAATAAAAAATAAATAAATAAATATCACGGGACAATTCACACCAATTGACCTAGTCCCAAAGTAAGCTAAGCATAGCTTAGGCAACGGATAAACATACTTATATGTATAGATAGATACATACTTAAATACATATTAAACACCCAAGACCCGAGAACAAACATTCGTATTATTCATACAAATATCTGCCCCGATGCGGGAATCGAACCCGGGACCTCAAGCTTCGTAGTCAGGTTCTCTACCTACTAGGCCATCTGGTCGTCTACCTAAAGTGTTATTTTAGTATTCTACCCACTCAACATTTTATTCATTGAAGTTGTCTTTGATACCTACTTAACCTTTCAAGTATATACCTTACAAGGTCATGCAATAATAACAATAAGTTCGATAGAATTCCTAGCTACAAAGCATGGCCTACGAAGTCTGAAACATAATTACGCGTAGTTATAAATCCAATACTTCACAGAGCATCAAAACGGCACACAAAAGAATCAGCTATCTAACTTCACGACGGTACAAGGTCGTGACATTAATGAAAATGATGCGTAAGAGCTCTTAGTCTCTTCACGTTAGGTTGACAAATGGCTTCTTTAAGATTCAAGCAGTAATGCGGAGGCGACGGCTCGGCGCCGCCCTTGGCCGCAAGGACTGGGGGCGTGTTCTTAATGCCTTCGTATTACTTCTAATGGGGACGTTTGCATCTGACCACGCAAGTACTGTCGAACCGTTTCATTCCTGCCTGACCCACACACGAACAGTAAGCTTCATTACGAATTTCCTTTTCGAGCAATGCGATGTCCATATATTATATGACTTCTCCTGTGAAAAGTTGGTTCTGTGGGTCTAGATTCAATTAGATCGATTGATGAAAATAAATAATACTATTGCTAAAGATCAATAGTATCGATAGTATCGATAGTTTTGCTCTATTGATAGTCGAAAATTTCACAATACTATTGCAAAACTATCGATAGTAACGAAATGCGTTGATAGATCATAAATAGAATCGATGCTATCGACTTTTATAACGCGAAGTATTGATATACTATCGAAAGTATCGATCAATTTCGATAGTATCGCTTAATTTTTACTATCAATAGTATTGCAGCATGTCGATATTTTCGATAATACCATCGCACTATCGACTATTTCTCAAGTTTAAACTATCGATAGCGAAACTGGTGCTATTGCAAAAACACTGCATCATACTGAGTTGGGACCATTTCGTGACAATATTTGTGTCGGGTTCCGTTTTTTTTTTTTTTCATTTTCTTTCTTTAAACTACATACATATTTGTGTGCTTCATCAGAATCCGTCAAACCATTTTAACGTAAAAGAGTACCTAACAAACATCACACCCAGTCATGTCCATCCATCAGTGGCGGGGCGTGAACATTTTTGGAAATAAAGCCGGAGCAAAAAGAAAACCTAAAAACCCCATTAATCCTCTTCTTGAAAGTGCAGCAATGGAAGAGGAACGTTTGGTAACTTCGAAAGTTAAGTCGACCCGGAAGAATCGGGTTGTTAGTAGCCTTCGCCACTGCCATCCATTCATAATAGGGATGTTGACGCGAGTAAAAAATAATCCAAGACACGACTCCAGTAAAAAAACGCTTTAATTTAGCCCTGAAAACCAGATTAATTTTCGATTAACTGCAAAATTAGATTTTTTGTTGCTCTAAAACAAATAAATACTTAGTTGATTGAGTTGGCGAACAAGTGACGTCATAAGTTGCTATTGCCATTCAAACTCTATGGGATAATGTGTTTGGACAACACATAAAAAGTACGTCAGTTGGTAAGTCGGATTCCTTCAAGTTTCGTACTTACTCTGTGGTCACTGGACCTCCTGATATTGGAAAACTCGATTGTACACGTGGACAAAGCTACTTATCTACCTATCTATGAAGATAATGAATGAAGATAATAAAGCAGAAGAAAAATAGCCTAAAAATCTTAGCCACGTTTCGACAAGGGTTGTATTCCTTGCGCTCCTCAAGGATTATTAAGTGCTAGCTATAATGAGTATTCGGCCTCCGTTTGACGTAATCATATTACCCGTGCAAGACTTGACCTAATTGAACTTAATTATTTAATTCCAACAAAATGTATTAGGTTACAAATTCCGATACGTCTTTCTTTTATAGTGTGGCTCGTAGGGCTTCAGGGCGCCCGTGAAACATGAACCGTTCGACTTAGTAAAAAAGCGGCCAAGTGCGAGTCGGACTCGCGCACGAAGGGTTCCGTACCATTATCTATAAAAAATTGCGGTTTACGATTTATGATGTATTAAAAAAAACTATTCATTTGAATTATATAAAATACTACATGTTGCACGCGACTCCATCCGCGAAGAATAGGGGTACAAAAAAATTGCCTACGACCTATTCTCAGAACTACCGAATACAGAGAAAAAAATTCATAAAGATCGGTCTAGCCGTTTCGGAGGAGTTCGATAACAAACACCGTGACACGAGATTTTTATATACCTACTAGCTGTTGCCCGCGACTCCGTCCGCGAAGAATAGGGGGGGGGGGGATAAAAAATAGCCTACGACCTATTCTCAGACCTACCGAGTGTAGAGAAAAAGTTTCATAAAAATCGACTAAGCCGTTTCGGAGGAGTTCGATAACAAACACCGTGACACGAGATTTTTATATATTAGACTAGCTTTTGCCCGCGGCTTCGCTCGCGTGTACTATGAGTATTCCAAAGAACCAAGATATCAAGCAAGCAAGCATACCGGCAAGCAAGCAAGCAGGTCCACAATTGACCGAGAAATCGGTGAACATACCTACATAAAAAAATCATAAAGTGGAATGCATAACCTCCTCCTTTTTTAGAAGTCGGCTAAAGTGCCCTTTGCAGCCTACTTACAGTATAAACTTATGAATTTTGAAATTTTAGCTTTCTACAACCAGTAAAACGCAAAATCTCGTTTTTTCCCGTTCCCGTAAGAATTTCGGGAAATGTTTTCTTATTGCTCCCCTACACTCCCCAAGGAACCCACTTGTCAAATTTCAGCTTTCTATGACCAGTAAAACGAAAAAGCCCGTTTTTCCCGTTCCCGTGGGAATTTTGGAAAGTCCTCTCTCAATGCTCCTCGACACTCCACAAACAACCTACATGCCGAATTTCAGCTTTCTACGACCAGTAAAACGAAAAATCCCGTTTTTTCCCGTTTCCGTTGGAATTTGGGAAAGTCCTCTCTCAATGCTCCTCTACACTCTCCAAGCAACCTACATACCGAATTTCAGCTTTCTACGACCAGTAAAACGAAAAATCCCGTTTTTTCCCGTTCCCGTGGGAATATGGGAAAGTCCTCTCTCAATCCAGCTCAACACTCCCCAAACAACCTACATGCTGAATTTCAGCTTTCTACGACCAGTAAAACGAAAAATCCCGTTTTTTCCTTATCCCATGGGAATTTATAATTACCTACATCTATGCCAAATTTGAAGAGTCTAGTAATTATAGTTCATAGGATCCCGTTGAACTGAATATATAAATCCCGTTTTTTCCTTATCCCGTGGGAATTTTGAAAAATCCTAAAATTAATGTTTTAAATAATGTAATACCTACTTGTGTATCAAATTTGAAGAGTCTAGTTATTATAGTTACTGAGATAGGGTCACTCGGAATCTATAAATATATAAATCCCGTTTTTTCCCTTTCCCGTGGGAATTCCCAAAAACCCTTCCTTAGTGGATGCCTACATTGTATAAGGTATCTATGTGCAAAATTTCAAGTCTCTAGGTCCAGTAGTTTGCGCTGTGCGTTGATATATGAACAGTCATTTAGTTTATTTAGATATTTCAACCCCATCGCACCCCATCCAGGGAGATGGTATTTTACGTCTGCCACGTCGGATTTTAAAACCGTTGTTGTTTTCATAACCAGCGACCCGATAAACCATAGAAACAACACCCATGTTGATTTTCAGACTTTGTTACCCCTTTCCCCCCTTTTAGGGGTTGAATTCTCAAAAAACCTGAAACACGTGTTTACTCATTTATCATTAGGAGTACTTCTGTGAAGTTTCGAATAAAATAGTCGAACTAATCTTGTTTCCCCGTACAAACTTTGCACCCCCTTTTTACCCCTTAGGGAGTGAATTTTGAAAAATCCTTTCTTAGTGCACCCCTAGACCTTATAAGGAACCTAGATGCCAAATTTGGAATCTCTAGGCCCAGTGGTTTGGGCTGTGCGTTGATATGTCAGTCAGTCAGTCAGTCAGTTTCTTCTTTTATATATTAAGATTAGCTGACCCCGCAATCGGTGTTTTGCCATAGGTATATCACCTAGAGGTATAAAAAATAGCCTACGACCTATTCTCAGACCTACTGAATACAGAGACAAAAGTTTAATAAAAATCGGTCGATCCGTTTCGGAGGAGTTCGATAACAAACACCGTGACACAAGATTTTTATATACTAGACTAGCTGATACCGGCGGCTTAGCTCCAGTTCTATTTTTTCTAAAATTTCTTTCATAAAAACCTTCTCCTGACAGTAAACAAACGCAACAAAAAATAATTATCTAATTTGGTGCAGTCGATCGGAAGTTATGCGCGTACAAATATTTCGGTGATTCATTTTTATTTATATAGATAGATTATATAGATATAGATTTAATAACATAAACTTTTCAAAAAGTTCATTTTTTGTACGTGATTATACAAAATCTTAGAACTACACAACGGTTGTATACTAAACATTTTTATCGATATCAACTAATAAAATTAGTTTAATTTGTCTCACACTAATTAAACGTCAGTACAAATTTGCTCTCGTCAATCTGGGGTATGGTTAAGCCGATATTCGATATAAGTACCTATTTAACTTTCGATTTTCAGACATGTGACCCTTGCTATACCATTTAGGTATCTTTTCGCCAATGCTTCACGCTTCTCCAATGAGTAGCGCAGTTTTTCGCCAACCGGGCCTAGCCTGAATTTCGCCCCCTCCCTTCCTATTTTGGAGTAGTTATTATTATTTCCAATTGAAAAATCGTGGCGCTTGCCGCTCCCTTTCGTATGCTGACCGGAGTCACGGTGTCCCTCCAACGCTGCGCCACTGACTACTAAAGGTGATAATATTCGACGCGACGGTGATACGCGACACGAGATACGATACGCTAGCTGTAATGGTACTAAATGTGAACCCACCCCTAAAACACTTAAGTTATCAAAATGTAAATTTTATTAACGTTTGTTTATCTCGACTATTACGAAGTAGGTAATGGGTTCGATGAACTTCTAACTCAGCACGTCCCGTCTCGCCGCCGTCGTACGCTGGGAATTTGCACTCATTTGCATACTGTTATAGAAATATGCGCTCAGAGCGAGCTAACATCGTTTATCAAACGGATCAACTTCAATCAACCCCGTGACTATATCGTAGAAGTTTCTTGAAAACAGTTTTCCCTTGACCGAGTTGCCGCGCCTAAAAGTCTGGCACCAAGATGGCAACGCACGATCGACTCAATTTATCGTCTTACGAAAGTGACGGGAGCTTTTTCTTTGAAACGACCGTGTGCGATACACTCTGTTTGTTTCCATTTACTTGCTTTGTTACACAGACTATATGCGAACTAATATCTACTCATATAAGCTCTTCAGCTAAGCCATTTTGTATGATAAATTGATCGTAATGCCATGTATATAGGTGTCACTGTAACCTATGTAGTGGTACACAAACAGAAAAACTACTACCTATATACAGTAAATTCAGATTTACTTGTCTTATCGTGTAAATGTTAATTATTACGTATATAAACACAAAATTCGGTAGCAAAATCATGTTTATTGCCGCCTCATAATAAGAAGTATTTATTCAAGAACATACAAGTATCGTGTTTGAAATATGATTGCAGCAGATTAACACTTTCGCGCGAGCACCTCACTTCACTACTTGCTACTGTTTTTCCATATAAAGGAGAACGACGTTCATATACGTACTATTACACAGAGCTACAGTTCTTTTTAAGTATGAAACAAACGACTAATCACGTCAACGTTTATAAACGTTCCTCCATATACGTTAAATGTTATGTTCGTTATTGAGCAAGCAACGTTTAATCACGTGGGGGTGGTTAGAACAGGCAGCGTCCAGTGACGTTGTGCGTGTACGTGGACTCACCTGTATATGTTTGAGTGAGACACCTATAGAGAACTCAAAAACATCGACTCTGTGTGGCGCTACAGATTCCGAATTGTGATATGTTGTGACACAATGATGTAGTTATAAGATTTTAGTAAGACGTTCTAAAACGTTGTAGGCGTAGAGGAATTTTTTTGGATGGCGTGATTAGACGTTGTGTCACAACACTTTAATCATTATGTGCCGTCTAGCGACGGTGCTTGCGCGAAAGTGTTAAACATACCTTATAAAAAACCACTTACAACCAAAAAAATCTTTCTACTCTCTCAAAAAAGTTTCTACGTATAATCGACCAAGAAATTACTATACCACCCTAAGGTTCAATTTCAGTTGTAAAGCGTAAAACGTCAAAGGGTATTTTCATCCACAAATCAATGTGACAATCAGCTTTATTGTTTTCATTTTGATGTAAGAAACTGTCGACTATAGGTCGGTACCTAAGAGCTTTTAATACTTAAACGTAACACACGTCAACATAAATGTGTTTGCTACTAAAACACAGGCCTCTAACTTAGCTAGACATTAGTAGCTAGACACAGACACTGCACAGCGTACCTCGTATAACTAACTACACGTGTCCCTAGATAGCAACCAGCTATACAAACTTCGATGCATTCGAGTTCAAGGGCAATGCAGTAGCGAGGCGCATTGTCAGAAAATGCGACACTTCTACAAATCTTCGGGGGTAGTAGGCTTGAATCGGTCATGAACTAGGAACTAAAAGGAATGAATTCCCATCACAGACCGAAAGGAACCAGTTCCTCGTAAACGATCTTAACCCATGGAGCGTCCGATGGACTCCACTGTGGCTCTAGTGAATAAGGGGTTAAGTCTTCAGAAGTTGAACAGCTGATTTCGACTTAGCCCCCTTTACACATAAAATAGAAAATGGCTGTTTAATTTCTGCAGACTTAACCCCTTTTTCACTAGAGCCACAGCATTTTTATCCCTCAACTTTTTGTGCCTGTAGTGTCCGGTGGTCAAAGGAACTATATTTCATTTAATTTAGAATTGAAAACCACAATATCATTATATTGCGGCTCGTCAACTATTTCTTACCTAGCAAATAGTACAGTACAATAGTCTGGGAGCCGCAAAATATTTTTTTTTTAATGTCACTTTATTTGCGTGTCGTCAATTGTTACTCTAGTACAAATTGTAAAGAGATTACAGTTCACGAGCCGCAATATAATGTTGTTGTGGTTTATAATTCTAAATTAAATGCAGTATAAAAGATCAAACTAGTTCATTTCGTCATGATCGTAGAACAACGACGGTTCCAACAAATCTTCAAAAATAGTTTTTTTTCAAAATCTTCCCTAAAACGTTGTAATTTATAAGCGTACATTTTTATTTTCATTATTTTTTAGCTATTTACAAGATTATTGAGTTTGAATACCGACGGATTTGATTTTTGGTCTTAGAACATAGACGCGTTTGACATCCCATCGTTGTACCATGCATATTCCTACCACCGCCCCCTTTTCTCTGCCCGGCGTACTCGCAGATACGTCCTTGTTCTAGGCAAAGTCACATCACTTTGAGCGCGTAATGATATTTAGTGCTTTTTTAACAGAAATGTTGGTATTTAACACAAGTTTATATGACTGTTTCCTTTTATAATAGTGTTTTGTTCAATAAAAGCTAAAATGGGTTCAAGTAGGTCAAGAAAAATAATTGAATTAGTGAAAAATAGCAATATTCATGCAGCGGAACATGACAAGGAAAACTATAACTTTAATATAAAGAAACGTGTTACTTTTGAGGATGAGTGCCCATCGGATACTACGGGTAAGTTTGATTCTTTTTATTTAGTAATAAAGTTAAAAGTTTCTTGTAAAATTGCTTTTGTAGCTTTACGTAAATAAAAACGACGAAATGTTAAAACCGCCTTTATTCCACGCAGTTGAAAATTGTAAGATAGTAATAACTCTTTTTCTATTTAGCGGTTATTTGAAATGATATTTATTAATGCTTGGTTCAAAATATTTCACCCCGTAATAGTTTTATTTTTGTGACGGATGAAAAAATACGACTTTGTCTTGGGGAGGTATTGTTGGCGTATGTTATATACCTACAGTGTTCTTCGGATAAACAGTAGTCGGATATGTAAAACCATCGTTATCGATCGGACGTGTTTTCATATCCGTCGTTGTTCAATTGAATGTAATGGATTTTAAGTATTATTTAGTTAAATTTTTAGGGTTTCGTACTAAAACAAGGAAGGACTTGTCACGAGAAATAAAAAAAAAATACCTGGCTTTTTCAATAACTTGCTGTTTATTTTAAAGAGATAAGTTCGCGTTTGCATTTTTTAGTACTTACTCCAACTATAACTAGGTACTTTAGTACTTGCTACATAGGTACTTTAGTACGCTAACATGTTTTTCAGACGGATGTCCTTCTTCGCCTTTGCCGCCAGGTGCTGTAATCGTCTATGAAGAAATGCGTGACATATGGGATGAAGTTTTCTCTGATGTGAACCATTAAAAAGAGCTTCATTCAACAATAGAAAAGTGCCAACTGAACACAGAAGACACAACAAAAACCGCTACTACGGATTAATCTCATGTCCTTAATAAAAATGCGTACATGACTATAGAAACTATGTCCCCGGTTAATGAAATAAGTTGCCCGCCCTCAGTTAGTATACACCAAGATTCAATCTCTCCCCTGCTATTTACTCCTGCCACTAATGTACAAGTCTTGTCTACTGTGATTTCTGATCAATCGGCTGCTGATAGCACCACTGCACTTAATGTATAAGTTCCTCACCGCTAGCCGCTAGGTAGTTTAAAGCTAAATAGAAACCCTTCCGTGTCATTTATACCTGCCACCAATAATTCACAAATATTATCTTCTGTTCAAAGTCCTGTGACGCCTGATCCATCAGCTATTGATAATACTCTACCGTCTCCTTTGAACAAACACAGCAAATGTAATTATCCTTTTTTCTGACAACGTGATCGTGATTATTTCAAGTGTCCATCCGTGGAATCTGTGGATATCACTAATCACCATCACCAGCTGCTGCAGTATTGATCAGGAATATAATATTTAAAAGCGTCCTCGAAGACAAGACGAGTGGAGGAGCTAATAAAGAGGAAGAAACTTAAAAACCTCAGTCAAAGTTACTGTTCAAAAAGAGAAAAAACTGTTGAAGAAAAGATGTGCAACAAAATTCTAAGAAACAGAACGACAACAAAACAAAAAGATTTTGGGAACTTGGTGACAGGGCAAAACAATGGTTGTATGTGGCCAATTATCAAAACAAAAGTCGGACATTTCAGAGAGAATTAAAACATAATGTAATTCTGTGCATTCAGTGATTGAAAGAGCTGGTGAAAATAAATCAATATTACGCAGGAAGAAGTTATTAATAAGATGGGCTAAGACAAGAGATAAACCTTATATTATGGTGATTGATTGTAAGCAAAACATGATAAATAATTGATTTTAAGGAGCAACCTTTTGACCGCCACGCATCATTTTTGTTAGGAACAAAATTGATTCTTATGCGGATGCGGGTAGGTTTAATTTTGTATTACCTTACTGTCGCCTATAGCCGACGCTGGCGGTCAAAAGGTTAAAAACAAGAACTGGACAAAAATATATGCAATAAAAAGATGATGTAGATGAGTCAAACTTAATGCGGTACAAATACTTACAACTTCGAAGAAGATTACAAAACTTTAGTTCTTCGCAAGGAAACAAGAGGCCGTGGTGGTGTCTGTAGTACTTAAAAATGCATACTCATCACCTATTCCTATTTCTGATGACAAAAGATTTTATTAACCTCTGTAAATCAAGAATAATACCTACCAAGTAAATATCATTCTTTTTCAATTCTTTACTGCATGGACGTGCGGTTTCAAATGAGTCAAGATGATGAATGATGATTCTACTCATACATGATTTCTCATTTCAGTACTTGTTAATGCAATTAAGTAAGTGCAACGAATATTAGGATAGTTTTAAAACGGAATGATCTCATAAGACATTAACTTTGATTTTTTATTTTCATAGGCCTATATGCTTTTATTTTGTAGTTGATTTAGCCAGAAACTATTGGGTTTTGTTACAAAATTGTATAAATATTTCATTTTTGATTATTAAAATTGCAATATATTTCTGTGTTTTATTTAAATTTCAAATCCGACAAAAATATCAGCGTTATTCCCTAAGACATAGGCGGAAAATGTGATACGTCACATGTTGGAGTAAGTTTATTCGTTAAATAATGGCGGATTTTGACATCCGCCTTTAAAACATCCCACGAACATAGGCGTAAATGACTTCTTACGAAATCGGAGTAAAATAAAAATAAAATCTATAGCACACGTTATAAAGAACCCTTGTCAAAACCTTATTGCCAAATTTCAAAGAAAAATGCATAACCGTTTAAAAGTTATGGTATGAATACCGATTTCCAAGATTAAAACAGCTGTACTGTAAAGTTGCCAAATATCACATCCGTCTTTGTTCTACGATCATGACGATTTGACCGATTGACCGAGATCGCAGCGCTCCCAAACCGAGCGGGCGTAGCTCTAGGGGGTAGTGCAAAACCACTTTACTAGCATTGGATAATTCCGCGTATCTGACAAATTTAGCCTATTTCCAATTTTTACTCCAAATTCGCTAACATAAAAAAATACAGGGTGAAATCAGGCCCTATACTACGAAGCGCGAAATTCGAACTTCGTTTCATGCCGTTCCGCTCACGCTAATGGTATTTATTACGAGAGTGAGAGGGAACGCACGATCCGAACTTCGAACTTCGAATTTCGTAGTAACCCCCCTGAATGGTGATTAATAATTATTGTTTCTTACTCAGTTAATGCTGGGCAACATAAGCATAACTCAATTGTTAAAATTAGTCTGATAAAATTTAGGATGTTAATGCTTTGTTGAAATAAAATCACAAACTCAATGTATGAACACCTCATATTAAATATGACTAATTAAAACAATTGAGTTAGTGCATTATATTGTCCAGCATTAATTGTGTAAGGATCGCAACTTTTGTACCACCATTTAGTTTCACCCTGTAGAAAGTTAAAACCGCCCTCTATAAAACAACATGCAGTGCAGATACACTATCTTCGACGAAATGGTATCAATCCTACCAGTGTAATTAAGTACCTACCGATACAAAATTTTAAGCAAAGTTTTAGGTCATTTTTCTTTTTAATTAATCGCAGAGGGGACGCAGAAGGTCAGTGGAAGTCTCTAATTGACAACCTTGAGCTGTCTTCTATTAGTTACTTAATATCTTATACAGGATGTTACTAAACTCAACGATTAAAAAATAGAGTAAAATTGTCTACTAATATTAGTTAAGCGATAATAGAGTCAATAGTCTTCAAATTATAGTATAATTCATTCAGAAATAACTGAGAACACCACTGCCACAAACAGCAATTCAATTAATCGAGCAATTCTTACCAGTGCAGTATATTAATTGAATACCACAAGGGCAATCAATTAATGATTGTTGTGAGGACACTCATAGCGGCAGACACAAAAAGATATAGACATGTTCAACATGAATCTGATGTCGTTAATTACTACAATAACTAACTCGTCTTCTGTTCCTATGAAAGATAAGACTGCCTCATAGAAAACGTACAATCTTATTTACTTTAGACAAAGCCTTGAAATTTGATAGACATATGATAGATGATAGATATTGAGGATCATAGAAGTGCACTATTTAAGAAGGGATTTTGCGAAAAATTCAGGGATAAACTAGTCCTACTAATATACTAAAAATGCGAAATTTTTGTAAGTGTGTGCGTGCGTGTGTCTGTGTGTTTGTTACTCCTACATGTCACAGATTTGGATGATGATTTGGTATGTAGATAGATAGCTGGAAGTCCGGAATAACACATACATTACTAATTTATTGAATCAGGCGTTACTTTGCGGAGGTCCATATTAATGAACTGAAACAATTACTTTGCTCACCTTACGATACTTACGTTTATGTAAGAAATGCGTGTTCATGCAGTTCCTCCACCTCCACACTGTACGATTACACACAAATCACACAAACCCAACTATCACCACCACCAAACTACACTGACGCGTTTCGAACTCAACCAGAGCTCTTCTTCAGAGAAGAAGGATTGACAGGACATCAGAAATAAGAGTAGGCATGCAATGCAGAGTAAACGAAATATGTAAAATTAGCTAAAGCAAATATTACATTACATACACATACATTATAAAGAATAACGTGAAGGAAGGAATGAGTATCAAAAACACAGACACACGCACACACTTGCTAACTTTCTCATTCATAATGTTGTAGAGTAATGGCCTGATTCCACAAGGAATAAGCTCCAAAACCGCGTAGAGCTTCAACAGACCACTAAGTACTCCGTCCCTGTCCCTGGACTTGATTTCAATGCAAACGCGGCAGAATGAAATCCGAATAGATTCTCCGAGGCCCTATCCAACCGATCTGGCAAACGGCCCAGATGCCAGAGTTCAAGGCTGGTTTGGATTGAGTAATATCATAAGAAGAACTGTTTGTGAACCAACAATCCCAGACTTAACTACAGCTCGACACTACAGCTAACATCACAGCTCGGCTCAGCTTCGTGTTATGATCATGTATGTCTAGTCGCCCATTGCAATGACATTGCAATAATGTGCATGTTCTACCTACGTGTATATTTTTTCTATCATGAAAACTCGATAAACAGCTGCGTGTGATTTTATGTATGTATGTATGTATGTATGTAAAACTCTTTATTGTACATAAAACATGAAAATAACTATTTTATCGCGACATGTCGATTTTATGAATGTCAAGGTAAAATGTCATTAAGTGTTTTATTACTACCTAACGTTTACCCATAGTGCAGGGCTTAATTGGCAAAATACAGAGTAGCAGCAGGTGACAAGTTAATTTTTAATGTAATAACGACCGCCTTAGCCTAGTTGGTAGTGACCCTGCCTACGAAGCAAGGGGTCCTGGGTTCGAATCTCGGTAAGGGCATTTATTTGTGTGATGAGCACGAATATTTGTTCCTGAGTTATGGATGTTTTCTATGTATTTAAGTATTTATTTATTTATATAAGTATGTTTATCGTCGTCTAGTACCCATAGTACAAGCTTTGCTTAGTTTGGGACTAGGTCGATTTGTGTAAGATTGTCCCCTAATATTTATATTTATTTATTTATTTATTTTTATGTACAGTCAAGTGTAAAAATATGGGTGCACACAACTTGCTCATAAATATGTCCCATAGCTCTTATGTCGTCGAATGAGGGTTTTCTATGACAGGCTATTTAGCGCTAGTATCGTCAGGACCGTTTGACAATTTTGACATTTGTTTTATGGGTGTAAGTGTAACGTCAAATAGACCTTACGATACTAACGCCATCTAGCGATATTCCACCTGTCAGAAACCCCTCATTAAGGTATAAGTATGTATACAAGGATGAGAGGATTAAATCAATATGTACTTATTTTTGCACTTGACCGTACCCAATCTTTAATATGATAGATACGGGGGCGGTACAGAACTCATTTAATCTGATTGTAACGACCAATAATAAAAGTATTTATTAAATATTAAGTTATTGAGTAATAGTAAGCTTAGTGGGGCTTACATCGTCATGATTAAGATTGACCGTAATCATAATGGTGTGGGTAATATTCGCCGATATTGTCTAACGAACTTTGAATCATAAAATTGATAATCGCTTCCTCTGCTTCTTTCTATCAAACCTTATGGGATGGCGGTAAAAAGAGACGGTGAATGTTTTCACGAGCGCTCGCGCGTTAAGCGTGTCACACACAGCGCAGATGCGGTAAGATTTTATCTGCGTATAAAAACTTATCCGTCTGCAGGTATCACACACAGCCACAGCGCAGATGCGAGGTGATACATTCACTCTAAAATTTCGGAGCTCAGTAGACGTGTTTTGTGGGGCGGATTGTTTATACACGATGTTTTTTTATATATAAAGGGGGAAAACGAGCATGCGGGTCACCTGATGGGGAGCAATCATCGCCGCCCATGGACACCCGCAACATTAAGGGTGTCACAGGTGCGTTGCCGGCCCTTTGATAGGCTATAATGAATTTTCAATAAAAGCGCGTTACACTTTCTTTATTTCTCTTCACATCAAAATGTAAAAAAATGCGAAAATGCATTTCATTTAGACATGTTTCATTCAAATTGATTTAACCGTTTCAAAGTTATCAGCTCTTTTGTTAGCTGCGAAAGGGATTTTAGACGAATAATGGGCATTTATTTTATTTTCAAACATATGTTGAGGGTTTTTAAATGTTTAAATTTATAGTTATACATACATACAATACAATTATTCTTTATTGATCACCAAAAGCAGTACAGTGACAATAGGCGTATAGGTAGGTAGGTAGGCAATAGGTGTATATTTGACTTAAAAATTTACACAACTCTTATTATTAGATCTATGAGTTGAACCTGGGACAAAATCCTACATAACCGCGAATTTAAATAAAACGGTTCTAATTTCGGTGACCCAGTGAACCACAAAGGATCTGGGCAAATTTCAGCTCCGTTGTGGATAAATGTAATATAGGCATATTTTATAACTAATACTGGCAAAACTGTAGCTTTGCTTTTTCTGTGCTTATTGCGCGAAACGGAATAAACATAAATTTTCTTTTTACTCCCGACGAAAAGAGGTGTTAAGAAGTTTTGTTTATGTCTTGAGTCTAGCATCGTAGCCCTGAACAGACAGATTGTTCTTTAGAGTTCCATACCCAAAGGGTGCCAAACGGGATTCTATTACTGAGAATCCTCTGTCGTCCGTTATTCACAGGGCTCTAATTTATGAACCGTAATAGCTAGGAACTTTAATTTTTCACCGATTGCCGATTATGTACGATGGGCTGCAAAAGTGCATGGAAATCTCAGGGCGAAAATCGCCTGAGCAGTGTTTGATCGTTTGATGTTATTAAGGGCACTCGCCCACGGCGACTTTTTGTAGCGATGCAGTAGCGATGCTGTCGCGCATTCGCATCGATACAGTCGCGATGCGGTCGCTAGCTGTGTACCCTCGCCCACATAATACGATTCAGCCGCGATGCATTGGAAACGCGATACCGTCGCGCTTCTGACGCGATGCAAACGCGATACCGTCGCGCTTCTGTCGCGATGCAAACGCGCGGTTCTCTACTAACGCGCCACCCTCCCTCCGTTCCCTCCCCGATGTCGTCCGACACGGTCGCGCGTTTGCATCGATACAGTCGCGATGCTGTAGCGCGTTAGTAGCGCGTTGGCATCACTTCTATAGCGCGTTACAAATGCGACTAACGCGCGTTAGTAGCGATGCTGTCGCGCGTTTCGTAAATGCACGACAGCATCACTACAAAAAGTCGCCGTGGGCGAGGGCCCCGTACCCGCGCGCGCGCGCGCTCAACGCGATTATCGCCTCGAGGTGTCCATGCACTATTGCAGCCCATCGTACATATTACTGTGGCCGCTATAACAACAAAACCTAAAAATAATAAAGTTAAAAATTAAGGGGGGTCGTCACACAACCAGCATTTTTAACTCGATCTTTTTTAATAAAGTAGGTATTTTTAAACATTATTTATTTATTAAGTCATGTACTCATGTACATATAGAAACAATACATTGTACGGAGGTACAGAAACCTTCATGTACAGTCGACTACAAAGACAATGAAACGTTCAAAGTTACAAAAATATGTGTACTCGACCTTTGTCAAATAATAAAGTTGTTATAAAGTATATATTTTTGTAACTTTGGCCGTATCGATGTTTTTGAAGTCGACTGTACGAGTTCGACTCGCATCATCCCCGCACCCGACCGGTTTTTCCATAAACGTACTATCAAATACAGACTTAAACTTCAATTAAGTGTCACAAAATTGATTTACCGAAACACAATGAAACACCCTATTTAAAATCGACCAGCTCTACATTACTAAACAAACGACGTGAGTGAGTGACAGCCATAAGGTAACTAAAGCAATCAATGCTCACAAATAAAATAAACAAATGACACTCGTAAATGTATGTACATTACGGATAACAAATCTGAGCTATTATGTGCCGTCTCTATTGGTCGTAAATTACACAGCTGACCGAATAATTCGGAAAGTAGGTAAGCCGGTAATCGATACTGATGGGTACCGTCAATCATGAACGGGTGTTTTGACCCAAATATCGACATGTTACAAAGTTGGTTGTTAGTAGTTAGAACACAATTTTGTTTGAACGGTACCCGGCTATACTTAACGGATCAGCACGGATATTACAACGAAAAATAACACCTTAACAATGATTAAATTTAACAAATTCTTAATTCTCCTCGATGCAATGTGTTAAAATTTAGAAGGTACCTACTTAAGTAGCATAGTTTTAAAAAAAGTATGTTTACAAATTTACAATAACAGGGGTAATTTAAAAAATGGCTTTGCTTTGACAAACCTGCCAAAACCATCGAGCACGTCATAAATTTCAATCACCAATGTTAACGCGTATTGGAGCGAAACGCAAGCAAATATGAAATATGTATCGCTCGCGGGCTTGTGGTGTTTGTAATAAATTATTATCGGATCTGATCCGTTTGGCTTCCAATTTGTTCGCCCTCTGACGTGTTGAGGTCGAGGCACACGCCGCTGCGACGAATGTGTACAATACCTACGAGATTTTACTCACGAAATTGTTGTTTTTTTTCAGCGATGGCAACTCTAGAATCTAATCCTGGACTCAAGCATCCCTTCCCATTCGCTTTGGTGGGATAGGGATTCGCAAAATTTCTTCTATTCCGCACCAGCTTTTTTGTCCTCCGCCCATAGCTCGGCAGATCTCATAGGTAAAATCCTGAGGGCTTGCCCTTTAAACTATGAGACTGCGGGTTTAACGGAGGCTAAAAATGATTGGTCTATTGCCTGTCCGGGAAAGGATTTCCCAGAAAATTTAAAATTTCAAAGGTCCTGGGACGACATTCAGTCAAATTTGACTTATGAATTCCTTCTGAGCCGCAGCACGGGCTCTCATCGTGCCAGACTATTGGCTTCAGGTACGAAGGAAGCCGGCTGCTGGTTGCACGCCTTTCCATCAGCCAACACTGGTACTTTTCTAGAGCCCGACACTCTCAGAATTTCCATCTGCCTGCGACTTGGAGTAGCAGTTTGCGCACCGCATAAATGCCCCTGCGGCTTTGAGGTCGACGCGCTGGGACACCACGGCCTTTCGTGCCAGAAGAGCGCGGGCCGCTTCTCTAGACACTCTGCTCTCAATGACATTATCCGTCGCTCTCTTGCCACCGTCAATGTGCCTGCGTTACTGGAGCCATCGGGCATCGCCAGAGATGATGGCAAGAGACCAGACGGAATGTCATTGATTCCGTGGAAATTGGGTCGTGTGCTAGTGTGGGACGCTACTTGTGTAGACACACTGGCTCCGTCCCACATCCGCGGAACAGCAAATCAAGCTGGTGCAGCAGCAGAAGCGGCAGAAAAGCTTAAGAAAAATAAATACAAAGGTCTTGGCTCTGAATACAACTTTGTTCCATTCGGGGTTGAGACCTTTGGTCCGTGGGGCTCCAGCGCAAAAAGTCTTTACAAAGATATTTGTAAACGGCTTTGTGACACTACAGGAGACCAAAGAGCTGGCAGCTACCTCGCACAACGTATCAGCATTGCTATACAGCGAGGTAATGCTGCCAGTGTCTTTGGGTCCATGCCGCGGGGGGAACCTTTTGTTAATTTTATTTAGTTTTAGTTTAAGTTAGTTTTATTTTATTTTATTTATAGTTATAGTATTAATTTATTATTGTTATTTTTTCTTAATATTTGTATGTGTTTACTCTAGAATTGGCGGGAAGCAAGTGAGGTTCTAAATTCATCATCATCATCATCCCAGCCTGTATGCGTCCCACTGCAGGGCACAGGCCTCCTCTCAGAATGAGAGCAGTTGGGCCGTAGTTCCCACGCGGGCCGAGTGCGGATTGGGAATTTCTTTCACCTGGATTTACTATCTACTAAATAAGGCTTTAATTCAATTACTAAGAAAATCTAAGACGTAGGTACCTAAGCACTTGAAGAGTGAGAGTCCAGACAAACGGCTTTCTAATAATATAGGTACTCAGTCTAAAATTAACTTTATTGACGTATAAGGTGGTAATAATAGCTTCTAATAATACACCTTTTTTCCATTATAACCTTTGTATAGGCCCCCGCTACTTATGCTTTACATTAGGCTGTCCTCTGTGATAGAGATCAAACACATGAGTCATTAATTCGTTAAATAAATAATTGAACAAGTATTTATAAACTTTGGATTTCAGAACTCTTTGTTATAATATACTTAATCTTAAAGTTAAAATCCTAATATCCATGTCTATTAAACTGTTCACCAAGTTCTACGAATATAGGGTTGCCATACGTCAGGATTTTTCCTGAAATGTCAGGATTCTTGACCCTTTGCCAGGATTGCGGCCGGGCTTGGCAAGTGTCATGGTTTTTAGAAATTACCTCATTAAATAAATAAAAAAATACTTAGGACAAAGTTTTCAAAGTTTTTAATGAATGAATTGATAAATGTAAGTAGTAAGCAATCAACAAAACTAATACTATTTCTTTCAAAACAATTTAAAATAGGATAAATTACAGCTAAAGAGAGCACAATATTTTTTTTGCTTAAAACTCTGATTACAACAACCTACTTTTATTTTATTAAATTGTACAATACAACAGGTATTAATGTAATAATAATCAACAAATATGAAAAATTCTACTTTTGATACGTTAAAAGAAATTAATGTCAGTACTTTTAGGGTGATGTCAGGATTTTATCAAGACATTTTAATTTCCCCATATGGCAACCCTATACGAATGCGATGCTTTTCTGTGTCCAGTGTCAAGAAACCCACAAAGTGTAGTCCAGACAGAACTTTCAAGTTATAAATGGTCTAGGGGTGACTGACTTGTTGAAATTTGAATTCAGAAGCTGTTGACCTATTCTTAGCGTGGAATTGCCTGGAATTTTAATGTAGAATATTTAACGTTGTAATGCAAACTGCTCTGGAATTCATAACCGTCAAGTATTTTTCCAGTGTATTTTTATTTAATTATAATAATACGACTGTTGCCCGCGACTCTGTCTGCGAAGAATAGGGGTATAAATAAATTAAAAATAGCCTACGACCCTACGACCTATTCTCAGGCCTACCAAATATAGAGAAAAAATTTCATAAAAATCGGTCAAACCGTTTCGGAGGAATTCGATAACAAACACCGTGACACGAGATCTAATATATAAAAACCGGCCAAGAGCGTGTCGGACACGCCCAAGGTAGGGTTCCGTAGCCATTACGAAAAAATCAAGTAATATTTTTCTAAGGATTTCGTATGTGTACGGAATCATCCAAGTTTAGGTATGTTTTATACCTTAGGCTACTATTTACTCTTAAACTACAAATAATTTCCAAGCAATCTTAGCCGCTATAATTTTCCTAGTAAATTTGATATACCTATTTACTACCATTCTGAATTTTATCAAATTTTTCCACCCAACAGTTTAGATTTTAGAGGGGGGGGACGGTCGATTTTAATGGAAATTTTCAATTTAAAGTTGAATATTTCGCAAACAGATCACTGAATAGAAAAATCATGTTAGCAACCCCACAATGGTTTTAAAAGACCTATCCAACGATATCCCACACTATAGGGTTAGTTGAGAAAAAAAAAATCCCCCCACTTTACGTCTATGGGAGGTACCCTAAAAAAAATTTTTTATTTTTTTTTATTTTGCCACTTTGTTGGCGTGATTGATATGTATATTCATGCCAAATTACAGCTTTCTAGTACTAACGATCTCTGAGCTTAGCCGTGGACAGACAGACAGACAGACAGACGGACAGACATGGCGAAACTATAAGGGTTCCTAGTTGACTACGGAACCCTAAAAATCTCGTGTCACGGTGTTTGTTACAGAACCCCTCCGAAACGGCTTGACCTTTTATGAAACTTTTTCTCTATACTCGGTAGGCCTGAGAATAGGACGTAGGCTATTTTTTATTTTCGCAGACGGATTCGCGGGCAGCAGCTAGTTTTTATATATTACATTAGATTGATGGTATTGTAGATTCTGTTTTGTCTATTTTCTGTACCTATTGGAAGGCTCGTATGGAGTCCTGACAGATAAGTTGGATTTTTCCTTTAATTTTTATGTTATCCTATAGGTCTGGCTTAGGTACGAATTCAACGAAACTGTTGAAAACATTTGAAATTGGCACAAGTACAAGATTCGCCGCTCAAGAAAGAGTGAAAGGTCGTTTGACCCGTCAAAGGTCACATTGCTTGGATCAAGATTGTTCTCATTCTGTAGATAAGATCCCATCAAATAATTCTGCAGATACATGTATGTTACTTGATCGAAATGTAACTAAATTGTAATATTTAGTTTATAATTAAGTTTTATTCTTTGTTAAATAAAAGGTTTCACAGAGAGAGAGAGGTCCAGTTATAAAAGTTCTGAAAAATATGAGAAAAAATAATCCATGTTGCTTAGTGAAGCGATAGTCCCATGGGATTGGGAATAAACGGGATTTATATAATATGTTCGATTCAGAGTGACCCTATCTCCGCAACTGCTAAATCATACCGATGACGATGTATTTTTGGATACTATTCTACCGGATATTTGCTTTATTCAATGAAAGTTACGAAAAAACTACCACTTTGAATTGTAAGCGGACGAAGTGGTGAGCAAAAGCTAGTCTAGACATAATATCTTAGAGGTAGAAAACGATATTGCGAGATGCGACTTCAATGACTAACGCTAAATTTTATTGTCCTCCATCGTGCCTTGCAGCTTTTAAATCTTTTGCCTAGACAGATACCGTTTACCATCAGGAGTCGTAAGATAACATCCTCATAAATTTTATCACCGGAGTCATCTCAACCGTAGCTTACGGGCACTTAACTGAAAGCTGTGTTAAATAAAGTACCTACCTGTCACTACAACGACAGTCTTCAGCGGACGTACAATTTAGCTTAGCTGACACCAGAGGCCGTATGTCAAAAGCCATGTTTAGAACAGTAAGGAAAACTGTGCAAGTCGCATTACATTGCGAGGTCGTAAGGCAAATGAGTTTAAAGTGGTCAGCCGGACGCCGCAATATCGCTTAAATAAGTGAAATGGATTTTTTTTCTATTTTTTTCTAGAACTGGTATATTTTGGCCTCTTGCCCGGTATCAGGTCATCGTTGAATTTCACATTGTGTATTTTTTCCTGTCACTACAATCGATGACATGTTTCCTAAGAACAGATCTGTGTATGTCGTATAGTTACAGACTTGCCCATACGACCGCTCTAAATGTACCACCCTGTAAGTGTAAAGCATAGACTGGGATACCATAAATACTGTCACTTTAAAGAAATCTTTTGTTTCGAAACTCAAAACTATTATCTGACTTTAAATGTTCATTTTCACTGGACAAGTAGAAAGAAACTGGACTTGTCCATACAATATATTATTATTTTTAATTTAATATAACGTAGCATAAAGTATGAGCTTGTCACATTTTACGGTGCCAGTGTAAAGTTGACTCGGTCCCTCTATCTCCGGGGAAATAAATTAATATCGTTTGTCGCCATTTTCCTTTGCGTATTTGAAATTTTTCCTTTTTATCGCCTACAAAATCAACAGAGCTCTTGATGAATTGGCCTTGTCTAAGCTACTTTTTAGGGTTCCGTAGCCAAATAGCAAAAAACGTATCCCTTATCGATTCGTCATGTCTGTCTGTCCGTCCGTATGTCACAGCCACTTTTTTCCGAAACTATAAGAACTATGCTGTTGAAACTTGGTAAGTAGATGTATTCTGTGAACCACATTAAGATTTTCACACAAAAATAGAAAAAAAAAACAATAAATTTTGGGGGTTCCCCATACTTAGAACTGAAAGTCAAAAAAATTTTTTTTCATCAAACCCATACGTGTGGGGTATCTATGGATAGGTCTTCTAAAATGATATTGAGGTTTCTGATATCATTTTTTTCTAAACTGAATAGTTTGCGCGAGAGATACTTCCAAAGTGGTAAAATGTGTGTGTCCCCCCCTGTAACTTCTAAAATAAGAGAATGATAAAACTAAAAAAAATATATGATGTACATTAGTTACATCACCATGTAAAATTCGACCGAAAATTGGTTTGAACGAGATCTAATAAGTAGTTTTTTTTTAATAGGTACGTCCATAAATCGTAAACCACAATTTTTATAGATAATGGTACGGAACCCTTCGTGCGCGAGTCCGACTCGCACTTGGCCGGTTTTTAGATGTAGTATCTAGACATAAAGTAAGGTCACAAGTTTTGAGTAGATTTAAAATTAAAAATATTTAAATACTAACTCACGCCTACCTAGAAGGCGGGTCGATTTCAGAGCGTTTTGTCAGCGTTTTTTAAATTTCTTTAGTGTCACTCGATTATTGCTGTAAAATAATGATAAATCGCGACAACTTTGGATAAAATCTGACTAAGCCTCGGTACCGCCACACATTTATATAAAAAGTTAACTCTGATCATCATCCCCTTCTGCAATATTTACGTCGACGGTAATGAAAAAAAACGCGGCGGTCAAAACGCTCTGAAATCGACGCAGCTGCGTTAATTTCCCTCGTCGGTCGTGGTCCACCTGCTTATAGCTCACCTGGGTGGACCACGGGCACTTTTTCTTGCCGATGGTCCACCTCAGTACACCTAAGTGAACCACGGGCACTTTTTCTTGCCGATGGTCCACCTCAGTACACCTAAGTGAACCACGGGCACTTTTTCTTGCCGATGGTCCACCTCAGTACACCTAAGTGAACCACGGGCACTTTTCCTTGCCGATGGTCCACCTCAGTACACCTAAGTGAACCACGGGCACTTTTTCTTGCCGATGGTCCACCTCAGTACACCTAAGTGAACCACGGGCAATTTTTCTTGCCGGTGGCCCACCTTTATAATCTTCTAATATGTAAAAATCTCGTGGCACGGTGTTTTTTATCGAACTCCTCCGAAACGGCTTGACCGATTTTTATCAAATTTTTCTGTATGTTCGGTAGAGCTAAGAATAGGTCATAGGCTATTTTTTATACCCCTAGGTGATATATCGATACCTTCAGGTTCAATTGGCGTAAAGGACAAAATGCCGAAAATGAGTTATACTAGGGGCGTTCAATAAAAAGTGAGAATGAGTATGTTATAAACAACTTTTACTAAATGTCATTTTATTTTTCGACATAGTCACCTTTTAGCATAATACACTTAGTATATCTTTTTTCTAAACTTAAAATTCCATTTTTAAAAAAGGTCTCATCTTGAGTACTTAAAAAATCTTGTACTGCAGCGACTACCGCGTCGTCGTCTTCAAATTTCTGGCCTCTCAGGAATTGTTTCAATCTCGGAAATAGGTAGAAATCACTGGGAGCGAGATCTGGTGAATACGGAGGATGCTTAAGGATATCGAACCCAGCATCACGAATTGCAGCCATTGCAACGGCGGACTTGTGTGCCGGGGCATTGTCCTGGTGGAACAGCACAACTTTCGAGAGTTTACCTCGCCGTTTTTCGCGGATCTCATTGCGCAATGTTGCTATTTGTTTGGCGTATAAAGTGCCTGTAATAGTGGCTCCATGCTCGAGATACTCAATCATTAATACCCCTTTACCATCCCAAAAAACAGAGCCCATGACCTTACCGGCAGATGGGCTCACCTTGAATTTCTTCGGAGTTGGAGATGATGGCCTTTTCCATGTCATAGACTGCAGTTTCGTTTCAGGGTCGTAATGATGGAGCCATGTTTCGTCCATTGTTATAAATCGCGCCAAAAAAAGTTCCCGGTCTTGCTGCATCAGGTTCAAAGCTTCTTGACAAATCTCTAGTCTAGTTTGTTTTTGCGTGTCAGTAAACATTCTTGGTACCCAACGCGCAGATACCTTTTTCATACCCAAGCGTTCATGTAAAATATTATGCACGCTCCCCGTTGAAATCTTTACATTTTCAGCAATAAAACGAACCGTGACACGACGATCCGCCAAAACTGAGTTTTCAACTTTTTTCACAATTTCTTCAGTTACTGCTGTAGTAGCGCGTCCGGAGCGGGGGTCGTCCATTGTCGATGTTCTTCCACGTCTAAATTCGGCGCACCAACGTGCGACTGTCGAATACGGAGGAGCATTAGACCCTAAAATGTCCCGCAAATCCAAATTGACTTGGTCCGTAGAAAAATTTTTCAAATACAAGTATTTGATAACGGCGCGCAGTTCAATTTTCTCCATTTTCGCTAACGTACTCAATAGCATTGCAAATAAATTACCGTATATTTTTTTAAACAAAAGACGGTTAGTTTTTTTTTTTCATAGCAATCAGCTAAATAGATTAGCTTTACCGGCCAGTATTTAATTTCGTAATATTAAAAGAGTTTGCATCTCATTCTCACTTTATATTGAACGCCCCTCGTATATACAGTTTTGTTCAGAATTTCAAGCTCCATCGATCTGTATACTTAACCCCTGAACACTGAACCCTGCATTTAATTTGGAATTTTGCATTTTCCCCGAGAAAAAATAGCCTATGTCCTTAAAGGTGTAGCTTTCTACCGGTAATAGAAGTTTTAAAATCAGCCCCGTAGTTGAATTCACTTATTTTCTCCCGTGGGAATTTCGTATTTTCACGGAGAAAAGTAGTATGTAAATAATGGTTGGTGTAGTTTTTTGAAGAAATTTTCAAATCAGCCCTCAAGTGATATTCACTTCTTTCTATCCCACGGGAATTTTGCATTTTACCGAATAAATAGTAGGTAGCCTAGCCTATACCAATAAAGGATAGTGTAGCTTTCTATTGGTATTTTTTTTTAAACTCAGCCCCGAAGTTAAATTTACTATTTTCTATACCGTGGGAATTTTGCATTTATCCGGAAAATAGCATCCTATGTTAATCAAGGACAGTGTATCTTTTATATTGGTGAAAGACATTTTAAAATGAGCTTCAAAGTTGATTTTTTTTTCTATCCCTTGGGAGTTTTGCATTTTCCCGGAAAAAAGTACCCTATGTCAATAAAGGATAGTGTTACTTTTTACTGGTAAAAGATTTTATTTAATCGGCTCGGAAGTTTCAGAGATTATCTGTTCCAATGGAATTTCCAAAAATCCTGCAATAAGTTTTTTTGCTGTTATGTATGACCATTTACGTTTATACTGAATTTGAAAAGTTTAGTAATTGTAGTTACGGAGATAGGATCCGGTTGATTTGAGTATATAAATCCTGATTTATCCTTATCCCGTGGGAATTTTCAAAATTATTGAAATTAGCTTTCTACCTATTCTAATAGTCTACCTGCATGCCCAATTTGAACAGTTTAGTAATCTTCGTTATGGGGATAGGGTTGATTGATGAAATATATACATCCCGTATATTCCTTATCCCGTGGGAATTCCGGAAAATTCTTTCTTATCGGATGCTTACGTCATACAAAGAACACATCCTCCAAGTTTCAGGTCTCTAAATACAGCGGTTTAGGCTGTGCGTTAATCCGCCAGTCAGTCATTTAGGACTTCAGGACAAAGCATTTTATATGTATTTGCATTGCACCAAGCTTTTATGCGAGTTCAACAATGATGTTTGAATACTCAATTCGATTTTATTCGAAAAAGGTTGAACTCACATAAAAGCTTCATCATCATCATCATCATCATTTCAGCCGTAGGACGTCCACTGCTGGACATAGGCCTCCCTCATTGACGCCCAATCATTACGGTTGGAAGCGACTTGCATCCACCCTAAACCTGCGGCCTTCACCAAAACGTCCGTCCATCTCGTTGGTGAAATGCAAATACTTATACATATAATTAATTATTATCAGAGATCAGATCAGGAAGTGGTTGACAAACGTGTTCTTTTGATAAGCTCGTTAAACGGAGTCCTTTAGCTTTCAGAAAAATCTCAACTTTGTAATTCTACAGCTAAATTTAATAACTGCGTGGGGAAATTAAAATACTTATACGAAAAAACGACTCATTGCGTGGGCTTTCAGAGGGACACTCAGATTTTTAATTACAGCGTCATACACGATAAAAGCGTTGTGACTGCAAAATACTTGCAAACTTTAATCGAAATTTCGAACATTCATGCTTCAGCAAACATTTATTGAGAATTTCATACAGACAATCGAGCAGTACAAAGCTCTTAAAAATATGCTGAAGCCTTCGAAAGATGTTGAAGATAAAATGCGCTTAGTGTGCAAGTGAAGTGATGGTCTGTCGGTTCGGTTTCACTTCAGCTTGCGAGGTTCCAAGGTTGGGCCGATCTTCGCGACTCCTTCTCAAACCACCTGAAAGTGGTGTCATTTCATTATGAAATTTACAAAGATAATTTCATAATGAAATGACTTCGTAATGCCTGAAATGAAACTTATTGTAGCACGTTATTAGAACGTGAACGTGAAGGATCTGCGCGCTCTACGTGGCTACGTGCACAAAACTGGGAGGAGATCGTAGAGAACAGGGCGCGTTGGCGCCAACTCGTATTGGAGGCCAAGATCCACTTCGGGTCGCTGAGCCAACGGAGTAGTTACAACGTTCGACGCTGGGTCAAAAACCAAATGGTCCGATTGTATGTAGAATGATTAAATTACAAATGTTTGTTAACAGACATAATGCTAACTTGGGCTGAACTTCCCCTTAGATGAGCGAAGTTTCGGAGTTATGAGAAAAGTATATTAATATTGAAGTATTCCTTCATTAAACCAAAGTAATATAGGACTTGCGGCGTGCTGGAATGCCTTATAGCCCGCAGCCTTAAAAAAGCAGCATCTTTTATTTACTGTGGGATCTGAATTTACTTTTGAAATGTTCTTGTTTTACTAAAAAAAAAAGAAAATGTTACTCTAGTTAAACGCTTGGAACATTAAAGCCCCGTTTAGACCAGCAATTCTATTGCGGCGCTCTAATCGCTCGTTTGCCCACTTTAAACTCGTTCACTTTTCAGTTTCGCAATGTAATGCATGTTGGACCGTTTTCTTGAAGGTCTAAATTTTAAATACCTAACATAAAGCACTGTATGTATTTCGTTACAGTAGGTACTTAATGCTACGCGCGGACGCATCACCACGTCCACTTTTCGCATTAAAACTGTCCTTCACATTTACGTAAATGATTGCTGTGACCCTTTCCGCTGTCCTTAATGTTAAAGTTCACTTTCTAACCGATTTGGAGCTAAAAAAAGCATATTCTAAATAGTGGACATAGAACTTTATGTTAACTTAGTAGTTTTTGTTTCTTCATGTTATGAGCCTAGCCTAAATCAAAGCTATCATATATTTCTAACTTATCAAGAAATTTGTAAGAATAGCAAAGTTTACATAATGGATTGGTTAAACATTGGTGCGCTTCGCTTACATAATACGAGTAACATATACGAATATTAGACATATTTGTGCGTGTCTGATACATTCCATAAGTTCAAACGAGGTTTTATAAATAGAAGTAAAACTTTTATTTGGCGTCAGTTCATGCCGCTTACTATTACTTAGACCACTTAAGTACGACAACAAAAGCATTAGAAGGTACAAATCGATGTCTGCCTGCCTACCTAAGCTTTTTACTAGCCGAAATTAATTTATCAACAGAAGTTCGGGACCTACTCGTTCTATTGTACCTACTTAATTTAACATGAAAATATCCAAAGTACTTCTTCTAATATATAAAAATCTCGTGTCACTGTGATTGTTATCGAACTCCTCCGAAATGGCTTGATCGATTTTTATGAAACCTTTTTGTCTGTATTTGGTAGGTCTGAGAAATAGGTCGTAAGGTAACGGCAGCGAATTCCGTGGGGTTTAAGGACATTTTTCAAATACATCTAAAAAATAAGCACTTTTGAATAAAATAGTCAGAAAATATTTTTTTTTAGGAGTACCTTAAGTGAACTTTGATTTTTTTTACTTTTGTAGTTTGTCTTGGATGATTTAATAGTAAAAAATATTTTTTAAAGGCAGGAATGTGAAAAATTCTTATTCCGTCGTAATCCATGGCTAGTAAATCTAATTCCGTGTGTTTTGGCTGACAATTCCGTGGGTAACGACTAAATATTTTGCTTAGTTCCGTACAATAAAAATATTTTTTGTAGCGTCTGTATATTTTGCGCAGACTTAAATATTTTAATAACCTATCCTAAAAAAATACACATAATAAATTAAAAAAATATTTAGTATGATTTACTACAAAAATACAGAACTATGGACACAAGTTAGAGATCAAATTAATAATGGCCAGAAAGTATGGAAAGGTTAGAAAAGAAAGGTTTACTGGTAGATATACTTAAATAAGAATAATAATTTAATTTTGAGGACTGTACCTATCAAAAATAATTCTTATAATTACTTATATCTTAAGTAATTATAAAAAATATTTTTGATAGGTACAGTCCTCATGTCAGTTATAATTGTTTAAGCTATACTTGATACAATAATCATCTTTGAAAGTTCTCATAGTTATTATTCAATTGACAGTGACTTTATATCCAATTTTACGGTACCCTAAATTTCAATTTTGTTGGCAATACCACTCGGAATTACATTATATGAGAAGATAATTCCGAGGGGTACAAATTCTTCGTAACACGGATTTATAATCCCATATATGCTATTTCCGTGTGTTGGGGTTTTCCCACCATCGGATTTATCTTCAATCCAGGTTATCAAAAAACATAATTCCGACCCATAAAAAAACAAGTAAACAGACATTTTTTTTTATGTAAATCGAAAGCTCATATTCCAATCTTCACAAAAAACTCAACTTTCATATCTTAACAAGCAAAATACTTCAATTTTTCATAAAAGTAAAATGACGTGTATATTTAAGGGTTTCTAAGAAAACATACTTTATTGTGATCAGCGAATCTTTAAAAATTAAGAGTTCTGATAACTTTTTAATACCACGGATATTGCTCTTTACCTGCTGTATTAGCTAAAGATTACATTTCCATAAATATTTAATATAAGTGCTAAGCAAAATTTAAAATAAATTAACTCGGAATGGAAAGTATTGTTACATCTTAAGCCGAGGCATACCTCGGAAAAATCTGCCACTGCAAAAATATGGATGCTTATTCCGCTGTATTTAATTTACCGTTTTTAACGTATTTCTGTCCAAAAATATGAAAAATTTATGATCTTAAGTCATAAAAGAAACTACTATCTAACATTACAAAACCGCAACATTAAAGTAACTGTCATATTTATTATCCAAATCACTAATTAGAAACACGGTTGTACTTACGCGAGGTATCTTGCGTTTGTATGACACAACCTGCTTCTGCAGCAACGTTGCGTTTACTGACAATTTTTATGGCCCCTTGCTTGATATATGTTCACTAGTGCTGTTAATTTCGTTGACAAAAAATTACTTTTTATTCCTGTATGAGCAAATTTACTGCAAGTCTCTTAAATACATCACAAACCGCATAAATAAAAATACCACGGAATAGAATGCCGATTTGGAATACCACGGAAATCGCTGCCGTTACCTTAGGCTATTTTTTCACCCCTAGGTGATATATAGCAATACAACGTTTGCCGGCTCAGCTAGTATATTTATAAACAAAAGCTTCATCTGAGGCCACATCAACACTGATATTCACGTGTGATTGATTATGGTGGTAAATGCAAGCTTATCCAAAATTACAAAATACACAACGTGATTTTTTAGTAACTACCTATCCAAGTTTTGATACTTATGTGATTTTTCGGTAAAATAATATACTTACTTAGTTATGAATTTTTCATTAAATTATTAATATTTTAAATTTCTGATCGTCCTTATAGTTCAAGTAGACAGTAGTAGTACCTAGTAGGTAGTAGTATTAGTAGTAGTACATAATAAAAATGTAAATAAAGTCGGTTAAAAAGAAGATGAACTATTGTTTTAGTATTCTATTAATGACATAACGGAATTTGGATGGTGATTAAAAATCACCTTGTATTGTAAGTATATAATTACATTTATATCGTTCTCACTTTGTAGCTTACGTAAAGCAAAAATACAACTTACCCATCTAAGCTATTGGTAGGGATGCTGGATTTTCTCAAGATTGTACCCTACCTAAAAACTACCTACAACATTTTTATCTCAACTTAAAAAGGTCGGGGCCTACTATATTCAAATTATTTATATTTTTGTTACTAACATTGCGATCCTGTACCTAATAAAAACAGCCCTCTCCGTTGGGCCTTCATAGTACACATAACACTTACGTCACCACGATAGCTCAAAGTTATATAATGTAAATCGCCTCCCGAGAAGCCGATTACAAATTAACGCTATCTTCCATCGATTAACCATCAAAATTAAGATTGATTATACCCACTTCAATAAACAGCGACTGAACAAAGTCACCATTTGTCAACGAACGATCAGAAAAGGTTTTCGATAATAACAAACCTAATTACAGAGAAGCTCTTCGTTGATCCTGATCAGTATTGTTAATCAAAACAAATTGCCCAAACAATATAATAACTTATCGATTTTGTTGCTCCTGGCGCTTTACGTAATACTGGTAGTGGGTAAACACAATGCTACATAAAACGCGCGCGCACACGCCAGGTTGTTTTGTTTGGCCGAGAATAGCTTACCAGGGTTGCAGTTATGCTATTGGCGATCATGTGGAGATGTCCAGGTCAATGGCTGGTGTTTGTGCGCTTCAGCATCGCGCATGGTTTGTTACGGTGTTCGCTGTTTGTTGGTGACGACTAGGTGTTTTTGTCGTTACGTTTGTGGTTTGCTTGTTTTTACTGAGTGTGGGTTATCGCGTATTGATCGCGCGTGCGGCGGTTCGCGCGGGCGGCAGGCTGCGCCGCGACTGGCCCGGCGGCGCCCGCCCTCGCCGTCGGCCCTACGGCCGCCCATGGTGTTGCCAAACTATATATTTTACGGCTAAACTGTCATTTTTTTGATCTCTTTAGCTCACATACTTTATTATACTTATCTTCATAAATAAATTACCTAAGTACTCAAAATGTTTAAGTTTTTGGAAGAGAGAGGCCTCCTAACACAAGTTACGACTTAATGGGAGGTCTCAACCTTATTATATGTATTCTTAGTTACGTAACATCTATAAAATCCCACGTAAAAATAACAACCTCTGTTAAATACTAATAAAGTTAATTTTATTATTTATTATTTTACATAGAAATTAGCCGTTATGTCGTATTAAAAAGGTCAAGAAGGCAGCGCTTAGGAGGGAAAAATATAAATGAATTCTTTCACTTAGTGTGTATGTGTGTGTGTGTGTGTGTGTGTGTGTGTGTGTGTGTGTGTGTGTGTGTGTGTGTGTGTGTGTGTGTGTGCGCGCGCGTGTGTGTAAGAAGAAATATAAACTATACAATCGGCTAGTATTAATATTGAAATAATGAAGCCAATTTTAAAGACTTTCAAAAAACTTAAACTAAGTACTTAATGGCTATAAATCGTACATTTCCACTATATAACGAAAAAAGTGTAGGTAGCATTTTCTTCTAATACCATTTTTTTCTATAGGTACACGTTCATTTGCTGTCTTCAAAAGCGTAAACTACTCGTACATAAGCAAATACGTAACAGTTAAACAAATTAAATAACATTCGAGTTTTCTTCTATTTACATTTGTACTAAAATGTGTCAGTGGTCAGTGCAAAATTGTTTTAATGCTTTGCCTAATACTTCTGACCGTTTTTAAAATAAATTTAGTATCTTCTTTTCTGGTTGATCTGGCAACACCAGCCGCCTAATACGACTGCGCGGCTCAAATCTCACTACGCCATTTGTTACCCAACCTCACCGGCAATATTAGCGCCAGAACGAAGCTGTTTAAAGCTGTCAAGATGACAGGCAACTAGATAATTGACGAGGTACCGCTGAGCCGGGTCGACAGGACACCGAGGCTATTGAAGCTTATCGCTTTCATGAAAATTCAAAATGCGAACGTAAGCAAGTTCACGGACACTTGCGTAAATATTTGGTTCTCTTATGTCATCGGGAAAATGCTCGTCGGGAATCTTCGGGTTCCGGAATAGCACGAATGCATTAAATGACGATACTTTGAAATTAGTTTGATAATTTTATGTTTCTGTGCCTTAGAACTCTGATAAGAACTAATAAAGTTCCAACTCGAGCAAAATATTTCAGTTCCTGTAACAGATCTGAACTACTTCAAACGCGGCGTATGGGCATCTTTAGTACCTATACAATACAATACAAATATTCTTTATTGATCACCAAAAACAGTAGGCACTACAGTGACATTACCTATACTATACTATATGTACCTTATGGGAATACGGTCTGATGGATGAGGGTCTGACAGTATGTGTTATTCTCGCAGCTAATAGGTAATTTGGAGACAGGACAATTGTCAATGCACCCTGTCCTCTACCACTGACACAAATTCGGATCAAAGTTATACTTAATTGTTTTGTAATAGGTAGTTATGACCCAATAAAACCATAATTCCAAAACACAGTTCTATTAAAAAAAAAACCTTTATTTTAGCACCGAAAAATAGATTAACTTTCAATTAAGATCAAGACGCCGTGTAGGTAGGCCTCCAACAAGATGGAGCGATGACCTGGTTAAGGTTGCGGGATCGCGTTGGATGCGGTTGGCACGGGACCGATCTGTTTGGCGAGCCTTGGGAGAGGCCTATGTTCAGCAGTGGACGTCTTTCGGCTGAAATGATGATGATAATGATGTAACTGCAAAATAAGAATTTTAGCTGCTTTAAAGCAAATATAGTCAATTTAGTGAGTTGCCAAATTTGTGACGTCATAATTGGCTATTACCATACAAAATCCATGGGAGTATCGTGATTTTTTGACAGTACATAAAAAGCACCTACGTCACCATCCCTATAGTATTTTTTCCGGGTTAGGACAGAGTTACCAAAATTTTCACTTTGATCAGAATGTTTTACTGTTACAAAATACAAAAGTCTACGGCATAAAGTTGTAAAATATTATGTTATGTAGAAGATACTCGTCACTATGTTTGTATCTAATTAAATAGATAATTTTTCAAAACGTAAACATAATCACATCACTCAGAGGCTTTGTAATAAGACTTTACTCGTGAACAATCAACAACAATTTTGCAAGATGACATAATTGCGTAAAAAACAAGCAACCCATTTCCTGTGAAATTAGTTCGGAATGAGTCGGAAGCAGATTGTTTGTCTATTTTAAAGGGTACGGGCGTGACGTTTCGTAAGCAACCCGTAACCATTAAGACAATAGTTAATGTCTTAACCATTGATATAACTACCCGTTAAGGACGCGTTTGAATCACTCGGACCATAGACGTCGGCCAAATGGTTAGTGCTCTCTTGAAAAATAATTAGGAGCTAGAAAAGTTTTTATTTTTAAAAAATGGCGGGTGTGCTTTTCATTGTGAACATTCCGCGTAAAGAACACGAAGATGATTTAAAAAAAGCAAAATCCGCAAAACTCGTAATGGAAAAAGAAAAATACGAGAAAGCATCCAAATTAATCCGCGAATTGAAGACAAATAAAAGATTCGGCAACATAAAAAGTTCTTTCGAATCGTATCGCGGAGAACGCGGTTTGAGTAAATGTAAGTCTACGGAGTGCGTGCATGAAAATGGTGATTTCGAGCTGTTAAAATCTAAGAGCGACAATGTGTTGAATGAGAGTTACAAGTTGGCTTTGAGTAACGATTGTCAGCTTCGAGATAAGTCGTGGGATATAAATATAAAGCAAATGATGAAGCGTAAAAAAAAGTTGCGGATAACGCAGCCGGCCAGTATGACTGATATTTCCAGTGCGTTTCATTGGGATACTCCCCTTGAATTTGTAAGTTTCATTTTTTTATTATTACGTTCTGTTTCTTAGCATTGCTGGACAAAGGCCTTCCCCATTTTCTTTCCGTAGCCAATTGCAGACAGCAGCAGGTTTCTGCGATAATTATATTGCCTATACTTAAATAAATATGTACAGGTAAACCAGAAACTTCAAAAAACCACAACCCAAACCAGGGAAGGGAAACTAAACCAGAAAAAGCCGTGTTAGCCTAGTGGTTTGACCTACGGCCTCTCAAGCAGAGGGTCGTGGGTTCGAGCCCGGGCTCGCAAGTTTTTCGGAATTTATGTGCAAAATTTGGAAATTTACCATGATTTACGGTAAAGGATAAAATCGTGAGGAAACCGCGCACACCTGCGAAGACATTCAATGGCATGTGTGAAGGTGCTAATCCTCGCTGAGCCCGCGAGAGAACTACCGCCCAAGCCCTCTCATGATGAGAGGACGCCTGTGCCCTGCAGTGGGTTAAATATAGGCTGGGATGATTATGATGGTGAAACCAAAAAGCGTAGTTGAATTTATAATTATACCTTTAACATTCTCCGACCCTTAAGAGCTCACAGACTAAGAGTACATCGTTATTTCACTAACATAACAGCAATTTGCGAAATGTCCAAACAAATGAAGCTTGGTAAATGTCCGGCTCCGCCACCGCGCCTTCCGCTTCGTTCCAATTACCACAAACAATCGACAACTAATCAATACTAAGTATACTATGTCCGCAGCTAGATAGGTTATATACAGCCGTTACGAACACATGGCTTTTTCCGGAGGTTATGAAGGTAGTGGGAAATAATGGGACATAGTTAATCTTGACGGCATCAAAGTTGCAAGGCACTGTTAGTGGTATGTCTAGTGGGGTGATATCCCTGTCTCTCTCTCTCTCTCTCCTCGAGCCCTTCCAATCTGGGGAAGGCCTGTGTCTCTGTCCAGCAGTGAGGCTTATGCACCTAGAACGGAGATGAAGGAATTTTTAGTGGTCGAGGCACCCCATAAGTAGTTGAATACATTTAAAACGATTGGATTGGGTTGAGTGATGAGTTGAATAAAGAAAACTATGGGACCGTGCACGACGGTGGCGCCGCGTAGCGTTGACAACATTTCCTCCTCATTTACTTCCAATTTTTGCCATGTTGCTGCGATCGTTTTCTGTACCCCACCACCCGCTTCGCACGTAGCCAATACCTACCTACAAATTCGTAATTGACTTCACGCATCAGCAGGAGGCGAATGTTTCTATGTAGATACCTATTTCCATGAAGGCGAATGGCGACGTGCCGGTAGCTACAGAAGGCCATCATCGTCAACATCATCGCAGCCTATATATGTCCCACTGTAGGGCACAGGCCTCCTCTCAGAATGACAAGGCTTGGGCCGTAGTTCCCACGCGGGCCTAGTGCAGATTAGGAACTTCACGTGCACCATTGCATTTCTTCTCAGGCGAGTGCGGGTTTCCTCGCGATGTTTTCCTTCGCCGTAAAGCTCATGGTAAATTTCAATTATAATTTCGATCCTCTGCTTGAGAGACTATAGGTCAAACTACTAAACCACCACGGCTTTAAGGCCGGGGCCGCACTGGTAAGGCGACCGGCGACGCCACGCGACGGCGACTAAATCAAACGTAGTTGATTTAGTCGCCGTCGCCGCTGCGGCCGCTACGGCCGCTCACATAACTCGAACTATGTTTGATTTAGTCGCCGTCGCGTCGCGTCGCCGGTCGCCTTACCAGTGCGGCCCCGGCCTTACGGCTACGGAAGGTATTTCAAAGAAATACATAGAAACCTGCAATGTTTCCGCGACACAACGCCTTCGACTGTTGCGTGTAGACAGCATACTTTTTTTTCTAATTTTTGTCGAGGCTTTGAACACTCTAGTAGGTGATCATGTCAGCTTCATAGGTACTTACTTGGTTCCTTATGCAAGGGACAAATCTGTAAAGCATCGCAATTGGAACAACAAAAGCAATGCGTCACATTTGCTAAGAAAAAGTTTGGCTAGACACCAAACGGTAAACAGTTACGAGACAACTTTACTATAAAATGTGCTCATTTCTTTTCCTTTGTTTAGAGCATTTAATCGACTCCTAATTAATTTCCCTGCAGATACTTTCAGAAGTCATTACGCGTCTTAATATAGTAAACAACGCAACTTGGACGTCGACAAAGGAAAACAGATACTGGCAGGTAAGAATTTTTGGCTCGGGACGAGTTCGTGCAGTCCCATGTCGCACCCTTCTTAAATCGTCCTCATTGTCATAAGATCTACTGTTCTGATTCGCCAGCATTCCTGTATCGTCATTTTCCTATCTTGCCCGCATTCCGACGTGGTTTACAGTACCAACTCGTCAACAATTCTATTTCGACCACAGTGCCAACTCGTCAACAGTCTTATTTATTTATTTATTTATTGATGCGGTGCAATTACATATTGTAAACAAAACAGTAAGAAAATAGTGTAAAGAATAAAGACATATTAGTGTCTACAATACAATTACAACTGTACTCAACATTTATACACACCAGTTGCTAGAAAGTAAGTAACCATAATAATATAACAATAACAATTATTAACTAAATTTCACTTAATTGATATTTTCCGCTTAAATGTGGCTAGCGAATCACAAAAAATATCAACATCCTGATTCAAATCATTAAATCGACGACACATTCGTATAATTGGAGCATTATGGCTAACATTATTATTTGTAATGGGTACAGCAAATAGATTTTGGTTTTGTGTGCGCTTCGAACTAGCTCTAAAGCCTATGCAATCCAAAAGATTTCCGTCGAGATCGCCATACACTATATATACACATACACCATACACTATACACTATATACCTATATATTTCGACTACAGTGCTAACTCGTCAACATTCCATGTATTGTAAACATTTTATCAGTTAATAAAATAGGGCCTAAAAATTCCTATTTATACCAAGCAGCACTGTGGTCGTTAAAGGAATGTGGACGAGTTGGCATATGTGACCAAGTAGTACAGTGGTCGATAAAAGAAAGTGGACGAGTTAGGATGGTGACGATTGTAGGCTGACGACATGGCACTGTGGACGAAGTCATACTGAGCCGACTTTTTAAAGATACAAATTTATTTACTTATTTATTTATTTATTAACCAATATAAAATTACAGCATTACAGTATAATACCAATGCGCTGTAAAATTCAAAAATACACATAATATAAATAAAAACACAAGAAACTATTAGGCAAATAAAAATACAAACGAAAATAACTAAAAACAACGAACTTTTATAAGTATTAAAATCTGTAGATTTATTAAAAAGCCCAATCCGCATAAATATAATTTTGTCCTTGATTGTACAGAATTGTCGGTGCGTGAATCTGACTCGCACTGCGACGATTTTTGATATCCATCTCGGTTCGCTATCTGATCGAGCTCACCTTGATAAAGAACCTGAATTTTGTTTGAAACATGACGTGCGTATATCGACCTGTATGTGGAATTGGGCACTGGGCCCACGTGGGAATTGGGGAATTTGAGAAATAGGGTATAATACATTTTTTTTTCAGATTTTAATAAATGCATGGATGTACTCAGAATCAGTAGCACTATCGATTACATACATATGAGACTATATATGAGACTTACATACACATGAGTCTTATAGAAGCAAAGTCAGCAACATCCACTTCAATTGAAAAGCGTACAGAAGATTTGACCAAAATATTTTGAACATTATAAGACTGCATTCAAAATTTACTGTAGCAAAAAAAGTAGATGTTTTTTAAATTAAAAAGATATAAATTAAATAAGTATAAGTACTAAAATGGAATCTAAAATATCTGAGAACAAACCGCAATATGGTACGCGCGGGGCATTCAGACAGCGATCATAAGTATTAAGTAGGTAATATAAGGCGATCGAAACGCTCGGTGGTCTAATGACTTGAAGCATATGAAGTAAATCCATACTATAAAAAAATAAAACATAAGTATTAACTAAATTTCACTTAATTGATATTTTCCGCTTAAGTATGAAGTATCTTTTTCTATTTATTTTTTTATTTTCTTCAACTTCATTTTTTTATTACTTTTACGGTCATCCCGTGAAACCATATATTTCAAACTATAACTACTATACTACTACTATTTTAGACCAGTGATGGTGTAGGGGTAAGCACGCAGCACGGAACGCTGAGGACCTGGGTTCGATTCCCAGCATTGGTCTTTTTTCTGGGGTTTTTTCTGTGCATCTATGTTTCAGTTTGATAGCTAGTGGTGGACTGTATGAAGAAAACTATGAATATGGATGAAAACACGTGTTAAACGATATTAATTTAATAATTAAGGCACAATTTCAGTTCAGACAGACAGATCTTAGCAACTCGCTACAACAACTGACATTGTATTTAAAAAAGCATATTAAGAAAAAGGACGTGACAGATCAAACAATACAAAAGAGGTCACACCGCAGCCAGTCGCCAACATACCGGAACCCCAGTGAAACACTTAACAACTGGTGGCTACTGGCTGAGGTGCGGCTTCCAATAAAACAAGTTTTCGGGCCGGTCGACGCAGCGTGCCGCCTCTAGTGCGGACGTCTGCTACGCGGACCGCTCCATCAGGTCCGAAGTAGACCTTCGCTACCCTTCCCAATGGCCAAAGCCCACGAGGGAGGGTAGGGTCGGCGATCAGCACCACATCACCCTCACCAAGATTTACAATATTGTTTGTAGGTCCTCTCGGTCTGAGCGTTGGGAGGTATTCGTGTAACCATCTTGCCCAAAATTTGTCTGCGAGTCGCAATGTTCGTCGCCAGTCGCAGCGCCGTAATAAGTCTGCGTCGGTCAATGATGAGGTCCACGGCACGACCGACGAAGAGCCCAGGATGAAGTGAAATGGTGTTATGGCTTCAGGGGAATCTGGAGAGGATGAAATGTAGGTAAGTGGTCTCGAGTTGACGATTGCTTCTGCCTCAAGGAGGAGCGTTATCAGGACGTCTTCCTTTATCGCTTGGTTTGTGAGGCAGGATCCGAGAGCTGTTTTCACTGTCCGTACGAGCCGTTCCCATGCGCCACCCATGAATGGAGATGCAGGGGGGATGAAGCGCCAAATAATTTTGTGGTTGGTGGCGTATTCCCTCACGGAGTCATCGTGCAGACAGCGTAGCTCGCGCGAGGCCCCAACAAAGTTCGTCCCGTTATCGGAGAATATGGTGGTGGGGGATCCTCGGCGCGCGATGAAGCGTCTGAGGCTCATTATGGCTGCGTCGGATGAGAGAGAGTTGACAACTTCTAAATGTAACGCTCTGGTTGTTAGGCATGTATACAATGCGACGTAGCGCTTTTCTTTGCGTCGATATATTGTTACCAGAATAGGGCCAAAATAATCGAGCCCAACGTGAGTGAACGGCCTTTTATGGTGGTCCAGACGTTCTAGTGGTAAGTCTCCAGTGCGTGGTTGGATAGGTTTGTTCTTCCATCTTCGGCAACGTACGCAGGAGCTTGCTATGCCACGGATTGTACTTCTTGCTCTCAGGATCCAGAATCTCTGGCGAAGTTCATTTAAGACGAGCTCGTTGAAGTGGTGTGACGCTTTAACATGTTCATGCAGGATCAAGAGTCGGGTGACATGATGACGGCCGTCGAGGATGACTGGTGACTTCATGTTGTCGTTTACTCCAGGGGCAGACCGTATTCGTGAGTCTAGTCTTAGCAAACCGTCTCTGTCTAGGACTGCTGCGAGTTTCTTAAGGCGACTATTATTGGGCACTGGTTTTGAAGATTGCAAGGCTGATAGATCCTCAGGAAAACTCTCTATCTGTGCTAGTTGAACGAGCGACTTCTCCGCTTTCACTATATCTGCAGCGTGCAGTTGGTAGGGAGATGTGGTGCCGTCTATGTGCAATTTAGAATTTGGATCTATTGGCCGAGACAGTTTTAGCCGAAATAGTCGTGCGCCCTGAAGAACGCGGGCGGTGGCGCGTAGCAATCGCAGCCAAGAGCTAAAACGCGTCGGGTTCGGTAGTAAACTCGAGGATGGTGTGGTGAGGAACAGAACCACTGCGTCTGATTTCAACTCTGGGTCTAGTGGGTTCGGTTCCTCAACGATAACGCACTCGGTCGGCCAAGTGCATGCCGGCTCCGCTAGGAATAGTGGGCCGGTAAACCATCGATGAGAAGCAGTCAAGTTCAATTTTTTTGGCTTTGTCGCGTCATCGGCAACGTTGAGAGAGGTCGGGATCCACCTCCAATCAGAAGGATTGGTAGTTTCCAGGATCTCTCCCAACCTGTGCGCTACAAATGGTTTAAACGCGCGAGCATCGCTCCGAATCCACTTAAGGACTGTGGTTGAGTCAGTCCAAAAAGTGATGTCGGAGGGCTTGAAACGATGGGCTTGTAAAATTGTTTGCGCAAAACGTGACGCTATAAGAGCGGCTTGCAATTCTATACGGGGGATAGACACCGGTTTCAGTGGCGAGACGCGAGCCTTGCTACCAATGAGTGTCGTGGACACGGAGTCATCGCTGTACCTAAAACGCCAATAAGCTACGCAAGCGTAGGCTTGCTCGCCACCATCGGCCACGACGTGCAGCTGAACATCCGACACGTCAACCCTAGTCATATACCAGCGAGGAATATTAATATTGGCCGCAATCCGCAGCTGTTCGAACCAAGCCTCACACTCGCTGACATACACTTCGGGCAGGGGCATGTCCCAATTAACGCCTGACCGCCATAATTTCTGGATCAAAATGCGGCCCCAGATGACGACTGGCATCAGGAGGCCGAGAGGGTCGTAAACCTTCATGACGCTTGACAATAGGTTGCGTTTGGTAAGAGTGTCAGTCGGTATCTGGGGCACGGTGCGAAACCTTAGCGAATCCCGGCCTGGATTCCACTTAACACCTAATACGCCGACTTCACTACTGAGAGGCAGGGAAACGTCAGATGTGGAGGCACTTTGAAATTCCTTCGGAACGAGTGAAAGTGCCTCCGGGCGATTTGAAGTCCACGCGCGCATTTCAAAGCCGCCGGCTTTGTGCACCGTGAGAACGTCAGCGGCTAGTTGTGCAGCGTCAGCGATACTGGGGTAGCTTCCCAGGTAGTCGTCCATATAATGGTCTTCGATGATAGCCTTACAAGCAGTAGGGTAGCTGGGTTCCAGCATTTTTGCGTTTTTATTTTTTATGTAAAGCGCTATAAAGGGACTACATACGGCGCCAAAGATCATGGATGACATGCGGTACTCTCTAAGGATGCCATCCTTACTGCGCCAGAGGAAACGTTGCGCATCCCTGTCTCTTGGGATGATTTTGACCTGGGGAAACATTTCCTTGATGTCGCCACTTAAAGCAACGGCACCTTCTCTAAAGCGGAACAAAATGTCGAGAAGTGAGCACAAGAGGTCAGGTCCTTGTAAGAGGAGGCTATTGAGGCTTACGCCTTTCGTTGCTGCAGCCGCGTCGTGGACTGCTCTTAGCTTCTTCTTCTGAGGATGCAAGACACCGAAGATAGGCAGGTACCAACGAATGGAGCCGTCTGTGTTGACACAAGAGGCGTTTTGCGGAAGACGCTGGTGGTAAGTGTCTGGGTCACACTCCTCAGCGTAGCCTTTGTCGATTACGTCATCTATGAACTTTTGAAAAGCTGTAGCAAACGCTGGGTCTTTTGACGTCTGTCGTTCAAGGGCTTTGGAGCGAGATAGTGCCTGAGGGTAACTGTCGGGTACGATTTTCGGCAAATCTTTCTTCCATGGCAGACCAACTTCAAAGTGATCACCGTCGAGCTGATGTATTGAGGATTCGACGATATCTACTGCTCGTTGGTCTTCGTCATTTGGACGGGGACTCTTTTTCGTGATGCCTAGAGCATCAATGTCATATTGACTTTTTATGAGGTTGTCCAAGTCATCCGACACATGATTTATGAACTCGAGTGGCTTTGATGAGAGAGACAGTGCACCATGGAGTACCCAACCTAACAAGGTCCTAGAGGCAACGGGCTCATTCTTATTTCCGCTACGAACTTCGCGACTTAATGATAAATGCCAGTCTGGTGCGCCAATAAGGACTGTAGGAGAAACGTCAGTGCAATACGAAAGTTCGTTAATTAAACCTGATAGGTGACTATAGTCCGTGAGATTTATCGTGTCAGGATTTTGCGCTCGAAGTCCTAGGGGCTTAATAGCCCGTGCGTGCGTAATTAAGTAACGATTGGCATGGCCACGGCCGCGAATATAGAAATCAACATAACTCACGTCAAGTTCCTTGCTCATACCACTAACACCTTCGATGCGAAGACGCTCCTGACAGGTAGGCTTCGCGCCAATGCGTGCAGCTACCTCACCGTCGATCAGTGTCGCCGTGCTGCCCTCGTCGAGAAGTGCTGTCGTCTCGAAGTCGCCGTCGGGACCCTCGAGTACAATCGGGACAACCTTCAGCAGACCACGAGGGCGCGAGGTCGACGGCAAGGATCCTGTAGCGTTAATTAGGCAGTCAGAAGTATTCGCAATTTTGTCAGGGTGGTTGGTTACGGCGCCAATATTATTTATATTGACGGAACCAGTCGACCCGACAGAGCACGCTTCGGTTATGTTGCATTGTCCACTTGATGTAGCGCCAGCACGGGTGTCGACGGTCTCCGTGCCGTGGAGAAGTGCATTGTGACGTCTTGAACATCCGTCAACTCCACAACGTTTCGCTCGGCAGTTGTTCCATGTGTGCGGGTTGGCCTTAAGGCACCGGTAACAGATTTTTGACTCCCTTACCCAGCGCCATCTACCGTCAATGGAAAGCTCTAGAAAGCGTTTGCAGGCCTTTATGTTATGAGGCCCTTGTTTACAAAATGTACAGCGCTCAAATATTTTGCCATTGGATGCCGTAGCGTGTACCGATTCCTTTTTTAATTGAAATTTGAAATTATTTGTTCGAGATAAATTCGGGTGCATCGGTTGAGATGGCGCCTTAAATGTACTGTCAGCGACAAAATTGTATTTTAATTGTTTATCTGCCTCGGCCAAGAGGAATTGTGACAGTAATTCGAGCTTTGTTATATTTTGTTCCTCTGGTACATGAATGGAGGCAAAATCCGTAAAGCGGGCTCTGGTGTGCTCGCTTAACTTAACCAAAATGCACTTAAAAAGCTCCGGGGAGGACAAGTACTCGTGTTGATTAAGTAACTTGAGGGTCGTAACGAAGTTACGTAATTTATTGGCCAGCCCATTTAAATCCTGTGGAGAACTTAGCTTTGGGCTGTTGCGCAGCTCGGTGACCTCGCGGGCCACGAGGAGCTCCGGTCGAGCGTAAGTCTGCTCCAAGGCCTTCACGATGTCGTCGGGGTCGCCGGAGGTCCACATGAGCGACGCGACGGCCTGGTACGCTTGACCGCGGACTGCGTTGTTCAAGCGGTCTAAATTTTCTGAAGGAGAGAAAATAGATTTAGTTCTCTCGTAGCTACTTTTGAACGCCATCCATTGGCTAGCTTCACCCGAGAATGTGACAAGTTCTGGTTTCTTTGGCCTGTTGGAAAGAGCGTTAATAGCTTGAGACAGTTTTGTTATAGGGTCGGAAGAAGAACGTTCAGGTAACTGTTGTGTCATCGTGTCGTATTTATTATTAAGAAGGCTACACGTATGTGTGGGTTTAGAGTGGTTTGCACGGTTGACATCGGGCATGTAAAACGATACCGTGTTGGTAGGGGCGGCCGGCTGTGGATAAAGTCCTTGAGGATTACTCAAGGTGACAGTCGGCGCCTTACCAGGCATATCTACTTGGTTTGCCGTGGTCACGTTGGCATTTTGTTCTGAAACCCACGTGGACGTGCGCTTCTCTACGTTGTGATCGGAAAAATACGAACAACGACTACGAGCTGACTTATCTGATGCTTCCAAAGCGGCGAGTTTTGCTTGAAGCTCCGTTTGCTCCGCCTCGGACTCCAGGCGGGCAAGCTCGCGCTCGCGCTCTGCCTCCAGGCGGGCAAGCTCGCGCTCGCGCTCTGCTTGCTGACGTGCGAGCACAGTTTGTTGACGCGCGAGCTCAAACTCGCGTTCCGCTTGTTGACGCTCGCGATCCGCCTGTTGTCGCGCGAGTTCACGCTCGCGCTCCACCTGGCGCCGCATCGCGTCTGCTTCTAACGCTAATTTCTGAGCACGGACGGTCGCCGACGAACGCGATGATTGTGTGCGCTCGCTGCGAGATTGCTTACTGTGGACGCTAGAAGCGGTCGGTGCTTGGGTATTTCCGTCGTTGCGTGAGCTAGAAGGAGCATTTGGGCGATCGGCGGCGGGGCCAGGTTGGGCCGCGCTACCAGGGGCGTTGCCCACCGTGGGTATGCTCATTCTATCAGGCAATGCCGAAGCACCGACGTCGGTTGTGGTAGAACTCGGCCGGGTGCCGCGCGGTGACCGCTCGCGGCGATCGCGCTGCACCCGCTCGGATTCTGTAGTTGCAGGATCTGTTTTTGACTTACTCCGTGTTTCGACCATAGTGAATGCGTAAATAACTAATGTAAATAATGTATTCTACACGAAACGTAACCTATAATTCTATAATGAACTTACGTCGGAAAAAAAAATATGACGGATGATTTTCGCTGGATGGTATTTTTACGGTGAGAATGGACCAAAATGATAGCTAGTGGTGGACTGTATGAAGAAAACTATGAATATGGATGAAAACACGTGTTAAACGATATTAATTTAATAATTAAGGCACAATTTCAGTTCAGACAGACAGATCTTAGCAACTCGCTACAACAACTGACATTGTATTTAAAAAAGCATATTAAGAAAAAGGACGTGACAGATCAAACAATACAAAAGAGGTCACACCGCAGCCAGTCGCCAACACAGTTTGTATTTAGTTTGAAATATAAGTATGTAGACCTACCTACTTTATTATTTACTTTGACGCATTTAGATCTGGATTAAACGAGTAAAATGTATATGTAATTTTCTTTTATTCGATTCCATTTCATTTGGTTTGATGCAATTTAATTTAATATAGTTTAATTTATGTATAGATATACGTATTGTGTGCCTGTGTCGTATTTAAAAAACGTTTTTCTAATTTATCTATCTATCTAATACCTTTAAACGAGCAATTCTTGTATATATATAATCAGGATCTCGGAAACGGCTCCAACGATTTCGATGAAATTTGGTAAGTGGGGGTTTTCGGGGATGAAAAACTGATCTAGCTATGTTTCATTTTCAGAAAACCGCTTTTACTCGTGTTTTCCGGCTATTTTTGTTTGCATTAGAATACAAAGCTAAATTTCGCCGACTTCGAGCAGATCATAATAGCACAGTAGAAATCGGGTGGTCGCGGATCCAGCCGACCTCGGTTCGATTCCACGTTTTTTTTAAGGATTTTGGTTTTTTTTTTTTAGTTTATTTTTCATGAGAAAACGAAGTTTCTTCTTTTGTGAGAAAAAGTATTATAGGGAACGTGCAGTAACTATAGGCGGCAGCACTAATGCGACAAAAGAGACACTATGCGGACAGTAAAACAAACTTATCAAGGTAAAGCATTCAAATTGATGGCACCCTTATGACACCAGTTGGCAGCACCGTCTATGTGCACGTTCCCTATTGGGAGCAAAGAACAAGAAAAACCGTTGTCTGTAAAGTCGGTTTACGGACGATAGTTTAACGTGGCTCACCCCCCCACCCCCTCCGGTGTTTTTGTCAAATATCTTGAAAACTGTGCATCCTACGGCAAAATCAATTAAATTTTCATCCCCCCTTGAAACCCCCGAACCCCCTCCCCCGCAAATATATAATCAGGATCTCGGAAACGGCTCCAACGATTTCGATGAAATTTGGTATGTGGGGGTTTTCGGGGATGAAAAATTGATCTAGCTTGGTCTTATCTCTGGGAAAACGCTTGGTACCGAGTTTCTGCCCGAGCAGAGCTCGGTCGCCCAGGTACTTTATCATTAACAAGGGTCGGAAAAACGCCGGTCATTTTACTTTTGAGTGCGTAACGACTACTATATATATGATCCATTTATGAGTCGAATCAGTTTTACCTATAAGTAGGTAGATTTTTTTATTCTTCATTAATGAAAATTTCATAAGATAAAGAGATGATGAACACCTCTCGTCCATTAGCATCATTAATATTACTCATTGCCATTAGGAACCTACCATGCTTTCCTGTTCCCAACACAACCTCTAACGTCCTAACTAATACTGCATTGTTTTATTGTTCCCGTTTCATTTAATGTTTCTGACCGACACGGTTAATTCTAAATGGGTATCGTGCCGAGTTAATGTGGCAGTTCGTACCCAGAAGAATTTAGAGAAACGTATTCTCGTGTTTTATGTTGAAAACAGCGACAGAGCTTTTGTAATTAGTTACTGGGAAAATATAATTTAAGGTAACTAGCAGCAGTAATTAAGGGACGGTCGATTCTCTATTAGGTTCCTACTTTGTTTTGGCAGTATTTTTAAGAAATACGATTTTTTTTTTAAATAAATCGTACCCTACCGACCCTAGGGTTCCGGACCCTATTTCTGAGACTTCGCTGTCCGTCCGTCCGTCTGTCTATCTGTCTGTCAGCTGGAGACAAAAACCAATCTTACGTAGTTATCTAATCTAGATTAATTTAATAAGGAGGTAATGTGCCTAGCCTTGTCTCATTTCAAATGGGGTTTTACATTTAGCTATATTTATTACAGAATCTTGATAAAATCATTCCTAAAGAGTTACGCTAAATTTTGTGTTCTAAGTTAATGGTCGCAGGACGTCATAAATGTCCAAATTCTCCTTACGTAATTAATAAATATGCCCTTTTTGATGAAAAAAATAATTATTATAGGTTAAGTAAATACTTCCAAAGTTGGAATGAACTGGCTCCACATTGTTTTTACAGTATTTTTAAAGAACAAAGTGGGTTTTTAATGATTTTGCATTTACCAAACTGCTTTGTGCTTGATCATTTTCAGACCCTCGTTTACAGGAAAATATTTGCTCTCTTAAAATGACTAGGCAAAAGATTAAATCAATAGTCTCACTGTCCGTGTCCTTGTGATCACCCCGACGCTGTTTTCGTATTTAGCTTATTAAATATTAGTAAGAGGGACTCATAGTCGCAAAGGGTTAGGGGAAAAAGTTTAGGGACTTTAATGTACCTAACTCGAATCTTTAACAAAAGTGTTATTTTCTATTCAAGTCAGATTTACGAGTATCTTACTAGAAATAATTTTAGATAGCTTTTCAGGGGCATAATAGGGATGTTGACGACATTAAAAAAAAATTCGAAGACACGTACGACTCCAGTAAAAAAATGATTTATTTTAGCCCTGAAAACCAGATTAATTTTCGATTAACTGCAAAATTTGATTTTTTGTTGCTTTAAAACAAATAAATATTTAGTTGATTGAGTTGGCGAACAAGTGGCGTCATAAGTTGCTATTGCCATTCCAACTCTATGGGACAATTTAGTTTCGACAGCTGATAAAAAGTACGACAGGTTGATTGGTGGTGTCAACAGTCCTATTAATAATCTGGCAGATACCTACCCACAGTGATTGATTACTTATTACGAAAACGGCGTACATAAGCAAATCTATTGACTGACTTGCCCATTCTAGTGCGTAGGCGGCACTTTGATGAAATTGTCAGTCAGTCAGTCGATCAGGAATTTCAGTTAAGTTTTAGTTAATATTTGTATAGGCGACCAAGAAATTCCTTTACCACCCAAAGGTTGAAAGTCAGCTGTAGGGCTTAAATAATCAAAGACTATTATAACCAGTGTCAATGACACTAAAAGTCATAGTGACATTGTTCGACAAGTCAATTCATAAAAAAACTTGCCGTGAAGAGTGCCTTGCCGTTTATTTTTTATTTTTATTTTTTTTATTGATAATGGGAAACAAACAGCGAAAAATAACATTTGTGATTATTTGAAATTTAGATAATACAAAAGCCAAAGTAGTTTCCACTAGTGAATTATAAACATTATGGTTGCTCAAAAAGACTTAGTTTTTACAATTGACTAATTACATTACTAAAATAATAAGGGAAATATTTATGTGTATTTAAAGTAAAAGCAAAAGCAATAAAGTACCATGCACAAATTCAGGTCACAAAGGTTCAGGGCACAATTTAGGTCAGAAATCATCAGAAGAAAGGTGACTCATCTACCAAAACTGTTTAATGAATTCCCACCAGGTTCTGTTTTCCCTGGACTCCTGCTATGAATGCGAAGAGCTGATCCAAGTCTTGAGGAGCTTGGGCATAGGCTCTCGGTACAATTCGTCTATAAGCGTCATTCCCTGCACGCTGTACTTCAGAGCCAGCAATGAAGAAGTAGAGCATTTTGAAAACGACAATGAGGTGCTGCAGAGGTAAACCATCCCATGCCAAAGAAATCAATGTTTTTACTAACAATTTTTAGTCATCCACTATTACTAGACATCGGTAACTCGTGGCATTTAGGTAGCATTTGACGTTTCTGACAGACTAGTGATGTGACTATGTTTCTCTGTACGACTCGAGCAAAGAAACTAATTACAAGAAATCTTTTCAACCATTTAATTTGACTTTCGTGATAGACAATAAATATTTGTTCAAAATTTTTAGAAGTTATCCTACGTCTCCTATTTGATTGTGTTGGTTAAAAAAGTTTTTGTTAAAAATTTCATTTTTATTGCAAGCTTTTTTGTTGACTGTACTTGCATTGTCGTCCAATCCAACCTACATACATAAGTACCAAGTACCAAATTCCAAGCCAATCCCTCACTGTAAGTGGGTCAAAATCGACTTCCAAAATTTGACCCATACATACATAGGTACATTGCAAGTTGAATAAAAGCTTGTAAAACACATTCTTGCGTCAGTTTGTTGGTGTTCTCTTTGATTTCAACTTCTTTATTTTGTAATAAGCTATTAAAAATTACTATTGTAATCTTACAATAGTAATCCTGGATTTTTTGATAATGCTATTTTTAGCTTTTGATAAACAAGTTTACTTTTTGGATGTAGTCTCGGTAATAAATGTGACCTTTCAATTTTAAAGAATTATTTTATCTTATCTGAAAAACACTTGACAAACGTGTCTCATCACTAGTGCCACCTAATTGCCACGAGTTACCGATGTCTAAGAGCGCGCGCAGACAGAAAGCGGTCTGGAGTTCCGCGTTCCGCGTTCAGAGTTCTGTGTATTGACCGCTCGAGAGTTCCGACCGCCTGCTGTGTGCGTTATCGTAAGGGACTCAGTACATTCGAAAGAACGCAGAACTCGGAACTCGGAACGCGGAACTCCAGACCGCTCTATGTCTGCGCGCGCTCTAACTATTACCTACGTCGGGGATCAATTGCTGGGCAACTGCGGACCGATCTTTGACAGTGTGCTGTGCTGTGATTACATCATCATCATTTCAGCCGAATGAAGACGTCCACTGCTGAAGATAGGCCTCCCCATGGCTCGCCAAACAGATCGGCCCTGCGCCATTCGCATCCAACCCAAGTAGCAAGCAGAGCAGACTCAAGTGCCAATGGGCAGGGCACATCACTCGTAGAACTGATGGCCGATAGGGCCAAAAGGTTCTCGAGTGGCGTCCTCTGACCGGAAGACACAGTGTAGGTAGGGCTCCAACAAGATGGAGCGACGACCTGGTTAAGGTTGCGGGAACGCGATGGCTGTGATTACAGCTGTTGTGAAAATCTGTAAATTGCTGCAAAACAACAGCATTAATGATTTTTTATTATGAGAGGTAGGAAAACGAGCAAGCGGGTCATATGATGGAAAATGATCACCACCGCCCATAAATATCAACAACTCAAAGAGAGTCACTGATCTGTTGCGCGCCTTTAAAAAACATTCAGACGAATTGAGAACCTCCTCTTTTTTATTTGAAGTCGGTTAAAAAGGAGAGGGAATAGGGGAGAGGGAGAGGTATTGGGCCCACGGCGCTCTCACTGACCGTACGAAATAATAATAAATAAATACTACTGGAGTACTGCTGCTTCCCGTCGGTGCTCTGTGAGAGGGTGTTACTGCCATCCATTAGTGCATAAGATTAATAGAACTGATATTTTCTATTACACTTTACTCGTATTTCAAACGAAGCACATTTTCTACTATTTTTGAGTGGTATTTTCGAGTGATATGATTTTAAACATCAGGCCTTATACTACGAAGTGCAAAATTCGAACTTCGTATCGTGCCATTCCTCTCACGCTAATAGTATTTAATACAAGAGCGAGCAAGACGATGCGATACGAACTTCGATTTTCGAATTTCGGAGTAGCCCCCCAGCTCTGAGCTCGAGTCAAATTCGTTTCTTGAACCTAAAACTGTCAGACCGCCTATAGTATATCTTATTTTTCAACTGACGAAAACAAAAGGAGGAGGTTCTCAATTCGACGTGTATATATTTTTTTTTATGTATGATCACGCATAACTTTTTACAGAGTAGTCCGATTCTGATGATTCTTTTTTTATTGGAAAGCGTATACCCCGAGGGTGGTCCCATTTTAATTTGGAAACAATATTCCTACCCTAAGGGTAGAAAAACAGGGGATGATTGATTGTTCAGTTACTGATTGTACTATATGACCACGCATAACTTATTACAGAGTAGTCCGATTTTGATAATTCTTTTTTTATTGGAAAGCGTATACCCCAAGGGTGGTCCCATGTAAATTTGGAAATAATATTGCATCTTCAGAGCTTCTCTGAAGATGAGCTCTGGTTGAGTTCGAAACGCGTCAGTGTAGCTTGGTGGTGGTGATGGTTGGGTTTATGTGATTTGTGTGTGTTCGTACAGTGTGGAGGTGGAGGAACTGCATGAACGCACATTTCTTGCATAAACGTAACTATTGTAAGGTCGCGGGTGAGCAAAGTAATTGTTTTAGTTCATTAATATGGACCTCCGCAAAGTAACGCCTGATTCAATAAATTGGATAGATAGGGTATACCTTGAAGTTGGTATTATAAATTTGGAAAAAAAAATACCCCAAGGATGGAAAAAAGTATAAAATAAAAACTTTTTAACAAAGAATTAAACCGCCGAAAAAACTGAAAAGCAAAAAATAATACCCTTTTTGTTTGACCTTAATCTAGGTACCAGTTTGAAGTCGGTGCCTCAGCACGAGCCAGGAGGAGTGATAGAAGCCAATCAGGTAGACGATTATAGGTCCACTCCTCCTGGCTAAGTGCTGAGGCACCGACTTCAAACTGGTACCTAGATTAAGGTCAAACAAAAAGGTAAAGGTATTATTTTTTGCTTTTCAGTTTTTTCAACGGTTTAATTTTTTTGTTAAAAAGTTTTTATTTTTTAAATATTGCTAACTCTCTATATTAGTTTGTGGTGTTCAATTAGTGTTGTATTGTAAAATAACACATACTTACTTACTCACATCACAATTTACAGTGAAGCGGATTCCGCATGGACAAGGTTTTCCTCCACTGTGCGCGCTCGTGCGAACTTGGCCCAAGTTCTGCACGACGTACGGACTGATGCCGCCCTGACTTTTGATTGGCTATTTCTTCTCATTGTGGCCGCGTTCGTCGCTGCCATTGGCTTGGTGGAAAATTCAACAGTTATCCTAGTGGCCAGTATGTTAATTTCACCCTTAATGGTAAGGGAAACTTTAAGTTAACTCAGATTAGAAATGGTCACCGGCCAATATGTTGATGCACGTGTAAATCTCATCTTGCACTTAAACAACGGTAAAGCCTATTTTCGCTGCAGCAATTTCGGTGGATTTCAAATAGGTAGTTAGACGTTGTTAACTGGTCATCATCATCATCATCATCCCAGTCCCAGCCTATATACGTCCCTCTGCAGTACCGCTACCATGAGTTACACTAGTTTACAGTGACCGTACTCGCTAGCGACGGCGTAAATGATTTTGTATGGAGAATTGTACTTCCGTAAGTGACCGCTAGAGGCGCTGCACAATTCTCCATACAAATAATTTACGCCGTCGCTAGCGAGTACGGTCACGTAAACTAGTGTAAACTCATGGTAGAGGTACAGGGCACAGGCCTCCTCTCAGAATGAAAGGGCTTGGGCCGTAGTTCCCACGCGGGCCCACTGCGGATTGGAAACTTCACACATACCATTGAATTTCCTCTCAAGTGTGTGTTACGACGTTTTCCTTCACCGTAAAGCTCACGGTATAATGTTAAATGCGTCATTAACCATTAATTATTACACTACTGTATGGTTACTTGTCTGTTGCACAACTTATTATTTTTTATTACCGTTGTTGTGCAACTTTTTGAACTTCACCCTACCTTCATCTACATTTTACCTTAGTTTTGAAAAGAAAAATTCACATGTTATTGACTTGTAAGGACTTACGTTCTTAGTCACGATAGAAAGTTTCTTAACTTGCGACACATAAATGAAACCGCCATGTTATTTCAACAATCTTTTCCTTGATGTATCTACTACATCGTTCCCAGGGCCCAATAACCGCGGGGACGCTTGGCACGGCAGTCCGTGACCGCTCTTTGCAGCAGTTGGGGGTGCTACATGAGCTCTTGGGACTTTTCTTGGCGCTCGTCATCGGGTTCATCTTCGGGCTAGCCGTCTGCGCTGTTGACGGTCGATACGGAGTCGGCGAGTGGCCTACATATGAGATGATGACACGGTTCGTAGTTATTACCATAATGGATAAGGGAATGTTATGTATGTGCGATATTTTTTTTATAAACCAGGTTGGCAAACGTGCAAGTGGGCCATCTGTACGCTTAGTATAAGTTTTACTTCACCAAAATACTTCTCGATCGCGTACTAAGCGTACAGTATGCTTAGTATAAGTTTTTACTTCACGAAACACTTCTCGATCGCGTTTACGTAAAAAAATCAATTCTATGGAAACATGGACGCGCGGCCGCGGAGCGCTGTCCATGTTTCCCTAGTAATTGATTTTTTTACGTAAACGCGACCGAGAAGTATTTTGATGAAGTAAAACTTATACTAAGCGTACTGATGATGAACACCACCATCCGCACTGTACGCGTCCTATACATATAACTGTATCTCTATGCCTGTGACTGTTGGGAGCTAAATCTAGTGTGCATCTTATTTGCATCTACATACTTGCATTACTAAACTAGAGTTTATTTTGACGTGAGATTAAAATTCGATGATAGAATTTCATAAAAAAACTCACCAGAAAATTCAGTTTATTTCCTTTATTTCAAAGAGTTTTCTCCTAGATACCTAAAGGATTCTTAAAGAAAAACAGATATCCTTTTTAGAAGACGGGAAAAAAGGGATCAAACGTTCTAAAAAACCGACCGGATTACGCTTTGTTCAGTGGAGTGTAATTCATCCTAATTTAAGTCGTCTCCATAGTATCGCGTGTTTTTGATCGAGTATTATTGGATAGAAGGTATCATATTACGCAGCTGATTCAATTTCGTTTTGTGGAGCGGAAGTGTTCAGTACGAAACAATAAGACATTTTGCCATCTTTCGTTACACGATTTTACTCTCCGTCCGTCTTATAGGTATAAGTCAGCACAAAATTAGTTTGTGCAGTCGATGTCAAAGATATCTTGACACTTTAGTGCCTTGTCACTGTATGCCTTCTGACAATTTCATATAAAAGTTCAAACACGAAGTGACTGCGACAAGGTAGTAAAATAAATATTTTTCCGTGTTCAGGAGGCAAAACTCTTTCGATTCCTGTAGTAATTTTCAGGTGTCAAAAAAATGAAATCTCGTCAATTGACAACATTTCATTTTTTTAACACCTGAAAATTACTACAGTAATTGAAAGAGTTTCGCGTCCTGAACACGGAAAAATATTTATTATAATTTATTTCTTCATATTTAAAAAAATAGAACATATTTAAAAAAACATATGTGTACTTACCTGTACTTCCACAGAATAGATATGTTTCCTTTACCCTTTTCACTAGAAAAAAGAGCTGTCATAATTTTAAATTTGATAACAACCTTAATGTCAAATTTACGTCATCACTTTTTTTTAATAGTGACTAGACAAAAGTAATGGATCTATTCTATCGTTATAAGCACATCTTTAAAAAATTGTAATAAATTAATTAATAATCCTAGTGAAAATTTAAAACTATCAGCGTCTTACTCTTTCCAAACAGTATACAGAGAACGTATCAAATTATAGTCTTAGAAATATGAAATGTTGTCAATTGTCATTACGTTCCAAGCACTAGCAGTGCCCTATAGTCGTATTACATATTTTTATGTCCAAATTGGCTTTAACATGGTTCTACTACATTACTTAGCTCTAGTTTTCTTTAGATGTGAGATCCGTTCGCTGTGGGTCGGCGTACTGGTCGCCATACCCAGCGGCGCTGGAGTGGCTCTGTCAGTGTTGGGGGAGAACACCGCTTCTCTGGTGGGAGTCGCCATCTCAGCGTCGCTGCTGCCACCTGCTGTTAATGCTGTGAGTAAACTATACAGATGATTATGAGATTATTATTGATTATTATTATTGATTATTTCAGTTTGTATTTAGTTTGAAATATATGGTTTCACGGGATGACCGTAAAAGTAATATAAAAAAATGAAGTTGAAGAAAATAAAAAAATAAATAGAAAAAAAGATACCTCATACTTAACTTGCCATTTTTTATTGTTATTATTTTTTTCTGTACTTTTTTTATCGTGATCAATAAAGAATATTTGCATTGTATTGTATTGTATCACACTTGTATAAACTATGAATTGACTAGCGTTGCAAACTATCGATAGTGGAACTTAAAAAATAGTTACAATGTCGATAGTTTTTAGAACTGTAAATAGTATGAATTGTTTGTTGAAAAAGATCGTCAATAGTATAAAATAGCAATAGTATCGATAGGCCTATCGATATTGTGAGAATTTTTCGAGGTCTCGGTACCATTGGCAGGGGGTTTCACTCCGCAGATTAGGTATGTTCAGCCGGCGCGCCTCCCGGGCAGGCGTATGGCAGTAGGTTGTCGCTCGGCTTTCGCTTCGCACGCTAGCCGCGTCGCGCGTAATTAACCATCTTTTTTCTGTGATTTTTGCAACAAACAATGACTTCTAAACGATCTTATAATTAACTTACTTACTTACTAAAAGTAGTTTAATACTGAATTAATACACACTGTTATCTTTCTTGATTTATATATCGGCGATTGGGAACCCTGTGCTCTTGATTTCGGATCAGCGGTGCCCAACGGAATATGAACCCTCGTATCACACGATAAGTTTCAATTTCGCGTGCAATCTGTTAACGGTCGTTAGAGTAGGCAAATTTTTATACTTAAAGTTGACTTTTGTTCGACAGTGATCCTTCTGTACGCTAGTACTATTAGTTATTCTGTGCTATTGGCATACTATCGATAGTTCAATCTATTGTTGACTAGAACTGACCCCTTTTTTCGGTCTACAGCAAAACAACAATATTTAGATATTGGTAATAACTATTTGAGCTTTTGTATGAAAGAAAACATTTTGAGGAAACGGATATACCTACATCTGTGAAGCAATTTTGTGGTGAGTGTAAAGTTCTCAATGCACCCGCGTGGGAACAATAACTCCGAGCCCTCTAATTTTGTGAGCAGACCTATACCCGGCATTTGGACGTGTATTGACCGCCGATGATGAAAAGCTATTACGGTTCCGCCATGACTATAGCTTATCGACGGTTCTCAACCTCGTATCTGAAATTTTACGTAGTTGGAATAACCACTTTAAGCCGTGTGTCTAGAGTAGTAATTCCAATTTAATACAATTTTATATACCTACGAGGTTGAGTCAGAGAATCGTCGTTATGTTTGTAGGGTCTTCTATGGGCGATGGCGCTTGTAAACCTGATATTTGCAGACGGCCAAGTTCGATTTACCGGGGTGGTAACCACGTACTACAGTAGCGACCAGCCCACTGAGCTAGCGGTGCTTGGAACAATGTCGCTGTGCCTCACACTTGTCAACATTGCTTGCATATTTGTGACAGGCGTTGCTGTTTACAAGGTATATGTATAGATGAGGCCTTTACTCATCAAAAAAAACCGGTCAAGTGCGAGTCGGACTCGCACACGAAGAGTTCTGTTCTGTACCATTAAAAACAGCAAAAAAAATCACGCTTGTTGTGTAGGAGCCCCCTTAAATATTTATTTTATTCTATTTTTTAGTCTTTGTTGTTATAGCGGCAACACAAGTACATCACCTGTGAAAATTTCAACTGTCTAGCTATCACGATTCATGAGATACAGCCTGTTGACAGTAAGTAATAAAGTCCCGTTTTTACCCTTTGGGTACGGAACCCTAAAAATGAATTAAACTTACTTACTTAAGTTTGTCACCAATAACCCTGATTCCAAAATGCGATAATTTTTGAGTGTGTGGGTGTGTTTTTGTTTGTTACTCTTTCACGCTAAATTAATAAATATCACGGGACAAAGCTTTGTGCTATGGGTTAGTACGCGACCCTCTACCGACCTGTCGATACGTAAAAACTGTCTAAGAAGAAAATATAGAACTCGTTGCGCTGATTAGGAATATGTATATAACTCAATTTGACTCAAAACTCGACATATTGCACTTTTCGTTAGGAGGGCAGAATAGGACAGGTTGGGATGATATTATTTAATTTACATAAAAATTTCTTTGTTAATAAAAAACAGGTAAAGGAGGTATGTCCATTGGAACGCAGAGACATTTTATGGTGGAGAGCTAACAGGAAATCAAATCAATCTTCTAAACAATTTTTCCACAACAACAACAACAATACTAAATGGGAAAAGTACAGGTACAGACTTTCAACGTTTAAGGAATCTCAATAACATGAATATTCTGCAACTTTTCCTTGCTCATCCGCTACTATACGTGCACGACAGCTAAGTCTGTAAGACACACGTGTTTTCATGCAGGAAAACCCCTTATCCACTTCCACATAAATCAACTCATGTTTGACCAGTCAGTACATCATTCATCAGTTTGATTCGGAACTCTACTCGTTTTTGTTTTGAAAATGATTTCTTGTGTTTTCAACCGACGAAAACAAAAGGAGGAGGTTCTCAATTCGACGTGTATATTTTTTTTTGTTTTTTTCTTTTTTTATGTATGATCACGCATAACTTTTTACAGAGTAGTCCGATTTTGATGATTCTTTTTTTATTGGAAAGCGTATACCCCGAGGGTGGTCCCATTTAAATTTGGAAATAATATTCCTACCCTAAGGGTAGGAAAACAGGGGATGATTGACTAACTTTTTACAGAGTAGTCTGATTTTCATAATTCTTTTTTATTGGATAGATAGGGTATACCTTGAAGTTGGTTGGTATTATAAATTTGGAAAAAAAATTACCCCAAGGATGGAAAAAAAGTATAAAATAAAAACTTTTTAACAAAAAATTAAACCGCCGAAAAAACTGAAAAGCAAAAAATAATACCTTTTTTGTTTGACCTTAATCTAGGTACCAGTTTGAAGTCAGTGCCTCAGCACGAGCCAAGCCAATCAGGTAGACGATTATAGGTCCACTCCTCCTGGCTAAGTGCTGAGGCACCGACTTCAAACTGGTACCTAGATTAAGGTCAAACAAAAAAGGTATTATTTATTGCTTTTCAGTTTTTTCGGCGGTTTAATTTTTTGTTAAAAAGTTTTTTGTTTGTAATAGTTGAGATTGTTTGGCATGTGTTAATTTATGTGGAAGTGGAGGGGGGCAAGTTTTATGCATGAAAACACATATGCGCGGTACCTAGCAGTGGAGCAAGGTTAAATTTCGCAGTTCATTGATATGGACCTTCACATTATATCGCTTGTATCAATTATCTGTATATTCTATTTCAGCAATTTTTCCAACGACTCCTGCAAAACTGACCTAGAAATTAAAGAACCAGTACATCATATACAAAGTGACACGGTGACCTATCGACGTGAGACTCCGGCCATTCGGCGTATGAGAGCACAAAACATCGAAACGTATTGTCTTCAAAAAGAGCAGTATGTCATCAACACCCTTATTAACAAACTAACGCTCTTACCGGGTGAATATTCCTAATCAACAGTTTTGACCGCTCGATTTACATTATTACCATCCCAAATTATTACCACAACACACAAGTCAAAAAGTAAAAGTAATTTATTATCGTTACCTCGCGTGAAATATGGAATTTTCCGGAATTAAAAGTACCCAATAACCTTCCCGGAGTATCAAAGTATCTTCATCCCAAATTTCGTCTAAATCTGTTCAGTGGTTTAAGCGTGTAAACGTAATCGGACAGCCAGACATAGATTCTTTCGCATTGCTAAGCGGATAAGTTGTCTATTTTACATTATTTTTCAATCAGGTTCACCTCCATGCCTAACAACTTTGAAGCCAACTTACAAGATGAACGTCATATCTACAGCAGCATAGAGAATCTCCCATTAAAATCAGATATCACAGATATGCGAATCTCCAACGACATAGAGAAGGAAAACTTCTATAACAAGGAACGTATAACGGATCTGGATAATGTAAACAGCTTCGTTAATGCTGGTTACGAAGAACAAGAAAACTTCGTTAACAACGGTTTCGAACAAAGTATGGAAAAACAATGCCCAATTATAGAACCATCGTCAAATTTAACGGTCGATCCCAAACCACGGATAATATTAGGCAGCAAATCTTATAACGTTTAGCTCGGTATACTGTTTTAATTTTTAATGTTTATACAATTGTACCTATTTTTAAATTTACAATAAAATGGTAAGTACCCAACTTTTTATAACCTTTTATTTAACCTGTAACGTTTAGAAGTAGATACCTATTTAAGTTTGTTAGTAGTGATTTCAAAATTTTGCGAGCGAGTACTCGATAACTTTCTGGTAAACCAAGTATCCGATTGAGCTGAAATTTGGCATACTTACTAATGTAAGTCCAGTAATAAAACAATAATCTGGTAATTAAATTCTAGTGGAATTTTTCAAGGGTTAATGATAATGACATCGACTTGAAACTTGGTGCGAATACTCGTATGTAGTTTGGAGGACTATGTAAGTACAGTCAACAACCGATATACCTAATTGTTTCCACTGTGCCCTACAGCAAAGTTCGCGTTATATTTCTACCTACAAAAAATCTTGCTACTTACAAAAATCTTCGTACATATCCACAGATATTATGAAAAATATTTCAAAATGCTTGCTAAGTATAATACTCAATCATAATAATTTGTATAACAAGAGTTTTGTAATACGGTAATGTTGTACAAATTTAAGGACGGCTGGAAACTACGAGCTACAGCTCCAGTAAGGAAAATATCGACGGAATTAAAGCTCTACCGAAAAAATTATCGCTTGAAAATTTCAGTTTACAAAAACATTAATAAAACTGTAGAATATAAAACGTACCTAACATATTTTTCTACATTTCGTTTCGAACTTGTCTGTAACCGTATCAGAACGTTTCCCGATTCACACCCAGCTTGTAATTAAATCTAATCAGGGTTGAATTAACAGAGGATACTTAATTGTCTTTACAATGTCAATGTAGAGCATCAGTGCCGATGTTATATTATAACTCATATCACGCCCAATCATGCCATCCGGTGTTATATTCGTAGTTAGCATTCCTTCTAGTAACTACGAGCATGTTCTAAGGTTCGGAAGACCTAAAAAAAATTCTGTACAAGTACCAGAATCTTTTAAACCGAGCCAATTAGAGGTGGAGTTAAGAAATAAGAAACCACAAAGGATCCCAGTGCAGCTGACTCAGCATTATTACAATGAGGCGTTTAATCCGTCTTTGGACAACATTAAAGAAGAAGATAAGTTTTTCACGCTGGAAAGTGTAAGCATGGCGAAATCTTTCTAGCGCTTAGCGCTTGCTTAACCTAGAATTTGCTTCTTTATAAAATGTAGAGAGTAAATTTTTCTACCGTGGCGGACAGATCTTGCAAGAACTGCTATGCAAGCTTCAAGTAAACCACGTAGCATGGTTGAGCGACAAAGTGGGCAATTATTTCGAGGTGATATTTCCATTGCCAACTGGAGATGAGTGTGAGACCATGCTGCATTGTCTTACCCAGCTCGGGATTGGAGTCCGATGGCAATCCATCGTAAGGTAAGAATATTTGTTACCACTAAGTATAAGTAGCAAACGGTGCAACTCATTATGATTACAAAAAAACTGAAATGGTTTTTTTCAGCGTGTTACCGTGCAGTGTGGTACACTCTGCTATTGAAAATGAAGAGTATGACGAAGATACAATAGTGTAAGTATCTTCCTATTGTTCACTAATAAGTTTTGCGGTGGCTTCAAAGTATTATTGCTCCGCAGACGAAAATCAGAGGAAGCTAAGCGGTGGCGCAGTTTCGTGGAGTCCATACGTTCTAAGTTAACCGTGAAGCAAGTGGTTGACGGTGTAAGGGGCGGTGGAGAGCTTTCATTTGATTACCTTACTTTGATCATTACGGCAGAGTAAGTATCATATACAAAAATTACATTATAACGTTATCATCTTTTATCCGGAGTCAATTTTTACGACTAATTCCAGCTCTCTTGCCGCGCTTGGACTGGTTGAAAACAACGCTTCAAACATAGTAGCAGCCATGTTGGTGTCTCCCCTTATGGGCCCAGTAATGTCCATTACATTCGGGACTATCATAGCAGACTGGGGCCTCGTGAGAAGCGGCTTCGAAAGTCTCATTCTGGGCATGTTCTTTTCACTTGTATTTGGCTTTATATTCGGTTTAATCTTGGGCAGTACGGACATGCCTTGGGGTTTTGGTGACTGGCCAACTGAAGAGATGAAATCCAGGTGAGCAAAAAAACTTGAAATCTGCTTAGGCTTGCATAGCTTATCGTGAACTTGATGGTACGATTTGTTGCAGAGGAAACGTTCGCGCTCTGTGGATGGGCGTGCTATGGGCTCTGACATCAGGCACTGGAGTAGCTCTGGCGTTACTTCAAGGAAGCGCTGGACCTCTAATTGGCATAGCAATATCAGCTTCTCTGCTACCACCAGTCGTCAACTGTGTAAGGCGGCTGTCGCTAGTCTTTCCAATAGCGTTTTCAGAGTTTTACTGACTTACTGACACGTGTTAATTTTTTAGGGTTTATACTGGGCATTGGCTTGCATCTGGCTCCTGAACCCAGGCGTCAAAATGCCCCATATTAAAGGAGAAGCATACACCGGCAACTCTTCATATCAACCTCTCTACCATGACTACCTGCCAATAGAGTTCGCAGTTAATGGCAAGTGCCTCTACTAACTGGATCCCTTATTTAATTACATAAACTTGTAATCGCGTGAAATTAATCAAATAATTTCCACAGGAATTGTGAGCTGCTGTCTTACAATCGTCAACGTAATCTGCATATTCATTACGGCGATTATATTCCTCAAAATTAAGGAGGTTGCCGCGCCTTATACTTCGACCCCGGACTTGAGGCGATTTTGGGAGCAGGACATCAAAGTGGTTAGAGATGCTAACCGGGCCAATTTGCATGAGGCCGAGGAGGATGAGCGTGCCGAGTAAAGACATTCTGTTTATTTTATTTAAATTCCAAATTCGATTCTGCAAATTACGTTAGATTAGACCTTTCCACGAACAGCGCGCGTTATAAGGGGACGTTGTTAAATTTGTTTTCGTTCCTCCATAGTAATTTTGTATTGATTTTTACTGTAATTTTATAGGCAGATACTACTTCGGTAGTAGGTACATAACATAATACTAAGTGCTGTTCTCTAATTAATTATCAATTAGCAAATGAAACGCTAATTCCATAAAAGGCGTAAATATTTTACCTATAAAAATACCTGCACGTATTCATTAGGTACTTTTCGTTTAATTATACCATTTTCAAGAGAAACAGGTAGGTAACTATTGGACTGGGGTAATGGCAAGTAATTACTGTAGCGAATAAACAATAATAGTTAATGGTATCACTTACGCACTTCCAGTGAGAATCTTGTTTTGTATTTGTTATATCTACGCAATTAATTTCGAAAAATTGTCTTGCTTTTTTAACAGACTCGTTTTAGAGGATCTTAATCTGGGATCTGACGAAGAAATTAAGGAGAAACTAGAATCAGCGGTTCAAGAGGCTCTAGACGATGAGACTTACAGGAAAGTTAAGAGGATGAGCTACCAAAGTCACAATGCAGATGAGGTATCTGGCATACATAGACGTAGTGGAATCGATATGAAATAGCATCTTAGCGTAAATTTAAAGGCCATTCACAGCCCTCACTGATACGAAAACTACACCTAAATTGATTAGTTGATACCAACTTTTATCAAGCCTTTATCCAATCCTTTCCAGCAGTCTTGTAACGGACCAGCTCCAAAAAACTACCGATTAATAATTGTTATATTAATTCAGCGAATACTTTTCAGGTATTCAGAACGATCGGCATGCAATGCCGCACCCCAGTGTCATTGCGTTCCAGCCGTCGATCTAGCATCGCTTCCCCCCACTCCAGTTTCAAGCGTTCAACCACCAACAAAGACGACATCGCAGCCCTGGACAAGCTCCTAACCTCGCTCCTCGGGACCAGAGACAACAGAACTAGGTCTTTCCGCTCCCACCGGGGCACTCCAAGATCCAGTCGCATGCCAGTTATAAGCGAGCCGAAAAACAACCGACGATCAGAATCATGGCCGGAAAAAATATTCGAGAACTCTGTCGTGAGCAGCGTCTTAAATAATTTAAAAACAAATCAGAGAAATTCGTCCCTTGAAGAACCATTTTTGACGCCTAATTAGAAGAAAAAGATGATCTACGTTTACGTATTTAGGACCATAGAACCTTGCACTTATCAAATCGTTTACAAATGTCTTCAAGTAGTTTTTGTTTATAATTTCGAATCCATATTCATTTTGTGTTATGATATAATACTGATATCTACTTATTGTAATATAAGCATGTGGGATTGAGAACAAAAAGAAAATAGTTGTATAAAATATAAACATTTTATTGGACCACGCTACGCTAATACATAGACATTGTACAACGCAAAATAAATTAGACAATTACAAACAGCGCATTAAATAATATGTATAAATAGATATGCATATTGTCATATTTATTTAATAATTATCACAGCTATGCTTTTTGTAGGCAACTTGAATGGATGGTGCAAAAACTTACTTATAATTATCAAGTTATGTATAATTTGACTTAGATATACATATAAGTACATCACATTACGTAAATTTCACTATATAATGACAGGAATTGTCAAGATGAATCCTTCTTTTTACCATGTTTAACCTGGGACGTGTATACATCATACCCTAAAGATATTGTGTTGTCATACAAAACTCTGTATCTAGTGGGTAAGAAATAGAAATTTATAATTTGTGCTGGAGGCCATACCATCCATTCTGCCTTGTAGAGAGTGGTAAATTTTCCAGTCACCTCTTCTTTGAAATTTTCCAAAGCATTTTCTTCAAAAAGTGCTAAGCTCCCGAAAAACGTTAATATCATTATAGGTGAGAAAATAAACTGATCAAGGAGCAGTTTTTTTGCTACCATATCAACAGTCTTTCCTACAATAAACTTATCTAAAACTTTGTACCAATGGTGACAGAGCACTCCCACAGCAGCACCAGATACTGCCATATGACTGGTCCGTTTTGAATCATATTTTTCTATATCTTTACAGTATATTTCATAGTTCTGTTCCATAATGTCTCCGAATGCTGACAGAGTAACAGATATTGTTATGTTGGTGCAAAATAAATATTTGTTACTAAATGCTACATTTATAAATCTTTTCAACTTTAGAGCTGGGCCTGAGACACGAACAGCCATCGCTAACTTTTTCCAAGAGACTCCAATTGCCTGCATTATCACAAATCTGTAAACAAAAGTTATCACTATTAATTGACCATTGAAGGTTGTTGATGGACAGCCGTATCAAGTTTACAAGAAAAAAATTACTTAACATCATAGCTCCAAAATGTTCGGTTTCATATTAAGTTACAACTGAAATTAAATAAACAAAATATGTATTAAACACTAGCAAGTGGTAAGTAACATCATGTATCTTTAAACAAGTTAGCTATGAAGTATCTTTTTTTTTTTTTTTTTTTTTGTACTTATTTTTTCAACTTCATTTTTTTATTACTTTTACGGTCATCCCGTGAAATCATACATTTCGTACTAAATACAAACTGAAATATAGATGCACAGAAAAAACCCCAGAAAAAAGACCAATGCTGGGAATCGATTCCCAGCATTGGTCTTTTTTCTGGGGTTTTTTCTGTGCATCTATATTTCAGTTTGTATTTAGTACGAAATGTATGATTTCACGGGATGACCGTAAAAGTAATAAAAAAATGAAGTTGAAAAAATAAGTACAAAAAAAAAAAAAAAAAGATACTTCATAGCTAACTTGTTTAAAGTTGCACAGTAGCGCCATCTCTTGTCCAGGTGAGCGGTTAGTTCCGAAGGAGTGTTAAAATCTCTCGATGAGGGTGTAACATAGATGTGCGCTTGTCACTGCATAAGGTGATGATTTAGCAGATTGAAATGTATGATGTATAGGAAAGATTCGTGTCTAATCTCTAGACCAGTGGTGGTGTAGGGGTATGGCACACGGCACGGAATGCTGAGGACCTGGGTTCGATTCCCAGCATTGGTCTTTTTTCTGGGGTTTTTTCTGTGCATCTATATTTCAGTTTGTATTTAGTACGAAATGTATCATGTATCTGTCTAATAAGATAACAACAAATCTTTAAAAACACATTTATTACTAACATTTTAAAATCATTATAAATTATTATTTTCTGGTTATTCCTGCTCTTCACTTTTTTTTCTGAATTGCTGATGCTTGACTTTAGATGTGTAGATGTCATAGCCAAGTGAAATAGTATTGTCATAGAGAACTCTGTATTTAGTTGGTAATAAGTAAAAATTGATTATCTGTGCCGGCGGCCACACCACCCATTCAGCCTTATAAAGTATCAAAAATTTATCCCTAACTTCTTCAGTGAAATTTTCTATGGGATTATCTTCAAATATAGCAACGGTGGCAAAAAAAGACAAAATTATCATTGGTGAACAGACAAATTGATCAAGCATCAATTTCTTAATCACCATGTACAAACTTCTACCGACGATGAATCTGTCTAGAAAATTGTACCAATGGTGACAGATAACACCAGCTGTGCCTCCTGAGAAGGCCATGTGAACAGTGCGGTTAGGATCATAAACGTCAATTTCTTTCCTCGACAGCTCATAAGTCTGCTCTAATGTATCACCAAGAGAAGAGATCCCTATAGACAGTAAGACATTGGTGTAAAACAGGTTCTTGCGATTGAATGCGTCTTCCTTGGCTTGCTTGTAAGTTCTATATGCTTTAGAAAAGAATCTTCTTATTGCCATTACGGAATAACGACCGATTTCCTAGAAAAAAAGTTAAAATATATTAATAATAAAAATGGACCTGTTTTACAACAATATCTTACGTTTTCTGCAGAACGCACGATAGTCATAGTTATATCGACATAGTGCGCCAAAGTTTGGCTCAATTTAACCTATATGGGAAGCTGTAATAAGTAAATTTATAAGTAAAAGAAAACGAAACTCACGTTTGTATAAATTGCGCGTCTCTAAAGTCACAAGATTTTCTAAAAATAATAAATGCACATCTAAAAATAAAACCAAAATTTTTGGCGTAGTGCAATATCTAATATTGCATAACGCTAACACTGCGGCGAATTAAAAACTAAAACATTTTTCTTATATTCATAACCTCAAATGGTCACGAGTCTGACAGCTTTGAAGGTACGAGACGTCAAACCAAGACGTCAACTTGACGGCAAATGTAAAGAAACTGTTCAAGTGGTTCTTAAAACTGCTCAGCTTACATTTACCAGGATTAATTGACACTTGAGATGTAAGTTTGACTCCATGATTTTATTGGAATAATTAAAAAAGAAACATAGTTGCTGGTGTTATTGTTAATTTATTTATTTAACCATTTTCATCGTTTTAGCAATTGTCTTGATTTAACTCTTGTAAACTCGAGCTAAGATTATGCGCGCACGAGTAACTTTTGTCTCCGCGGCTATTTTGTCTCTCACATCAAGTCTATGGGTTAGTATTGAATACCCTTAGGGTAAGCACACACGAGCAACTTTTGCCTCCGCGACTATTTTTATCAAGTCTATGGGTTAGTATTGAATTGCGCACACGTAGCACAGCGACTCCCGGTATACAAATACACATAACACAAAAAAAATCGCCTTGCGACTAAGTTGCTCGTGCGTGCATACCCTAAGAGTATGCGCGCACGAGCAACTTTGTCTCCGCGACTATTTTATCAAGTCTATGGGTTAGTATGGAAGTGCGCACACGTAGCACCGCGACTCCCAGGATACAAATACACAGACTTGATAAAATAGTCGCGGAGACAAAGTTGCTCGTGCGCGCATACCCTAAGAAGAAGTCGAAATAGTACGTTGACATGAGGCATACAGTAATACTATTTGGGCATCACCATAGAGCAAGATAAATATACCTACTAAAAAGAATAGAGCAAGCTCAACACAATTATGACACCCCGTTTGACGTGATGCTATATTTAAAATACTCTCGAGCTGCCCTCTGTAAATTGGTGTCCTCTTGATGCCATATACATGCTTTACTACTCGCTTTACTACTCGTATAGTCTAAATAGGAATTTTGCATATAAGTTTTATTATCTTTACGTTTTAAATAATACATGTAAGCATCTTGTTTAATTTTGTCATCAGTACCATCGTTATTAATAAACACTTCCACTATGCTTGCAACCTAATGTACAACACATGTTGAATGTCGTAATAAACACAAATTGAAACAAAAACAGCGTCCAAATCGTAAACACAATTTGGGGGTATTCTGCAATAGAGAGATATCTCTCTCCAGGCAGATGTTATGCCTGGGGACCGAAGTCCAATGGATGAAAGTTGGAAGTTGTATTTATGCAGCCGAGTTGAGAAACTTCGATAGCGTGATGTAGGATTGTAGTATAGTTCCTTATGTGATGACTAGATGGCGCTAGTAGTCGCTACAACAATAAACAACAATTAAAAAAGAGTCTTTATCCCGCAACACATTTGAGAAACTTTCAAAACGAGAGCGAATTTCTTAAGTCAAGCAACAGTTTCTAACCCCGGCGCCACACATAGACAAATGTTTCAACACATATTTGAACACATTGGTTGATTGTATGGATGTTCTATTGAACAAATAAGCAAATACCAGTGCTACACATGTGATCAAATAACTGTGTTCAAACATTTGTAATATGTGTGGCGCCGGGGTATGACGTACACCCAGGGGGGCACACTTACATATATCACACTTTTCATGCGACTACAGCGATCTCTGGTTGTTTGTTAAAGAACTAAATTAGCGGCCATCTTGGTTGACTTGTCAAACTTGTTAGTTGTCATTCATCGGCCATGGCCATGGCGTACCAAATTGTACGGTCAAGGACTTTAATTGATAGGCCACTTGCCAATGTTCGTATTTTAGCCGTATAGTGCAAATCGGGTTTAGCCGCTTATACTTCGTATATGCTGATTTGAATTAGACGGCTAAAATACGAATAGTGGCAATTAGCCTATCAATTAAAATTACGCGTAATTATAGCTGTACATCACTACCAACATATACATATAGATAGGTATACATCTATAGATACGTCACATTAGTTCTTGACCAGGGCGTAGGGCAGCAGCACCTTCCATACATGCAAATTTGACCATAGAGTTGCCACTCTTGTTCATATAATATTACAATACTCTTTGCGTACACCGTAAATGACAATTTGTCTTTTGTGTGCTAATAAATCCTTAACAAATTTAAAAAGAAATCAGGACATGATTCTGAGAATATATTAAAATAAACACTCTAATTAGTTGAAATTTTCCTTTAGTTGCTGTAGTTGATTGATTTATCCGAGACCGAACTGTTGCAACACTTTTTACACGCTTTATATTAGCTTCACCTGTATGTATGTTTGTAACCGACTCCTTAGGGCGCGATTTTGACCCACTTCCCGGTTTCCGATTGAGCTGAAATTTTGCACATATGTGTAAATTGGATGACAATGCAATATTATTGTAACATGGAGCTGATCTGATGATGGAGCTGGATGGTGGCCCAAAGAGTATTGTAATATTATATGAACAAGAGTGGCAACTCTATGGTCAAATATGCATGTATGGAAGGTGCTGCTGCCCTACGCCCTGGTGAAGAACTAATGTGACGTATCTATAGATGTATACCTATCTATATGTATATGTTGGTAGTGATGTACAGCTATAATTACGCGTAATTTTAATTGATAGGCTAATTGCCACTATTCGTATTTTAGCCGTCTAATTCAAATCAGCATATACGAAGTATAAGCGGCTAAACCCGATTTGCACTATACGGCTAAAATACGAACATTGGCAAGTGGCCTATCAATTAAAGTCCTTGACCGTACAATTTGGTACGCCACGGCCATGGCCGATGAATGACAACTGACAAGTTTGACAAGTCAACCAAGATGGCCGCTAATTTAGTTCTCCACCAAACAACCAGAGATCGCTGTAGTCGCATGAAAAGTGTGATATATGTAAGTGTGCCCCCCCCTGTGGTGGCCATAGGAACTATGTAATAAAACAACACAATCCCGTCGAGTTTGGGCTCGTTTGATTCGTCTTGACGAGCACTTTGATCTCAGATGGTAACCAGGGTCTGATGATGGAGCTGGAAGATGGCCAAAGGCACTCCACAATAAAACTACACAACCCCGTCGAGTTTGGGCTCGTTTGATTCGTCTTGACGAGCACTTTGATCCTAGATGGTGACCAGGGTCTGATGATGGAGCTGGAAGATGGCCAAAGGCACTCCACAATAAAACGAAACAACCCCCTCGAGTTTGGGCTCACTTGATTCGTTTTGACGAGTACTTTGGTCCTAGATGGTAACAAGGGTCTGATGATGGAGCTGGAAGGGGGGTAGGTGGCGGGGTGGGGGGGGGAATGGGGTATGGGGTAAGGGGGTCGGGGGTTTAGAGGGTTGGGGGTTAGGGTGTGGCGGTTGGGGTTAGGAGATGGGGGGGGGGGGGGGGGTTTACGGGGAATAGGGTGGGGGTGTTGGGGGGTTCGGGGGTAAGTGATTTGGTAAAATGCAACTAAAAAATAGAAAATAAATAATAGTTTGAAAAAACTAAAAAACACGCTTTAAAAAATAAAAAATAAATTTTAATAAATTTCAATGCACTATTCTTATAGTGCAGTAAAAAATCTTAATAAGCAATTATTATATTGTTATATCCAGATCAAAATTTGTAAACAATTCTAAATATTGATAAAATAAATAATAATAGTTTAAAATATTTTATTGTAAAAAAAGCGTGGGGTGCTTTTTAAGATGTTATCAAAATGATAATCCTTGACAATTGACACCATGCACCCCACGCTTTTTTTACAATAAAATATTTTAAACTATTATTATTTATTTTATCAATATTTAGAATTGTTTACAAATTTTGATCTGGATATAACAATATAATAATTGCTTATTAAGATTTTTTACTGCACTATAAGAATAGTGCATTGAAATTTATTAAAATTTATTTTTTATTTTTTAAAGCGTGTTTTTTAGTTTTTTTAAACTATTATTGTCTCAGTAACTCGGTTATGACGTCAAACCGAACTGTTGGGAAGCCTTTAGTTGCAGTAGTTCGGTTGATTGTCCGGGACCGAACTACTGCCACACTTTTAGTCACATTAGTTCGGTTATGACGTCAAACCAAACTACTGAGAATTTAATTAAACGTCTCAAAAGTACGTTTTAGAATATAGCTAAATAAATATTAGATTGTAAAACAAGAGCAAGAAACGAGTCATATTACCCGAGACGTTCAAATAGCTACGTTGAGGGGAAAATCGGTTTAATGCTAGGGTTTTACACTGTTCTTTTCAATTCCATTGCAAGGAAATTAATTAGCAACATTGAAAATAAAATTAAGTAGCTCTTATTTTTCATAGATCGTGTATTTACAATTATTCTTAACCGCGTTTTTAGTCGATTTGTTTGGTTTGACATCATAACCGAAGTAATGAAACTAAAAGTTTGGCAGTAGTTCGGTACCGGACTATCAACCGAACTACTGACACTAATACTCCTCCCTCCCTGGGTAACTGAAGTAACTGAACTGTCACTGTCAAATCGATCAGAACCGAATGTCATCACGATCTCGAACGCGTCCCCTCATTCGTTTTGTTGTTTTTCGGTCAATTTTAGAATAAATTGCAGATCGAAAACCATGGCAGGTGAGCAAAACAGATAAGGATAATATTTCATTAAAGAAAATATTCCTAAATTGCCTCTAGTCTTATTTATTTCATTACAATACAAAGACTCGGTGGCTTCTAACATCCGGCCTTTTATATTCGTGCTTATTTTTCAGACAAATTAACCCTCGATAGGCAGGCTATGAAAGATAGATCGACGTCTCATCTTCGAATATACGTCGGGGGCATAACAGAAAACACAACAGTTGACGATGTGTATGACCATTTCATACAATACGGCCAGATAAATGGGATCGTCGTGAACAGAAACTTTGGATTCGTGCAGTTTGAGACTGAAGCCAGCGCGAAACAGGCTATTGCACAAGCGGACGGAAGCATTCTCCAGGGCAAAAATATTAATGTGAGAATTTCACAAAGCAATCCTGATAAAGCAAGGTGAGATTATATTTAAATCTTTAAATAGTTCCCTTATTGAATGAAATTCGAAAGAACAAGCAAGAAGACCAGAAAATGATATATGGCATAGTTCCAATATTAATAGTATAGAAATAAATGTCATTATCATATCATAACTTTCTTTAACCTGTTGCAAAACCAATAACGTTTTGGGTAATTTTGTTTAAAAATCCTATGTTAAATGGTAGTTGAAACTAGTAACAAAAATTGGTAAATCACATACAGTTAGTACCTATTGCACCACTGTGGTGAGCGGAACATCTGTAACTATAATAATCCAGTGTTAGCAGAACCTTGCTTCTAAGTAAAATGTATGCAGTGTGAGTTAATTTTATATTGGTTAGTCAGGAACATTTGAAGAATTTTGAGGGTGCGAAAGTCACATAATAATATATTTTTTAGAGCTGGGTGCTTGACGGTTTAAATAGTAACACATTTTAATACCCTTTTGTTTGTATTTTAGAGTCACGGAAGTGGTTGTGGTGCAGCCTGATGTGCCACCTGCCGTGGCCTTGAGCGACAATATACCAGTGGACAATGATGATGGTGGCGAGGAGCCCTACGACAACTATGGAAACTACATTGGAGACAAAGGAGGTGATTATTCATCATCATCACCTCTGTCCTATACATACATGAGAGCTTGGGCTACAGTTTCCATGCGGGCCTGGTGTGGAATCAGGATAAAATCCCAAAATCTAAATGCTAGGTTTAGAGACATTAAGTTTGGCATGGGCATTCTTATGCAACATTACTGAAGAGTGTGATGTAACTTATGGAAATTCCGCTGAGAATTTTTTGGAGATGTCCTACAATTCCAATTAAACTGCTGATGCCCGGCCTAATGGTTTATGCAAGCAAATCCGCGGGTAAAGGCTCCTAAAGTTCATTTCAATAGAATCTGACAGTCTCTTAGATTTCTATAGCCAAGTGACAAAGACACCTGAATACCTAGGTTTTTAAAGGTATGATTATAACAGAAAACCAAAAATCAAGTTTTAATCATATCACCAAGAATCTGGACAATTTGATATCAACTTCAGTTGGACTTAGGTGTATATGAGATTGTCAGATTCTAATGAAAAGGATTTATTACCATATATCTTCACTCTTCTATATTGTTTTCTTCATTTCTGAAGGTAATGCCAGTCTTGAAAAGCTTTTATGGAGAGATTGACAAACTGCTTCCACACCACTCTGTCCTCAGCCTGTTTCAGAGCTGCAGGCAAAGTGAGCCCCGTTATTGCCTTAATTTGATCCCACCATCAGGTTGGCGATCATCCTCTTAATCTTTTCCCCGCTATCTTGCCTAGCACAATCAGTTTATCAAGGTTGTCTGGTTCCCTCCGAGCTATATGGCCAAAATAGCCAAGTATTCGCTGGTAGCAGGTTGTGCAAAAACCTTATATTAACAACAATTACCTCCCCAGGCAACAACTTCAGGGAAGATGACTATGAAGATAACAATTACAGCAACCACAGCTGGAACGAAGGGCGCGGGGGCATGCGAGGAAGGGGACGCGGGCGCGGGCGCGGGGGGCGCGGCCGCGGAGCCCCCGGCTTCAGGGATCGCTCGCCTGTCGGTGGCAGAGGTGAGTTGCTGGCGTATTAGAGCATTTTAATACCCCTTTTTTAAATGAAGGAATTATGGAGATTTCTTGTTCAAAATTACGAGTATTATCAAGGATGATATAGACTGGATTAGCAGTCGCCATAGTACAGATCGGCCGCGGAAAAATAGTTCGATTTATTAAATCTAGATGGTGCTGACATATAGCCAGAGGGTTTGAAAGCAAAACAATAAGACTACAGATGTTTCATATTACTACAAATGTATTATTTTTCAAAAATATTGCACAATAATACATTTGCAATAATATGAAATATCTGTAGTCTTATTGTTTTGCTTTCAAACCCTCTGGCTATATGTCAGCGCCATCTAGATTTAATAAAACGAACTATTTTTCCGCGGCCGATCTGTACTATGGCGACTGCTAATCCAGTCTATATCTATATCATCCTTGGTATTATTCATTTTCATACAGAAAAAAGTGTCCTTATTTTAAAAGCGTTTTATTAACTTTCAATTTATATTGAAACATTGTATGTATAATGTACGTGTCAAATCTTGGAAGTTGAATTTGACCCACTTCCAGTGGTTGTATTCACTTGAAATTTGGTATACTTATGTAGGTTGGGTGACAATGCAAGTATGTATTGTCAACAAAAAGTACAGTCAGCGAAAAAGCTTGAATTGAAAATGAAATTTTTAACAAAAACTACGGCTAGTGGTGTTATAAATGCGAAAGTTTGTGCGTCCGGCCGTGTGTTTGTGTGTAACAGACAGACAGACACACCGTCGCATTTGTAAAATTATAATTTTAGTTCTCATTATCATTAGTGAAGTGCTGCAATTATGCTAGATTATTAATGTTATACTTTTTTTTATTTGAAAGTTTTACAGCGAAGGGGTAAGTTTCGAAATAAAATAAATTAAATAGGAAGTTCTATTTAAAGGAAAGAAATGCTCATACACAAGAGATCTTTTACTCCCATAGCATAAGCATTAAGATTAAGCCACAAATCAGTGTTCTTATCTAGGTTTTGTTGCGAACTACATTTTCCGCTGGCGTTTGTGTCATCACAATGTGTTGTTTTTTTTGTATTTAGTTTTTAAATGGGTCGTTCTGAAAAACAGCGTTGCGGCTTGCCGCAACATTATGCTGAGTGGGGCCCAATTTATACTATTCGATGATTTTTATTTGTATCTTTTCCTGTCAAATGTATTTCCTGTGTATCGAATATGTGTAAATAAACATCTCTCTCTCTCTCTCTCTCTCTCTCTCTCTCTCTCTCTCTCTCTCTCTTATGTGAAATTATCTTAAGATCTGTTATGGATAAGTCCCTAGGAATATTAGTTACGAATCAGAATCGGCGGCCCCGAGCATTGCTGGCGCCCTCTTAACTGTCTAATTTTGAATAGAATAAAAATTAGAATAGGTACTTTTTCGTAAAAAAACCGGCCAAGTGCCAGTTATACTCGCGCACGAAGGATTCCGTACCATTATCTATAAAAAATGTGGTTTACGATTTATGGACGTACCTATTAAAAAAAAACTACTTATTAGATCTCGCTCAAACCAATTTTCGGTGGAATTTTACATGGTGATGTAACTAATGTACATCATATATTTTTTTTAGTTTTATCATTCTCTTATTTTAGAAGTTACAGGGGGGGACACACACATTTTACCACTTTGGAAGTGTCTCTCGCGCAAACTATTCAGTTTAGAAAAAAAATGGTATTAGAAACCTCAATATCATTTTTGAAGACCTATCCATAGATACCCCACACGTATGGGTTTCATGGAAAAACTTTTTGAGTTTCAGTTCTAAGTATGGGGAACCCACAAAATTTATTGTTTTTATTTCTATTTTTATGTGAAAATCTTAATGCGGTTCACAGAATACATCTACTTACCAAGTTTCAACAGCATAGTTCTTATAGTTTCGGAAAAAAGTGGCTGTGACATACGGACGGACAGACAGACAGACATGACGAATCCATAAGGGTTCCGTTTTTTGCCATTTGGCTACGGAACCCTAATGATTTTTTTTGTTCTGATACTTTTGTGAAAAGCGGGAGTATTTAAGTTGTAAATTATAAAAAAACTTACTGCATTTTTGGATCTCGAAGCCTATAGATAAATAAATACTTAAATACATAGAAAACATCCATAACTCAGGAACAAATATTCGTACTCATCACACAAATAAATGCCCTTACCGGGATTCGAACCCAGGACCTCTTGCTTCGTTGGCAGGGTCACTACCAACTGGGCTAAAGCGGTCGTAATTCATTGTCCTACAAGAATGTCAAAGTGACATTACCTACTTTCGCTCAATCCATTCGTGCCAGCTCTTGTGAATCGACCTGTATATGAACAGGCCGGCGCTGGTGAGAATCGCGAAAGTTTGAAACCTTGTATTGTATTGTATCTTTGTGTGCAGGCGGCGACTGGCCGGAGCCGCGCGGTTTCGACCGCGACGTCCGCGACCGCTACAAGCCTTCTGTGCCGGACTATCCTCGCGCCGTGCCTGTCAACGAGAGGAACGACTGCGAAATCATCGTCGTCTCTAAGGCTCTTACGTAAGTCGTGTTAGAGTTTCAAATTAAATAAAAAAAAACCGCCCAAAAAAACAGCTAAAAAATAAAAAGTAAAAACCACCACAAGTCGTCGTCGTCGGTTTTGAATAATAAATCACAGCAAATATGTAACAATTAGCAAGGACATTTATATGGTCATTTACATTCTTTCGGTTTCATAATGTAATGGTTACCTACTATTTTTTTACCCTTTTCCAGGCCCGTCAATTTAGATATGCTACTACAGAATTAATTATTGTGTTGTAATATTTACCTATGTAGGATTAATTTAAAAGCGAAGCATAGTATATTACACAAATTCAATTGATTTTCTTTTCTATCATATTGTAAAGGGAGCAAGGTCGAATCTTTACGTTTATGTGGTTGTTATATGCACCATGCCTGAAAAAGGGTTAAAAGCGTTTTTCAAAAGACATTACTGAAGAGACCAGTAAGTAAGCGATACTGGACAAGTACGATTAGAAATCCGAGCCATAGGCGAGGATTTCTATGTACGAGTCCAGTATGGCACTTATTGGTCGAAGCTTGTATAGTGCTTTTCTCAAAAATAAAACAAAAAAGTACTATGACAAAATAAATCACATGACAACGAAATATTTTCAAAATGTAAAAATTTTCCCACTCTTTGAAGTATGCCCTTTTTTTTAAATAAAAGCGTACATAAGTCTATTCAACTAGTCTAATCTGTTTTTATTCTTCAGTGAGTATGCGGAATACATAGAGGGCCGCTTAAAACGGTTGGGGATTGTGGTTGATCTCCTATTCCCCATGGAAGACGTCCCGATTGGCAAAGTGCTGGGCAACATCGCGTCCCGAGGTTGCCTGTACGCCATACTAGTCATGCCGCTCAACCAAGAGAACAGATCACTCACACTCACCATACTGCATGGGTTACCACAAGGTACATTCATTTTATCTGGAGATTTGAATGAGAGAAGGGAGTGTAGTGATGTGGGACAAACACTTTGATTCCGCGGAATTTGAATTTTTGGCTCTGGGTCAAAGCAAATTAATAGCTCCTTTGCTAGGGCTTTTTTTAATTGATCATTTTTGTACCTTGTCGCTTTCAGTCGTTACATAATTTTGTATGACTTTTCAAACATGACGTTAAAGTGACAAGGCACAAAAGTGATCACTAATTTATGACGTTGACCCTACATTTTAAATTGATAATGCTCATAAATGTGTTTTTAAAGTTTCCAATAATAACTAGAGTATATTTGATCAGAAGTTTTGTGGTCAGGCAAAAACATTGGAGCCAAATTTGCCGCCCTAGGCTCCTACTACACTGGTATATACATATCCATCACTTTCATTAATGGAAATCGCGGTTTACATCCCGTATTAAATACATCTAATGCAGCTATACTCAACATGCGGCCCGCGGGCCACATGTGGCCCATCGAGGTTCCGTGACTGGCCCGCCTGGTATAAAATTTGTTTTAATTTTGGACCATTTTGATTTTTAATGGTGTTGACAATCAATTGCGCCCAATTGCAGCCCACTTCACCATTGCTACAACACATTTAAAGAAAGAAAGAAAGAAAGAAGACATTTATTCACTTTTACAAGACACACAAATACAAGAAAGTACACACAAATTCATACAAATAAACAAGGTTCACAAAACAACGAAGTAATAAATACACAGATCTGCATGTGTGTCCATGCAAAAGTGAAACGGTCGCTGACTCAGCATTATGCTGAGGCCCACACAGAAAAAGGTTGAGTATGGCTGGTCTAATGTAATTAACCGTGATTAATTAAAAACCTCCATGGATAATGTTGTTTCCAGAGCACCGCAACATGCCGCTAGAGGACGCTTTGCAGCTGCTCTCACGCAATTTCCAAGAGGTGCAGCGCGGCGGCCCGTCCGGCCGCGAGGCTGTCTACGCCCTGCTCGGCCAACTAGCCGACGGACGCTCGCTGACCGGGCTACAGTATGACAAGGTCATAGAGTACTTGCAGGTCAGTACTGTCAATACCGGTCTAGTGCATATTTTACGTCATCTACACTCTTAGTACTAGTACATCTACATCTAGTACTGAGGGAATACAGCTGCACGTGATTGGTTCGAAATATACTGCATCTTCCGGTCCGCGGACGTCACTGGAGAACCTTTCGGCCCTATCGGCCGTCAAATCTACGGGCGATGTGCCCTGCCCACTGCCACTTAAGTCTGGCGATTCTTCGAGCTATGTCCGTGACTTTAGTTCTTGCGCGGATTTCATAATTTCTAATGCGATTTAAAAAAACGAAAAAAATCAGCTACCACTGATTTAAGGTGGGACTGGTACCTAGACTAAAAAAAAAATCAAATTAGGGACACCGGCAGTGCCACCGCAAAGTCGAGCACAGTCGTACCATCGGAAGCGATTCACTGCACTTTTTTTACCCCCCTCCCCCTGTATATAAAAATCTCGTGTCACGGTGTTTGTTATCGAACTCCTCCAAGACGGCTTGACCGATTCTTATGACTTTTTTCTCTGCATTTGGTAGGTCTGAGAATAGGTTGTAGGCTATTTTTTTTGTACCTGCCCATATATTTCGCGGACGGAGTTGCGGGCAACAGCTAGTCTGATATATAAAAATCTCCTGTCACGGTGTTTGTTATTTAACTCCTCCGTAACGCCTTGACCAATTCTCATGAAAATTTTTATCTATATTTGGCAAGTCTGAGAATAGGTCGTAGGCCATTTTTTATACCCGTATATTTGCCCGCGGGCAATAGCTAGTATACCTATAATTTTAACTTACAGTGTACAAATTATAGCTAGCCAAAATTCCTAATTCTATCACTGACACACTTACCAATCAACAATACATTTTTCCAGGAGCGCAAAGAACAGCAGATCAAAATAGAACTGGGCGAGCCGCTCCCCGCAGCTAGCAGTAAGACTCAAGTGGACCTGCAGCAACGGATCCTCAACATCCTGAACGACAAGAAAGCGATAACTCCCGAGCCGGCGCCCGCGCCTCCCGCCGTCCCGCCCCCGGCACAGTCCAAACTGCTCAACGACCCCACTGTCAGAAAAGCATTGGATTCCATCTTACAGAAGTTTACGTAGATTTAAATTTATAAAATTCCTAGAAAATTAAGTTTCAACTTACAACAATGCAAAATGTGAAAATATTGAAGATATAAAACGTTTTGTCTCTCAAAAAGTCGTTTCAATAAAACACATCACTAATATTACATCAGTTCTATTTATTTAAATTCATACACATAATTAGAGGTGGTTTAAACTGGTCTGTCGAGTGATTTGAAATGACAGGTAATAGTTAATTTGTTATTGTACAAACGCAAAGAGAAGACGCGAAATATTTTAATGCACTATGAACTAAGATGCTGAATATACTCAGACTACCAATTGATTTTGTATCTTAACGTTTTCGGGCCCTCTCTTTATCGGGTTTGCTAAACATAACTATACAGTATTTAAAAAAAATACCATAGTAAATCTCGTTATAAATCGATTGCTTCGGCTTTAGTCATTTTAGGTGGATCGTGCTAACACGTACGTGCAATGGCGACAAATATCTACATGCATAGCTTCATATTCGTGTAGATGCTTACAATTATTAGGGTCATATTTATCGGCATTAGACATGGAACACCGCCAGCGGTTCTCGATATTAAGATTCAATTTCTACAAACTACATGATCTGGCCATCTCTAACGTCTTTGTACAATAGTCCTCACGAACGTTGCAACATTATGTCATCAGTATCACGAATTTTATGGCATTAATAAATATTTGCATCAGAATTAGATTTTCATAATCGGGAAATGGATCAATTTACAAACTTTTTTGAGATCAAGGCCCTGAGTCTTCAATCTTCCAAAAGCATCTTTTATAAATTCTATTCATTAACTTTTAGGAGTTAAATTTGCTATACACGTTATATAATAAACTAGGACAACATTAGGTATATCCACAACTTATTTCTATACATATAAACAAATCCTCATACGCCCTTACTACTACTGCAATTAAATGCCACCACACACCCAGCGAGCCCCGTAAAGCTATATTTGGAAGATTTGGTGTCGGCGAAGAGCTCGGTCGGTGCGCGCGATATTTATAGGTCAGTCGGCCGCCCACCAGCGTCGACGAGGCGATTTAGGTCGCTCTCTCCGGTGGGTCTTCTTGCTTTGAAGGATCAAAACCTTCCTTAATATGTCCTCCAGTACCTTTAGGATCTAGATCTGTCGCCCAGCTGAAGTGCATAAGAGCTAAGTGTTTATTACCAAGTTCATTGTGAACCTTTCCAAGTAAATAATAAACTAAAGACTCCCTAGGAGCTATGTCTTTCAAATGGTGGAGGTCTGCCAAAGCATCCTGCGGTCTGCCCGCCCGTAGCAACACGGATGCTCTGTGGAATCGGCAAAGTGGGTTCTCAGTGTCTAAGGCTACAGCACGCTCCAGAGTAGAAAGGGCTCTGTCCATTTTACCTAGTGCAGCTTGAGCAAGCCCCAGTTGACATCTTAGTACTCCAGAATGGGGATGTATTGTCAAAGCACGTCGAATATGAACTTCTGATGGTTTCCAGCGTTCCTGTTTTGCGTACACTGTCGCTATACCAAACCACGCCACATAGTTACGAGGGTCGATACTGACAGCAGTCCTGAAACTTGTCAAAGCTTTATCAGTTTCCTCAGCTACTGCATACTCATGGCCCAGCAGGGCATGAGCGTATGATCCGTAGGGATCCATTTGTACAGCCCTTTTAAAGAACTTGAGAGCAGTTTCTCTCTCTTTGTGAAGAGAAAAGCAATTTCCAGCTACCAGCCATGCGATAGGATCACTTCTATCCATTTCAACTAATTCCTGAGCCAATGCAGATAACTGAGCCTCACGTTGTAAGTGCCATAGGCATGTGCTGTAAATGTCCATCCCTTCTGTCCGACAAGGATGTGACTTTCTTATTTCAGCAAATATTTTAGCAGCAGCGTCATACTGAGCTAGCTCATAGTGTGCTCGTGCAATCATTGTCTGAACCCATGGTGAGGCTAATTGTTTTGCAGGTATATCTTGAAATAGTTTAATAGCATTTTTACAATCTAAAAAAGCAAGCGCCTTGTATGCATCTCCCAATTCTCTCATTAAATTAAGTAATGCAACTCCATTTGAGCTCTTTGGTGTAAGGGTTGGTGTTACAGTCTCCATGGACTTAGATCTTTCATTAGTATCAATGTTGTTGGTTTTGATGTTCTTTGCTGTGCGCTGCTTATTCTTTCTTGAAGGACTTTTGGGTGCTACAAATTTTCTACTAGGGGATTTGTTGTTTTCTTTGACTGAATAACTACTGTTATTGCTAAACAATCTAGATGATCTTCGTGGTGCTGGCCCAAGGGTGCATCGAGGTGTAGGGCTGAATACTGCATCTTTGAGTTGTCCCATTTGTGCTCTAAGGGAGTTGACTATCTTAGGTATGGCTTTCTGCTCATTTGAGTCAGTAAGTGTTGGGGTATATAAAACAGGAGATTCTTCCATTGGTAACATACCAAATGATGGGGAAAATGATATAGGAGCCAAACCACCAAAGACGCTATGCATACGCTTTACAGGAGCTTGGGCCTCTGGAGTGATGCTGGAGGACATTGTCATAGGGCTCCGAGGAGCCACATTCATTGGTGTCACATTAGTGTTCATACTCATACTAGTGTTATTAGGAATGTTACTATTAACAAATGAAATATTTTCTGAATTATTGACTAGATTCACAAATGTTGTCACACCAAATGAGAAATCAGTATTGTTCATTTGGAATACATGGTGTGGGTCTACTTTCTCACCCAGGTTACATAAATCAGCAAAGGAGCTCCACATAAACGGATTCAGTGACAAGGCTTTCCGTAGAGAGTCTGTAGCTTTACTTCTCCTCTCTGTTATATTATATATGTAAGCAAGCAGTTGCAAGGCATAAGGGGCTTGTTCTCCAAATTCAGAAGCTACGATTTCAATATTAGACCCCAGAACTGCTTCCGCGTCTTTGTAGCTGGAATTAAACATAACCACTATTAAAATTATGCACAGGTTTATCAGAGTGTAACAACTTAAAAACTAGTCTTACAAGCATATATAAATAGAACATTAATTAACTTACTTTTTTAAATCTATACAACATTTTGCTAGTAAAAATCTAGCCTGTGGTATAGTTAGTGGTATGTTTTGTAGCAAATGGTGAGCCTCATTGAGTCGCGCACATCTGTAGTAACATGTTCCCAAAAGGAAAGCAGTCTCTTCTGAACCAACTGGAAAACAAAGATTACTGATATCAAAACGGATGAACACTGAAGTAAAAAAATTACATAAAACAAATTATTCTTAGGTACAGAGAAAAAGTAAACAATCGATAAATTCTAGTCACAGCTAGTGGTAATATTACTATTTTAAACCAAAGTTACAGGTATAAAATCTGACAGTAGTGCAGAAAATCAATTAAATTTTTACCTTCCGCATGCAATCTTTCGGCCAAGAACACAGCGTTGTCATATTCATAATTGTTTAAGCAATCCCAAACGATAACCTGTGGAATAAAACAGTGTTTGTGGGTAAAATATCGAAGATAGGAACACCTTGACAGTTAGTAGAAAGTGGATTTTTGCATACCTGTATAGGTTCTTGGACAATCATATTGATGATATTGTAAACTTTTAGGATTCTACGCACTATTCAAGAAAATATTTATCATCGCTAGCCACGATTACTACAGTCACAAAATAAAGATAAAACGTATCATTAGACGGACATTTTCATTTCAGTTTGTTAATTGTCTATGGTTTGACTGATTACGAAAGCATCATTCTTGCCAGCAGTAAAATACGCAAAAATCATCATCACTGAAAAAACAATTCTGTCAAAATTCTGCCTCAACGATTTAAGGCCACCACAGACCGCAGCGCTGGGAGTGCGGCAGCTCCGAAGGGGCGTGCCCAGAGCGCTGTATATCACTGAAGGCCACCACAAACCGAGAGCGCAGGGCGCTGCGGAGCGAGCGCGGTCAATAACACTGAATCATATTATAATGCTGACATACAGCGCGCTGGGCACGCTCCGTCGACGCCCCGCGCTTTGGTTTGTGGTGACCTTTAGCTAGCTACATATTAGTCTGTGCAACGATTGGAAAAAAATAATAGTCAGAAGTTACCTACTTACAAACATATTTATTCTTTATATTAGTGTTTCAATACTCCAATATTTCAGCATTTATTTAATTGCAATGGTCATCGACTTATCGTTTCGGTGACGCAAAAAAAATGGAAATTTCTGCGGAGAGCGACGACTTTATTTGTGTTTCAAACAGCTCGAGATTTCTATTCTAATTGTCTATGGCAGTTATGGAACGATTGCAGGAAAACGAATAGTCGTATGGTTCTTTATTTATTGTGAATACGTGAAAAACTTGAGAGAGCTCTACTTCTTCTTTTGTGTTTTGCTAGTGATACGTGCGATTGTTCGCTTTGTGTAGTATAAAATAGAAGGTTGTTAACGAGAAGAAAATCGATGAGATTGTGTATACAGTGGTGTGAACAATATGTGCAGTGTTGATTACGAATGACATCTGCTAGAAGGAAAACGGCACTGAAGTAGTTCGAGGACGTGGATTACACATCAACCAGGTAAACCTTGACGATGTGTTAAATCCAGAGCCCCTTCAGACCCTAGCTAGACTGGTCGACATCAGCACTGCAACAGTGTTGTGCGTCACTAACGGAACTAATCGCCCTTCACTCTCGTGTGGAGTACCCCAAACAAGAAAATGTCAAGATGTATTGTGTGACCTCCAGGTTATAAACTCCTTTCTAGGGTCTGTTGTTGTTATTGCGGAAATCTTGCTCAATGCAGTTGCATCACATTATTTTTTAATTTGAGATTTAATTAGTTTTGTCATATTTATCTTAGAGCAATAAGTACCTAGTTATTAATGAATATCGTAATTAAAATAGCACAAGATCTTCAAAATTCTGAATTTTCCTACTAGAAATTAATTAAGAATTGAAACAAGAATAACATTCTTGTTTGTTTGTTCAGGTGATTATTTACGCCTTGGATGACATTCTGTGCCTATTGTTTTATAGTGTACATTATTAAATTTGTATGCCACAGTTATTCTTTTATATGATACATAAATACTGCCTGTTTTGAGTTTAAAATATTCTTGAGTATTCCAAATAATTCTGGTTCTTACTTGTCTAGTAATTTTTGTCTTATATTAAAGATTTTACTATGGATATTAAATAAATGAATGATTCAAATGTAATTTTAGTTAAATGCAATATGTGAAGAGTAGAAGAAATGAGGAAAAATAGTTACATAAAAAATGATAATCTTGGTCAACAACAATGTTTGTGTAAACAAATTGTGTAAATACCAACAAAAAACGCTTAAATTTTAGTTATTCTCCTTCTGCCTTAACCCCTCGTATGCTTAAGACACGGATCCGTGCTCAATTTAAGGCATTCCTTTTGTATTTTTTCTTAATCTGTATCATTGGATTTATATGAAACAGTTGTGACTAGAATGCACAATTTTTTTAACTTCCCGCATACGAGGGGTTAAAGCCCTTGATGTCCTACCACCCAGCAATATCATCATCACTTGATCTATAGCCTGTGTATACGTACTACTGCTAGGCATAAACTTCTCAGAATGATAGAGTTTGTATTAATAAATAACTTAATAGACAAATTAATACTTAATTTAAGTCCCCTCCCAATGAGCCATGAAAGTTACTAAGTTATTATTGTTTGGTGCATTACCTATATCATTGTTAGGAACAATCTTTAACATAAATGCTTCTACTTATTTTATTTACCGAACTAGCCTTCCGTCCACAGCTTCGCAATAAATAAATTTTCCCATAGGAAAAGGTATTTTCCCACAGTAAAAAGTAGCCTATGTCACTTAGTGATAATGTACAGTCAGCAACAAAAATATGAATACACTTAAAGTACCAAAAATATGTATACACGCCTCTATGCCCTGGTTGCGGAAGCATATTTTTAGTACTTTGAGTTACATATTTTTGTTGCTGACTGTAGCTTACTAACGGCAAAAGAATTTATGAAATTGGTCCAGTAGTGTTTAAGTTTATTTGTTACATGCAAAAATACAAATCTTTCCTCTTTATAATATTAGTATAGATTAAGAATTTCATTCTTATCATTCAACCACCCACTTTGGAGTAAGACATGAGTAATGTTATTGATAAGTGATAATTCCTTGAATCGTCATATTAGTTGTGTTGGTATTTAATTAATCTTCTGCACTGATTGCTCTGTGTAATATTGTAAATAAAATAAAATCAACTCCAGAACCAATCAAATCCAAATCCAAATTGATGCATCCACGGATCGGAAGACACAGTGTAGGTAGGCCTCCAACAAATCGCACCCCCAACCGAATAAAGCAGTAATATGAAATGCCTTAGTTTACAAACTAAGCCATAAAGCAACCGGATAAAGCTTAGTTTACAAACTAAGGCATTTCATATTTCCGCTTTATTCTGTTGGGGATGCGAAATTAGAGTGACAACCTGGTTAAGGTTGCGGGATCGCAGTAGAAGCAGATAGCCCAGGACTAATCTCTTTGGCGAGCCTTGGGGGAGGCCTATGTTAATGTGATTTTTGATTTCTGTTTGATTTTTATCATCATTTGATGATGATAAAAATCAAATTATAAAATTTGTACTAAAGAATGATAATCTTGGCCAACAACACTGTGTAAACTAATTATAAAAATACTAAGGGCCTAAGCACACGGCGTATTTTTAACGCGCCGTCGACGCGCGTTTGTATCGATACAAACGCGATACGCACGCAGGTTATTTAAAAAACGCCGTGTGCTAGGGGCCTTAAGGCCTCAATCACACGGCAGCTTTTTTAACGCCCGTTAAAATAGAACAAAATACTAAAATTGCCTTTAACGCCTAACGCGCTGCGTTCAAAATGCAACACTGCTCGATAAAAAACGTCGTGTTTTAAAAGCGCTGTCGTATGAACATATACTTGAAAATGCATCTGTTCTATTTGAATGCTTTTTTAACGGGCGTTAAAAAAGCTCCCGTGTGAACCTGGCCTAAGGCTGTTCTAATGGAATGAAAAACACGCTGTAAACGCGTTTTCCTTAAACGCGCGTCGACGGCGCGTTAAAAAAACGCCATGTGCTTAGGCCCTAACCGCCCGGCTAGGACTACGCGCGTTAGGCGGCGCGGCAAGCGTTTCATCAGTTCATTGCGTGTGCCGCCAGGTAACCACTGTACGGCGAGAGTTTCGGCCGCGCAGTGAACTTAGCTTAGAAAACGCTTGCCGCGCCGCCTAACGCGCGAAGTCGTGGCCGGGCGGTAACTGTTTCCTGCAGTGTTGCCCCTATTTTTTAACCGACTTCAAAAAAAAGAGGAGGTTATCAATTCGTCTGTATGTTTTTTTTTTTTTTTTTTGTATGTTTGTTACGCGATTACTCCCTCAATTGTGAACCGATTTTAAAAATTCTTTTTTTGTTTGAAACAGTATACTCCTGAGGTGGTCCCATTTGCACCAAGTTAAGATCTGATCATGGGATCCTAGAGAAATCGAGGGCAACCTTCAAATTTTACAGGCAAACCTATAGTGATTTTAGCATTTTTAGTATCAAGTGAAGTATTTGCATTCAGAAAGTATCATTTGGTAAACTGGACCTGATGAAGAAGACCGTAGATGGCCAACGGAACTCCTCAACGGGTTAAATCTTGCAAGTTAAATTTGACCCACTTCCCGGTTTCCAATTGAGCTGAAATTTTGCAGACATGCGTGAATTGGATGACAATGCAAAATAATTATGACATGGAGCTGATCTGATGATGGAGCTGAAAGATGGCCATAGAAACTCTGTAATAAAACGATACAACCGCATTGAGTTTGAGCTCATTTGATTTGTCTTGATGAGTACTTTGATCGTAGATGGTAACTAGGGTCTAAAGATGGAGTTGGAAGGTGACCATAAGAACTCCGTAAAAAAACGACATAACCCCATCGAGTTTGGGCTCGTTTGATTCGTCTTGACAAGTACTTTGGTAACCAGGATCAAAAAGTACAGTCAGCAAAGAGTGCCTGTTGTATCGCATAATGTTGATCATTCTAAAATTTTCTGGCGAAGAATGTTTGGCATACTGTTGAAAGTCCTAAAGCATATTTGTTCGTCCTTATATTGATAACAAGAACATCGAATTACCTACGTTACGTTTTATTACTAATATTAATTCGCCAAAGCAGTCCTAAGAATTGTGTTAGTTATTCACCTAAACTACAGTAAGTAGGTATGGCAATAAAAAATACCTACAAACCACCTCTCGCTTAACCTTATTAGGTTCGTTAGTTATCTTGCGTCCCGTAGAGTGGGAATGGAAGTTCAGCCAGCGGAGGGGGGCCCGGGGGGCGAAGCTCCCCGCAATAAAAAAAATTTTCAAACCACCCCCCGTTTAACCTGGTTAGGTTCGTTAGTTACCTTGCGCTCCTCAAAGTGATAATAAAGCTGGGGGCTCGAGGGCGAAGCCCCCCGCAATAAAAAAAATACTTTGAAACCATTCCCCGTTTAACCTGTTTAGGTTCGTTAGTTACCTTGCGCTCTTCAAAGTGATATTAGAGGGGGGGCTTGGAGGGCGGAGCCCCCCCGAAATAAAAACCTGTCAAACCGCCTCCCGTTTAACTTACCAGATTCGTTAGTTATCTTGCGTCCCTCAGAGTGGAAAATGAAGCCTTGGTACTGGAAGGGGGGCTCGGGGCGCGGAGCCCCCCGTAATAAAAAACACCTTCAAACCACCCTCTGTTTAAAACCAAACCTGTTTTAAACCCTGTTAGGGGCGGAGCTGGTTAGGTTCATTAGTTATCTTACGTCCCTCAGAGTGGAAATAGAAGCGTCGCTCCTGGAGGGGGGCTCGGGGGGCGGAGCCCCCGCAATAAAAAATACTTTCAAACCATCCCCCGTTCAACCTGGTTAGGTTCGTTAGTTACCTTGCGCTCCTCAAAGTGACACTATGTGGGAGGGGGGCTCGGGGGGCGGAGCCCCCCGCAATAAAAAACTGTCAAACCGCGTCCCGTTTACCTTACCAGATTCGTTAGTTATCTTGCGTCCCTCAGAGTGGAAAATGAAGCCTTGGTACTGGAAGGGGGGCTCGGGGGGCGGAGCCCCCCGTAATAAAAAACACCTTCAAACCACCCCTTGTTTAACCTGGTTTGATTCGTCAGTTATCTTGCGTCCCTCAGAGTGGAAATAGAAACCTCGTTACCGGTAGAGGGGCTTGGGGGGCGGAACTCCCGTAATAAAAAATACCTTCAAATCACTTCCCGTTTAACCTGGTTAGGTTAGTTAGCTGTCTTGCGTCCCTCAGGGTGAAAATAAAAGCCCCGCTCTTGGAGGGGAGGGGGGCTCGGGGGGCAGAGCCCCCCGCAATAAAAAATTTGTTAAACCATCTACCGTTTCACTTGGTTAAATTCGTCAGTTTATCTAGCGTCCCTCAGAGTAGTAATAGAAGCCTCGCTACTGGAACGGGGGGCTCGGGGGGCAGAGCTTCCCGCATTAAAAAAATACCTTCAAACTACCCCCGTTTAACCTGGTTAAGTTCGTTAGTTACCTTGCGATCCTCAGAGCGTAAACAGAAGCGGGGCTTCGTTTACTGGCCACGCCTACGCATCTTTTTTATACCAATACAACTAAAAAGCCAAAAATACAAATTTTTAAATAAAAAATAGAACCGCCTTCAAAAACGCCCAAAAAAATATTAAATAAAAATTTAACCGACTATAATGAGCATTATAATATCTTTCTACTAATCTGTTTGAAGTCGGGCCTCAGCTCGAGCCAGCAGGAGTGGACCTAGTAATTAAATTAATAAATAAATATCCCGGGACAATTCACACCAATCAACCTAGTCTCAAAGTAAGCAAAGCTTGTGTTATGGGTACTAGGAAACGGATAAATATACTTATATAGATGATACATACTTAAATACATATTAAACACCCAAGACCCGAGATCAAACATTCGTGTTTTTCATACAAATATCTGCCCCGACGCGGGAACCGAACCTGGGACCTCAAACTTTATAGTAGTAATTTATCTTACCTACCTATTATCCCTATTATACCTACTATCTGTTGGGCTTCTACCACTCCTGCTATCTCGTGCTGAGGCCCGACTTCAAACAGATTAGTAGAAAGATATTATAATGCTCATTATAGTCGGTTAAATTTTTATTTAATATTTTTTTGGGCGTTTTTGAAGGCGGTTCTATTTTTTATTTAAAAAATTTTTCTAAAATTTATTTCAATTAGAACCTTCTCCTGACTATAAAAAACGCAACAAATAATTAGTCAGATCAGTCCAGCTGTTCACGCGTGATGCCGTGACCAAGGGAAATAGGGATTTATTTATGTATACATATAGGTTACAGTGCAAAAACACTTTTAAATTTCAGTTATGCTCTTTCTTTAAAGCCGAAATGTTTAAATTTTTGTTCAGTTCTGGATGTAAACTTGAATTATAGTCTTACAACCTGTATAATATTGTGTAATCTAAATGATGCACAATCGATTTTTGTGATGATTATAAAGTCCTATTAAAATAAAAAATAAAGTCATTAAAATATTATTTTTAATGATGATGACAACCCTAATGCATCCTACTAATATTATAAACGCAAAAGTTTGTAAGTATGGATGGATGGATGTTTGTTACTCGTTCACGCTAAAACGGTTTGACGAATTCTGATGAAATTTGGCACACAGATAGTTTATAATCCGGATTAACATGTAGGATACTTTTTATCCCGGAAAATTGCATAGTTCCCGCGGAATAGCGATAAACGAGTTCTTCGCAGACGGAGTCGCGGGCAGCAGCTCGTATCTTCATAATATATACATTTTAATATGACACCTGTCATTTCCAATTTTGTACACATGCAATGTTCAAAGGTTTAACCGTGTTGTATACTACACGCTGCAGCACGAGTTTGTGTATACCGATGCACCTCCCATTGAGTAAATGTGATCCCAAACATTGTTTCTGCAGAGATTTTCAAAGGCTATGGTCAATTTTTGTCTCATTTCTTCATGAGGGCCATGTAACCCCTCTCTGTTTAAAGTCGGTAGGAACACAGGCCCTATAAGTGTATCACCATGGATGGATTGCCGCCCATAAATTATTTATTTATTATTATTTACAATAGAACGATCGTGAGCAACATGGCCGATGGCCAAGAGCACGTAATATGGTCGATAGTCGTGGATGCGGTGGAGGATATTTATTTCAGAACTGGCGTAAAGCTCAAGAAGTGTTGTAATTGCACTCTGCGATTAAGATAAACTTAAATTTAAATAATCGGGAGCTTCCAGATGCGACATTTTCTAGTTTATTTGGTAAAAAGATAGTCCTAGGCCTAAATAACATCCCATTTTCGGAAAAGTCTAACGTTCTGTTCCACTCTGTATTGTCCATATTCACACTTATTTAGTAATGCTCTTAAGATTGATTGTTATTATTTCTACATTGTTGTTATGAAAGGGGCAGCTATTCATAGCCTTTGTATTTAGAAATTAAACAAGTGCATTGTTTTGATTCAACATTTGGATATTTTAATTTTAGACCTAGTTTAAATAATATTTAAAACTGCTACTCAGTTCTGATTCTCAATATGCATTCAAGTTAATCCTACTTTAATCGGGGAGGCACGGCAGTGCCCCCGCCAAGTCGAGCGCGAAGCAAACACTGCCGTACCATCATTTACGGGAACCATTTCGCCGCATTTTCAGGCCCCTATTTGAGATTCATTAGACGACTTTCACAATAATTAATTAATTTTAATGAGTATCTGTTTTGGTACACATTTTGTAAAATGTTTGTATGTATAACTCTTGATTGTACATCTTCTTCGTCGTCATGTCCATCTTGATTGATAAGCTTAAGAAGAATAAGAAGGTTAAGCTTGGTAAGATTGTAAATAAAACACATTAAATTAACAGAGCAATGGCATGAGAAACAGATGCACAAAGGCGAACTTATCTATTAAAGGGATTATTTCCAGTTAGTCTTTGAACAATTTACAGGACATCAGAAACAAGAGTAGCCATGCAATGCAATGAAAAGTAAAGAGAACCGAAATCTTAAATTAATTTAAGTAAATAGTACATAAAATATGTATAAGCAGGTACCTCTAATGAAATTATTATAGGTTGTAGTGGGCTGTTTTCCGCAAATCGAAGTCTATGTGCACCTGTTTTGCGTTATTAGCTGTAGGCACTATTCTTGCCAGCCTTGCTCCTGGAGGAAGCCTAACAGACCCTTCACGTTGCCGACGACTTCCTGGAGCGACCTCGGGGTCCCGAGGTGTAGCGCCCTACAGCTCGCCACGCTAGTGCATTCCAGTAGAATGTATGTGGCAATCTCTTCTGCCTCCATGCATGCTCTGCACAGGAGAGGAGGCAATGAAATGTATTGAAAATACTATGTATATTTATCGAAAAAGCTATAAGTACATAAAAAACAACTACATAGCTGTTGTCGCTGACTCCGACCGCAAATAATTTATTTATCGCTGTCCCACGGGACCTGTGCAATTTATTTATCGCTATCCCACGGAATCTGTGCAATTTATTTATCGCTATCCCACGGGATCTGTGCAATTTATTTATCGCTATCCCACGGGACCTGTGCAATTTATTTATCGCTATCCCACGGGACCTGTGCAATTTATTTATCGCTATCCCACAAGACCTGTGCAATTTATTTATCGCTATCCCACGGGACCTGTGCAATTTTTCGGGATAAAAACTATCCTATAACAAATTAACAACAATACAGTTACAATAACAAATTTCATTTAAATCGAAGATAAATAAATAAAATAAAAAGAAATAAAAAACCATTTATTGATGAACTAAAACAATTACTTTGCTCACCCGCGACCTTACAATAGTTACGTTTATGCAAGAAATGTGCGTTCATGCAGTTCCTCCACCTCCACACTGTACGAACACACACAAATCACATAAACCCAACCATCACCACCACCAAGCTACACTGACGCGTTTCGAACTCACCCAGAGCTCATCTTCAGAGTTACCACAACCGTATGCTATGCTACCAAATGTTAAAAAGAAAAAGAAAAATACACAAAATTATGTGGCAAAAGGCTCAGGCTCAGCATGTGCGGTGAGGATTACTCATCACCGCGCTGGTAAGATGATCTTTTGTTGTAAATATTTTTTTTCTTTCTTAATTCGGTTCAGCAGTTTTAGCGTGAATAGGTAACAGTGAATACTTGGTCCATCTTAGTAAACAATAAAATCTAGGCATGCTTTGTATAGACCAGACTGCGCAATAAGAAATAATGAGCTTAGTTGCTAAAATAGAAAATGCCAAAAGGTATACATGTATAATAAATAATATTTGATGACATCAAATAAGTGCACAGATTATGAATTGAATTTCCGATGAGTTTGTACCATCGAATTGTGCGAGACACCTTCAGGGAAAATTTTGTAGTCATATCATCCATCTTACTTTTATATATATACTGTGAGTCAAAAATGAAATTGTTCAACTGTACCTACCTACACAGTTTCGCACTTCTGCTTCAAAACCATTCTTAAGGCCCGACCACGACTACACACGACTGGCGGGGCTTGCTTTTTACAATCATAACTTGGTGCTACATTACAACTGTATTGTTCCAGAATGACGACCGAGACGATCAACATAACGACTCAGCCGTTGGAGACGCACAGCTTGCTGGAGCCCCTCCAACAACCGATGTTCCTGCAGACACAAGCGGCACAGATCATAGCTGGGATATTCGTGTGGACTGCACTTTTCATCACTTGCCAACAAGTAGGTCACATTTACGAGTATGTGGGTGGTCAAAACATTACCCCTTAGTCTACGTCTACAAGAAGACTGTTATATCTGATTTTTGCTTAAAACCGAATGCACGTGTAAACTCATACATGTAAATTATTGCGACCGTACGTATACCGTATCCTGCAAAAATCAGATCGAAGCGTAGACTTATTTGCCGACCCGGAATGAATGACAAAAATGTATGACCTGATAATTCAACCCTCATGGTATTGCAATAAGCAGTGATCGGAATTTTGGGAGCTAAACTTTAACAAAACTTGCCAAGCGGGCATGAAACAGTGCTTACAGACATGAAAATATTAATAAACTACTGAAAATCTGAGATTTCGATATAGAGTTAAATTGAACACTAATCTGCCAATAATATTCTTATTTTTCTTGATTGTAAATTCTCCTTAATGTCAGCTTTACGATTTTTGTTAAAGTTTTAGCTCCCAAAATTCCGATCACCGATAATATGAGTTTGAATCAGGTTATATTAATGTTCATTCCGTGTCGACCAATACAGATAGTGTTGTAACCGCACCCCGTACAACTATCGTATTGGCATTGATGCTGTAATTTGAGTATCCAATGCCGTGACAGTTTTTAATGATTCGCGGTGGATGTAGACCGTGATTATCTTTAATAAGCTCTCGATATTAGACTGGTGCTCCCGGTCGTTTGAACCCGTTCTACATGGTATTAACATCCACCCGCGATTTCTCCCGTCTACTCGTGATCATGACTCTGGTTTTAGGACGGCCCTGTTACATTGAATGCTTTTTGCGTCGCGCGACCCCATCCATCCGTAGAAAATGTATAAGTTAACCGGACCACCGGGCCGGGGCCGGGGCCGGGGGAAGTGGACCGGGCCTGGCGCCTATTCAATAAAAGTGACAGGTTACAAGTGACTATGACAATTCGTAATACATCGCTGCTTTAAAAGTTCCGTTTTCCACAGGGCTTTATATTCACTGCGCAATCTAGACCAAGTTATCAATATTACTTGTAACTGTTACGTTTATTAAATAGGTCCCTTTCACTCTTATGTTTAGTACTGTTAGCGTGAACAGAACGGCACGATACCAGGGGGGTTTCACTCCGCAGTTTAGGTATGTTCGGCCGGTGCGCCTCCCGGGCAGGCGTATGGCGGTAGGTTGTCGCTCGGCATTCGGTTCGCACGCTAGCCGCGTCGCGCGTAATTATTTTTCTGTGGTTTTTGCAACAAACAATGACTTATAATCCGTATAAAAGATACTGTTGCGTTTATTAGTTTACTGAATGAATACACACTGTTATCTTTCATGATTTATATACCTACCTACTTAAATATTGGCGAGTGGCAACCCTGTGCTCTTGGTTTCGGTTCAGCGGTGCCCAACGGAATATGAACGCTCGTAACACACGATAAGTTTCAATTTCGCGTGCAAGCAGTTAACGGTCGTAAGTAAGTGTAGGCAAATTTTTATACCTAAAGTTGACTGTTCGAGAGTGATCCTTCTGTACGTTAGTACCATTAGTTATTCTGTGACCCATTTAGTGTGTCAAGTTCCTTAATCTTGTTTATTGATAACATTATATTTATTACGGTGAAGATTTTAAAGAGATTGTCTTAGTTATCTCACAGTAAAATAGTACAAAATATACATATTAACAAGGCAACGATAGACCTAGTTCGCACGCGATATCAGTGACACGAATTTTACTTGCGATTGCGACCCCTCGTATCTTGATTCTGGAATGTGGTCATTGAATTAGAAAATGTAATCAAACATTAATATTTGAATATTAGAAAACTGTAAGATCTACTTTTTACGAGCTTTTATGTAACTTGCAATTTGCAAGTCAAATTTGACCCACTTCTAGCGGTTGGATTAACTTGAAGTTTGGTACATGTGTACTTAATGACAAAGACAATGCAAGTGTAGTAAAAACTTGTATTATAAATGAAATTTTCAGCTAATAATTATTTGAATTGTAAACGGCTGGTTAGTGTCTAAATTATGCATACGCTTAGTTGTGTCATAGAATAGCACTTGTAAGCAAATAAAGTATATATTATAATTAATTCGTATCTCTAACGTGTAGTTGATTCCGGCCTCGGGGCCTTGATTGCTCGATGGCAGTTTTTGTGATTTGTTTTCACATTAGCTGATTAATTACTGTGACTAGAAAGCATGATTCCACTATTTTCTTCTGTTACGCCGCGCTGTTTACTTTAGTATCTATAAACATACATACTGAGTTGGTCGTTAATGCCGTTACAAATATTCGAGCTTCCGTTATTCCTTTAATTTCATGGTAACATAGTTCTGCTCACGTGATGTAAGATCCAAAGCAAAAACTTAATTCGTTTACCAGTGGCGGGGCTTGAAATTTTTCGGAAGTAAAGCTGCAGCAAAAAAAACCTAAAACCCCATTTATACTGTTCTTGAAAGTGCAGTAATGGAAGAGAAGCGTTTGGTATCTTCGAAAGTTTAGTCAATCCGGGGGAATTGGGTTGTTAGTAGGTACTCAGCGCCACTGTCGTTTACACACTGGAACTATGGATGCCTTTCCACCAGAGTAGTGCTATGCTACGTTGCTATGGATGCGTTTGATATCCACCAATCACATTCATTAGTCCACATAGAATAGCTATGGTGGAAATGGGATCTACTAAGCTATGTTTTTTATATGGAAAGATGCGTGCTTTAGATGCGTGTTGTGGATGCATGTTCTGGATCTTTCTCGAACGGACACACAGTTTAGAATTAGTGGAAACGGTCTCATAGTTTCGTGGCGTATCTTCCGCATCCTCGCAGCATAGCTGCATAGCACATCACTAGTGGAAAAGCACCCTATGTCTATACAGAAATTTCTATGAAGATACTGGAAAACGTAGCGTCTTCCCGTAAAACAATGAACATAAATCTTTCATTCAATTCAATTTCTTTAGAAGTAATAATTAACACTTTAGAACGATTAAGTGTTCTTGGTGTTTACTAAACTTTTATTAGAAGAAAGTTCCAGCCGGTGTTTTCGTAGGTAGATACTGTTGCCCGCGACGCCAGACGTATTAAATATTTAAGACAGGTACTGTGACATACCTACTGTGTCATTGATCTTACAATAATAAGAGGAATATCACAAGAGAGGCCGTATTGTATAACGCGCGGGCGCTCGCAATCGCATTCACCGTCTCTTTCTGGGGTATCTTAAATGCGTGACAGAAATAAATGGTGAAAAAAATTGTGATTCCAAGTGCATTAGACAATAAGGCGTTAGAAGTCCAGTCCAGAACCATAAGGAGTTCGTATTGAGGCAAAAATAAATCATGGGACGATTGACACCAAACCAATTGGCTAAGAAAAGTTTTTTGAAGAGATGCTAATTATATTTTTTTGCGACAGTGGTCGACTTCAACACCAAGAAACTGCAGCTGTTTTATTTTTATCTGCTTTTATTTATTGGAAATATTTTTTTAAGTGTTCGAGATGACATTTGTGAGATTTTATGGCTAACAAGCGGTTCGTGCTCAGTAATAAGAAGAAATAGAAAAAAAAAACGAATTCAACTGTCGCTTCTGTCAATGTCAAATGAAATCTAAACGTTTGCGTTTCGTTTGCTTTGCGTTGTCCAAGAAGCAGTTCCAAAATAGTGATCGAAAGTATTCAATCGTGATCCAATTATTGTGCATAGGCCGTGGAGAAATGCGGTAAAATTGAAAGTCCGGATTTTATGCGGAGGTCGATAAAAATAGTCAAAAAATCACACTGAGCACACCAAAACGCAAAGCAAACGAAACGCAAACGATTTGATATTGACAGCAGTGACAGTTCACTTCGGTTTTTTTTCTGTTTCTACTAAGTTCTGAGCACGAACGGCTTGTCAACCATAAAATCTCACAAATGTCATCTCAAACACTCAAAAAAATATTTCCAGTAAACAATAGGAGATAAAAATAAAACAGCTGCAGTTTCTCGATCTCCAGAACGCCGACTGTCGAAAAAAAATAAAATTAGCACCTCTTCAAAAAACTTTACTTAGCCAATTGACCTAGTCCCAAACTAAGTAAAGCTTGTACTATGGGAACTAGACAACGGATAAACATACTTATATAGATAAATATTAAATACATACTTAAATATACATTAAACCTTCAAGACACGAGCACAAACATTCGTATTGTTCACACAAATATCTGCCCCGACCGGGAATCCAACCCGAGACCCCAAGCTTCGTAGTCAGGTTCTCTAACCACTAGCCTTTCTTAGTTCTGTTATTCTCACGCCACCAACGCTAATCATTAATTATATATGTTACTAGCTGTTACCCGCGACTCCCTCTGCGAAAAATAGGGGTATAAAAAATAGTCTACGACCTATTTCTCAGACCTATTGAATACAGACAAAAAAGTTTCATAAAAAAATCGGTCAAGCCGTTTCGGAGGAGTTCGATAACAAATACCGTGACACGAGATTTTTATGTATTAGATTTAATAAGTCGTATATTTTTTGTTTTAGAATTTAATATTAATAAGGGAAAAATAGTCTATAAACAATACAAGGGAATCAGGTCGTGATTTACCACTTAATTGTACACAAACTACAATACTGTTCGTGACGTTCCCCACTTTCCCACAAGCATAACTCGATCCTGATGCAACGATTAATGATGCAATTTACCAATTCACGATTCTCTTTCGTTCCCTCTGAGTCTGAAATAAATGATCTATAGAGGAGCGTGGGGGTAACATAATATTTTTGTTATTGTTTATTGACATGCCTGCTGCAAACATACCGGGCTAGATTTACTGGGAACGCTGCATTGAGCAACTCGAGAGAACAGTTAAACTACGTATTTTGTAAGAAAACTACCGTGTTAGCTCGTTGAAATGGCAACGGGCAGGCAATATAGCACGTTGGACAGATGGGCGTTGTTGGACAATGGACGGATGATTTGGTAAAGGTCTCACTTTAACAGTGGATGCAAGCCGCTTCCAACCATAATGATTGGGTATCAATCAGGGTGGCCTATGTCCAGCAGTGGATGTCCTACGGCTGAAATGACGATAATAATTATTCATCGCGATTGTTCATAGTCTCATATAAATAATCGCGTGCTACTGTCAGCTCGTGATTTCGTGATGACCGGTATCAGAAAGACTTGATACATGTCAGCCTAATCCAACAAAAACACCAAGAGTAATTTGAGTATCTCATCAGAGCGTTGCATTTTAGTATGTTAATAACGAAGAAAGTTACGCCATTAGCAATTCTTTTGTAGCGTTATCAAGTTGTCGTTATCGCAAGTGGAGCGCTACGTTCACTATTTACCCGCTGATAGCGTAATGTTTACCGATGTTTACAGTTCGGCGATGAATAATGGCAGCTTAGATCCTTGATCATAATTATGCGGGATTGCTTCTGATTGCACTCGTGGTAGCGCATTATTACTATTTGGCATACCTAGATAGCGCCTTGATTGTTTGGTTTATTTATGTCGGTTTACGGAGTGAGAGATTATTGAAATTTCGCTCGCGGCTTCTAGCATATAAAATTGCAGACATCTGAAACTCTGATCGAGGTTGCTGGTAGTTGATGGATGCAAAAAGCCAGCCACCGTTGATTCTTGCTTATAACTGAAAGCCTATAATTAAGACAGGAAGTTTTTCAGCTCGTTGTGGTAATAATAATGATGATTATGGTGATGTTAACAACGTTTGCGATATCTGATATTTGAACAACTTAATTGAAAAACACATTTACTTTATTACTTTATTAGGATATGTTCTAATCACAAAAATTGTTGGAACTGCTTTTGATAACTATATTAATTAGTTTATATCGATTTAATCTAGTGTTGACAGAGCAGAATGAGTGATTTGAGTATTGCTAGCACGTTTGAAGTCACTCATAATCTTCAAGTACAAGTCTAGGGATCACACCACAACTATAAGCAGTCATTACCTATTGTTTATAATCCGTTGGACGTTTTGAGACCTGTGCTTTATAAATAACTAGCTGTTGCCCGCGAACTCATCTGCAAACATGACAAACAAACGAACTCACATTCGCATTTATAATATTATTTTAGTTAACGGCTGCTATTCATAGAAAATAAATACTACTTATACATACTTGTTGTGTGTGACAGAATAGTAAGTAAGTACATATCATTTTTTTCCATGGGTCACATTGTTAATATTCAAAAACTTCGCAGTTTTGCGATGTGGATTTAGGTACTTAATAAAGGCCGTTGACTATAGTTAGGATTAGCGCTATTGAAAGTTTTTCCCTAACCTAACGCAGTAGGGACTAACCCAGAAGATTTCCTGGAATAAACGTTATAGTATAGAATTTAAAACGTATTTTTGTACGTATTAAGTGCCTGTTTACTTCTGCCTAACGACCCGACGGTCCACCAAATCGCGGTAACCAAGCTCAAAAAGTTATTAATATTCTACATATTATGTTTCATAACTACGAAAAGTTTCAGCAGACGTAAGCCAGGCTTTGATGGCTTTTAAATTAAATTTTACATACTTGATCGCAAAAGATCTCGGCGCTTACGAAAAAAACGTGTTCTACGCGACGTTATCAAGAATAGTAACAAGGTTAAATAATATAAGGCAAAATGTAGACTTTGCATAAAAATGGAGCTCATTTTAATAAAGTTCGGCAAGCACCGAATGACCTAGCTCGGACGTCGTACATTTCTTTTGCGTCACATAGGTATACGATTACATCCAAGCTTGTTTACCCACTCCGTGGATTATTTTCTGTAGAGCCTTAGCTATGGGGAAGTTTATTATACGTAGGCGTGGATCAGCCAATATGTCCAAACCATCAGTTTCATTACGTCATGGCTAGTTATTGAGTATCCGTTAATGATTCACTTAAAGATAGCGAACATTGCTAACATGTAAACAAACTTCCAATCGAACTATTTTGTTTGAATTGGACTGAAGTAATGTAGCAGCGGATAGCTTCTTTATGGCTATTTATTGCCTTTGCTAGCCAACCTTGAAAGCGAGTCTGCTTAAGTATTTTATTATTTGTTGGACAGCAGACATTTAAGATGACCTTTTTAGATGTTGACAAAGTAGATTCTATTTTGTTCTCTACTTTTTATTTAAATACTAGCTTTTGCCCTCGGCTTCGCTCGCGTGTACTATGAGTATTCCAAAGAACCAAGATATCAAGCAAGCAAGCATACAGGCAAGCAAACAAGCAGGCCCACAATTGACCGAGAAATCGGTGAACATAACTACATAAAAAAATACATAAAGTGGAATGCATAACCTCCTCCTTTTTTAGAAGTCGGTTAAAGTGCCCTTTGCGGCCTACTTACAGTATAAACTTACGAATTTTGAAATTTTAGCTTTCTACAACCAGTAAAACGCAAAATCCCGTTTTTTTCCGTTCCCGTAAGAATTTCGGGAAATGTTTTCTTAATGCTCCCCTACACTCCCCAAGGAACCCACTTGCCAAATTTCAGCTTTCTATGACCAGTAAAACGAAAAATCCCGTTTTTCCCGTTCCCGTGGGAATTTTGGAAAGTCCCCTCTCAATGCTCCTCTTCACTCTCCAAGCAACCTACATGCCGAATTTCAGCTTTCTACGACCAGTAAAACGAAAAATCCTGTTTTTTCCCGTTCCCGTGGGAATTTTGGAAAGTCCTCTCTCAATCCAGCCCTACACTCCCCAAGAAACCCACTTGCCAAATTTCAGCTTTCTATGACCAGTAAAACGAAAAATCCCGTTTTTCCCGTTCCCCTGGGAATTTTGGAAAATCCTCTCTCAATGCTCCTCTACACTCCCTAAACGACCTACATGCCGAATTTCAGCTTTCTATGACCAGTAAAACGAAAAATCCCGTTTTTTCCCGTTCCCGTGAGAATTTGGGAAAGTCCTCTCTCAATGCTCCTCTACACTCCCCAAGCAACCTACATGCCGAATTTCAGCTTTCTACGACCAGTAAAACGAAAAATCCCGTTATTTCCTTATCCCGTGAAAATTTCCGAAAATCCTTAAAACTGTTTTTTACTATTACCTTCTTCTATGCCAAATTTGAAGAGCCTAGTAATTATAGTTCATAGGATCCCGTTGAACTGAATATATAAATCCCGTTTTTTCCTTATCCCGTGGGAATTGTGAAAAATCCTGAAATTAATGTTTTAACTAATGTAATACCTACTTGTGTATCAAATTTGAAGAGTCTAGTTATTATAGTTACTGAGATAGGGTCACTCGGAATCGAATATATAAATCCCTTTTTTTCCCGTTCCCGAGGGAATTCCCAAAAACCCTTCCTTAGTGGATGCCTACATTGTATAAGGTATCTATGTGCAAAATTTCAAGTCTCTAGGTCTAGTGGTTTGGGCTGTGCGTTGATATATCAACCGTCATTTAGTTTATTTAGACATTTCAACCCCATCGCACCCCATCCAGGGAGATGGTATTTTACGTCTGCCACGTCGGATTTTAAAACCGTTGTTGTTTTCATAACCAGCGACCCGATAAACCATAGAAACAACACCCATGTTGATTTTCAGACTTTGTTACCCCTTTCCCCCCTTTTAGGGGTTGAATTCTCAAAAAACCTGAAACATGTGTTTTCACCTCACTAGCTCGGAAAGCCCTTTTTGTTTGTTTGACATCTATTGAGAAAATCGCTTTTTATCCACAAGTGAAGAAAGAGTTTTGACATTTGAAGGCAGCTTAAGTGATATTTGACAGCTAAAAAAACGTAAAACGTTAAAAGTGCTGAATTTTTAACATCACAATTAATGAATTGCATCGAGTAAAAAACACTAAATACAGTCTTACAACTTTATTTTAATTCATAAATATCAGCATTCAACATTAACCTTCATTCTTGTTGTAAAAACGGATAAAATGTTCTGACAGTCCAAGTAAGTCGATGTGCGATCAAAACGCATCCGAAATAATAAAAAAAAACTTAAGTCAAAACGGTATACAATTTAACAGTAATACCGTTTGCTCGTATCTCAAAATCGATAATCTGGCTAATTGAACTTTACTCGATGTGCAATAAAGTTCAGTTTGGTTTATTCAAAGTAGTGACGATATGTCGGTATTGGAATAGTTCCATAAAGACTGGATTTGCTTAGGCTATTTTGCATTAGTTTTGATTTTACCAATATTTCTATAAGTACTTCAAAATTATTGTATTGACAAAGAGGTAAATAAATAATAATTGATAGTACAAACCCTTTTTCTTATTTTCCTCGCTGTAGTGAGGTGAAAAGTTTTGTGTTATACACGGGTGAAAAGTTATTTTACGTCTCGTGTGTTGAAGCACTCGCTATCCGAAAGAATTCTATTTTTGAACCACTCGCTTCGCTCGTGGTCAATCATAGAATCCTTTCGGTAGCTCGTGTTTCAAAATGAACACTCGCAGTTAAAATACAACTTTCCCCCCTTGTATAACAAATAACTATTACTCATTTATCATTAGGAGTACTTCTGTGAAGTTTCGAATAAAATAGTCGAACTAATCTTGTTTCCCCATACAAACTTTGGACCCCCGTTTCACCCCCTTAGGGTGTGAATTTTGAAAAATCCTTTCTTAGTGCACCCCTAGACCTTATAAGGAACCTACATGCCAAATTTTGAATCTCTAGGCCCAGTTGTTTGGGCTGTGCGTTGATATGTCAGTCAGTCAGTCAGTCAGTTTCTTCTTTTATATATTAAGATTTACATTTTTTATTTAGAATGCAAATTAAAATCGTATAAAACTACACCTTTTAATTAAATAAATATTTACTTAAAAACTACTCGAGTGATGCGTGTAGGAGAATATCAAATTACAATTATACTTGTAGATATTCACAAACTGTAGACATGTAAAAATATGATAAGACTTTTAGGCACAAAATCGATCCGGGTAGGTATACCTACTTGAAATAACTAACCGCCACGATAATGTTTAAAATATGACGAATTTATATAAGTTTTGTATCGCTAAGTGATGCCAATAAATGACTCGATTTTTTTTTTCATTCTATACATTATAAATAATTCCACTTGTGCTTGCTTAATTTAGACACGCTACTACAATATTAATCATAGTTTTACCTATGAATAATTGATTTAAAAGCGAATCATAGTTTTATCTGATTCAATTGATTTTGTACTGTATCGTAAATTTGTATATACTTATGCAATTTTAAAGGAGCAAGGTCCAATTTTAATTAATAAATTTAAAGTTAATTTTTCATTTGCCACAAATGCTCAACACAACACTAACGAAAGTAACTAAAATGCGCACTTATTTATTTGTCAGTTACTTTTGATTGCTTCCGAATATCCAAGCCTGTTTCGAGTGATCTATAAATTCGCTTAATCTACCAGACCTACATAATCAGGTTAATAGTTAACCTAATTATCATAATCTTGCTTCCATTTCAACCTCTAATAGACTCTGCGCTCTGTAGCGTTGAAAGTCGTGGAACCGCTCCTAATGTGTTGCGAATACGGTGCGGCTTTGAAAAGCTTACTTTGATATGCCAATTTCTTCACGACAGATGTATGAAGGATTATTTTCACAGTATATTTTTAACGTACGATATAAATTTGTGGCAAGTAAAATGCCGTCAAAGTTTCGTAAAAAATGTACAAAATCATTTACAAAAAGAAAAACTAACACTTTTTGTAATCGTAAGAGAAAAACGTTCGGTTTTTGCGGCTACATGGTAAATGCGACGTTAATATTGAACAAAACTGTAATAGAATGATTAAAATATAAATAATTGTACTTTATTGTACCTTGTGGCCACACCGTCTTCGTCACCTTCACTTGCACTTGCTTAAGCCGGCACTCGGCAACCTGTCTGTTGCTCTTTATCAAAATGTCTGTAATGTCTAGCTAATTTAGAAATATTATGCACACCTCTCTGCTAGTCTCAAACCTCAACGACATCTTTTAATACATACAAACAATCACGCCTCCTTCCCAGCAAAGGGGTAGACAGAGACTATTTGTTTCCACTTGCTACGATCCTGAGAATCTTTCGCTTACACAACATTCATTAGTCTTTTCTTACATTAGGTTCGGTTTAGTGTATACTCTAGACCTAACCTTACCTTTCTTCAAGACATCCCCAATCAAGGAATGTCCTTCTTATCTTTTAGTTAAATATGCGTTATTAAATAGTTTAGCCGGACTGTACATAATAAATTATGTATTGTTACAGATTTACCAGCACCTGCGCTGGTACATGAACCCATCGGAACAGCGCTGGATCGTGCGCATCCTGTTCATCGTACCCATCTACGGATGCTACAGCTGGATATCTCTGCTCTTCTTTAACGGGAACTCTTACTATGTATACTTCTTCACTGTCAGGGATTGCTATGAAGGTATGTTTGCTTCATTTGCTGGTATCACGACGAGTACAGATTTTTAAGAACAAATTGCACTGTTTTGTTGATGGTTGAAAAGATGGGGTACCTATTCAATAAAATTATGTGAAATAGTGACAGCAAACATTACAGAATAAATGCGATTTGTTTTCTTCAATGTATTAGATAGTTACATCTTTTTAAACTTCCTTTAAAAGTACCATGACTGATTAACTAACAGACAACGCATATCCTTTTAACGTCGAAGCTTAACTTGAATTTAGCAGACTTATACCATGAGAAAGGCGATAAGGAAGAGAAGCCTATTTTTTTATTCACGGGGTGTTGCCGTAGGCATGAGTTGTTCGCCATCATATAGCACACGCAATTCCAAATAGTTTATTAAATAACATTCACTTTTCCTTCCTCCCTGTGGTGTTACATGCTTATTAAATGATAAACATCAACAAATTGCCCGTTAAATGATTACTAGAGCCTGCGTCAAAAGTACCAGCTATGACTGTGGTTTGAGTTAAGGTCCAAAACTAGCTTTCTAGAAAAGCCAGGAGAAAAATTAAAACTGTTAAACACGATGTCTGTACAATTATGCTTCGGTTTTCTTAACAATACCGTTGAGTGAGGCAAACAATCGTAGCATATATTTTATGAAAGCCACTTTTTCAAAATTAATTACTGGTACAAATGACTGCTGCTCGCTGTTATTTTAAAACTATTTTCAATATTAGAGACAAGTCAACATGGTTTATCTTATTTCCAACTAACTGGTGCTCGCGACTTGGTTTGTCGCTTATCCCGCGGATACTGTGAAATTTTCCGGGATAAAAACTTTCCTATTTCCTTTCCCGGGACTCAAACTATCTCAATCGGTTCGGCGGTTTAAGCATAAAGAGGTAACAGACAGACACTCACACTTTGGAATTTATAATATTAGTATGGATGCTAAAAAAACGAAGTATAGGTACTTTTACGTGAAACACGTACTCTTCATTTCCAGCGCTCGTGATCTACAGTTTCCTATCCCTGTGCTACGAGTATCTGGGCGGCGAGGGTAACATAATGTCGGAGCTGCGCGGGCGGCCGGTGCGCGCGTCCTGCGTCAACGGCACGTGCTGCCTCGCCGGCGCCACCTACACCATCGGGTTCCTGCGCTTCTGCAAACAGGCCACGCTCCAGTTCTGCCTCGTCAAGCCTGTCTGCGCGTTCATCATTATTTTCCTGCAGGTATGTGACGCTTTTAGCCAGTGCTGGGCAAACTTTCTTTCTACATGGGAGCCAAAAATTTTTTGGAATTTCAGAGGAGTGGCAGAATCACGTTCAATCACGTATGAACTACACGGCTAGTCTAGATAGCTCAGTTACTTATCTATTACTTTATTATTTTACTTTTTGATTTTTTTTATCTTATTGTGTGTACCATAATCTTGCTTATGCCATGCCACCATGCTCTCATTATGCATCAGTGGTATAAATAACTAATAGGTATAATTATTGTATCAACTAATGTAAAACTATTTCGGAAGGACACTCCTAACACAAGTATTGTTATACTTACCAGGAGAAGCCGGACATAAACTTTGTATGTATAATTAGTGTGAAACAAAAAAAAAATTTTCTACGTCTGGATCGTTAAAATACACATATTATTTATAGCGACCTATTTACTAATTATTTCGAAGGACCGGCGGCGGGCTGGAGTTGTCCCGCGGGTCGCACTTTGCACTGCTTTAATCCAGAAATGCCTGTCTTTGAATACCTAAGTGTGGGCGGCGTCGTTATCCACGGGCCACACTCCTCGCAATGGTTTTAGCTTTGCTCATCGACACACTGGCACAATGTGTGATGTAGCAGCCACATATTTTTCTCTCGCTCAACTATTGTTTATCATTCTTGCCGACCATGCCGCGGGAAACAGAAAAAGAGAGCACTGAGCTTGGCGAGTAACATAGCCACATTACGTCTCTGTCGCCTTTCCTCGCCACTAATCATGCCACGGGCCGAGTGTAAGGCGCGGACATTACGCTCAGGGGACAGTTTCTGACCTAGAACATAGAATATACCTATTGGTTAGTCGTTAGGCCAACGCCCTTCTGCGTACCGTAAACTTAAAGTGGTATAGTATAAAAGTATACCACAAGATAAGTATCTGTCTACACATTCTATATCGGATGCCAATGACTCGTATTGATTAGTAGTGGCTATAAAAGTAAGATTACTTAGAAACTTGCTTAGAAGTTTCAAGAAAGTTATCATCAGTTTGGTTGTAAGTATACCTATTAAGAGTTCAAATAATGCTACGATCGGAAAACCTCTAGCCTCCACATTAACTTTCACTAGATGGTTGACACAAAAGTGTTAATGTTTTAGTTCTACTTTCCGGCTCTTTGAATGAATAACAATTCAGAGAATATTTATACAAAGCGATACAAATACAGTTTTCTAGTATCTATGTATAGCTTAAATACGACATAAATAGTTTTTTAATGAAAATAATAATTTAATCCTCCATGTATTTATATTGTTACAATGTAAAGATAAAAGCTACGTGTAAATCATACTATGGTCTCCCAGAAAGGTGAATTTTAAAGTTGATATGTAGTTATTCCAGTACACGTAATGTAAAAGTTGCCACATAAAGTCCGGCTCAAGTCAAGGTCGCGTAGAGCTCATCGATCGTTCGCAAATTAGCGAAATAAAGGCCGTACTAGACTTCCTTTTCAACTAGAATTACTTTATTATACAAGTTGTCTTATAATTAATCCGGGATATTCCAGTGAGTGAATGATTTTCACAATTATAAAAAAAAAATTTGAAAGTGAAAAGCTTTAAAGGTTTTTTCATAAGCATTTTTTACTCAAAACATAGTCATGATTTTTAAGCCGTACAGTGAACACATATCAATGTAAGGAATCAGTTGTAAACCCTAATTAAATAAATATAATTAATTAAACCACCCTGGGTGTTCAGTCCGCCGCTAATCTGCTGAATTATTTCAAGACACTTTTTATGTAAAATTTTGGTTTAAAACGACGCCACTCGCCCCTCCACAGCTTATAAAAGCAACTCAAAAAGTATTTTTTCTCAAAAATATCCGTAAAAGTTGACATTATTCTTTACATATCAGAACGTGAAGTGCAGCTTATGGTCACTAAAAAAATTAAAAAGTTAAAAACATTGCAGGCTCGATAAACTCGACAACAATGTCGCATACAAATTCCATTATTGTCGCGTCTCAAACTTTTTAAAAAGTTAAAACGGCCATGGTAATAAGTTGGCACTAAAGGCTGTCCCAGAAGTAAAGAGACAAATTTCAAATTTCAAACTGGTTGAAAAGATTTTCATTTTTTTAAGAAAAATAACTGTCATGGCCGCCGTAGGCATTATATCTGTCAGATTAAGCGGGAATTTTGAAAGTATTTTTAAAGTTTTAATTATAAAGAGAGCTGAACACGAAGTATTTGCAAAAATATTTTTTCAATTTTATAAATGTCATGGAAAAACGGACACGACACGTCATTTTTCTCCAGAGGGAGTCAGAAGAACTACTTTGTATCGAATTATAAGCGTTTTGAAGAAACGCACGGAGATATTTATAAAAATATTTCTGGAAGAAAACGTACTGTTTCGTCACCTACAAATATAAATAAGGTAAAAAAGTTTATAAACGGAATCCCTCGATGTCTGTTAGAGTTGCTGCGGATAAATTGAAAATATCGAAGTCAAGTATAGCTCGAATGAAAACACACGACCTATAGCTTAAAGCGTTTGCAAAATTATCTGCTTCTAAATATATTAAAGACCAGGAAGTGCGAGCTAAAAAAGGATGCCGAAGAGGGTATGAAAAAACACCGAAAAAAGTTCTTATAATTGATGACGAGACCTACGTGCCCGTGGACCCAATGGATGTTCCTTTCCTGGGAAGCAATACTACCATGCAAACAATCGGGTTCGGGACGCTGTAGATTATTCACAAAAAATCATACCAAAGGCCAAATTTTTCAATAAATACCTAGTTTGGCAAGCCATAGACCAGAGTGGTAATACGTCTGAACCATATATTTGCACAGGCTCTATGAACGCACGCATTTACCTGAGAGAATGTATAATATAGCGATTGATTCCCTTCATTGATAAATATTACCATAGGGAAGAAATTATATTCTGGCCGGATATGGCGTCATGCCACTACGCCACCGAAGTCCCCCAACATTTACAGGCTGCGGGGATAGATTTTATACGAAAACATAATGATGCCCCAAATGTCCCCCAAGCTCGTGGTATTGAAACTTTTTGGTATTTATGCAAACGAGAATATAAAAAACAAACGGAAAACCCCAAATCATTGCCTGCATTTAAACATCGATGGACTAGATCGGCTAAAATTGTGGCAACTAGGTCAGGAAAAGCTGTAATGTGGCGAGCAACAATAAACCTCAGAAAAATTGGCTATAAAGGCATTCCACAAGCAAATTTAATATAAAATAACAAATTTGAATATATTCTTGATTGGACTTAATGTAAATGTTAGCACTTTATTATATTTTTTCATTAGATATTTTCATTTCAATCTTGTCTCTTTACTTATGGGACACCCCAGTATTCGTATACAGCCAATTCAAATGACCGGTATCAGTTGTTTTGTTGGAACTCCAGACTTTTTTTATTGTGTTTGAAACAGCTTGTGGTGTTTTCGGTAGAAAAATACACCTGCAGTTTGTTTTTTAATGGAAAAAGGCGGGAAAGGGTTTAATGACATATAATTTTAAGTGATTTGCAATTCTTTGTACCTATTTAAGTTTTAAGAAAAGTTTATTCTTTTTTTTTTCCTTCACCATTTTTGAGAAAAGCTTTATATTAGTCTCGGCTGGAATAGCAATTGCTGGCTTCGTATTAGTTAAACGGACTCGCAAGCTCGTCCGTTTAATACTTATACTCAACCAGCAATTACCTACTTCCAGGCCACGACAATAATCTATATATATAAAATTCTAAACTGACTGACTGACTGACTCGAGTGACTGACTGTTGATATATCAACGCACAGCCCAAACCACTGGACCTAGAGACTTGAAATTTTGCACATAGATTCCTTATACAATGTAGGCATCCACTAAGGAAGGATTTTTGGGAATTCCCACGGGAAAGGGAAAAAACGGGATTTATATATTCGACTCCGAGTGACCCTATCTCAGTAACTATAATAACTAGACTCTTCAAATTTGATACACAAGTAGGTATTACATTAGTTAAAACATCAATTTCAGGATTTTTCAAAATTCCTACGGGATAAGGAAAAAACGGGATTTATATATTCAGTTCAACGGAATCCTATGAACTATAATTACTAGACTCTTCAAATTTGGCATAGAAGTAGGTAATTATAATAGTAAAAAACAATTTTAAGGATTTTCGGAAATTCCCACGGGATAAGGAAAAAACGGGATTTTTCGTTTTACTGGTCGTAGAAAGCTAAAATTCGGCATGTAGGTTGCTTGGGGAGTGTAGAGGAGCATTGAGAGAGGAATTTCCAAAATTCCCACGGGAACGGGAAAAAACAGGATTTATATATTCGATTCCGAGTGACCGTATCTCTGTAACTATAATAACTAGACTCTTCAAATTTGATACACAAGTAGGTATTATATTAGTTAAAACATTAATTTCAGGATTTTTCAAAATTCCCACGGGATAAGGAAAAAAACAGGATTTATATATTCAGTTCAACGGAATCCTATGAACTGTAATTATTAGACTCTTCAAATTTGGCATAGAAGTAGGTAATTATAATAGTAAAAAACTGTTTCAAGGATTTTAGGAAATTCCCACGGGATAAGGAAAAAACGAGATTTTTCGTTTTCTGGTCGTAGAAAGCGGAAATTCGGCATGTAGGTTGCTTGGGGAGTGTAGAGGAGCCTTGAGAGAGGACTTTCCAAAATTCCCACGGGAACGGGAAAAAACGGGATTTTTCGTTTCACTGGTCGTAGAAAGTTGAAATTCGGCATGTAGGGTTGCTTGGGGAGTGTAGAGGAGCATTGAGAGAGGACTTTCCCAAATTCCCACGGGAACAGGAAAAAACGGGATTTTTCGTTTTACTGGTCGTAGAAAGCTGAAATTCGGCATGTAGGTTGTTTTGGGGAGTGTAAAGGAGCATTGAGAGAAGATTTTCCAAAATTCCCACGGGAACGGGAAAAACGGGATTTTTCGTTTTACTGGTCATAGAAAGCGGAAATTCGGCATGTAGGTTGTTTGGAGAATGTAGAGGAGCATTGAGAGAAGACTTTCCCAAATTCCCACGGGAACGGGAAAAAACGGGATTTTTCGTTTTACTGGTCGTAGAAAGCTGAAATTCGGCATGTAGGTTTTTTGGGGAGTGTCAAGGAGCATTGAGAGAGGACTTTCCAAAATTCCCACGGGAACGGGATAAACGGGATTTTTCGTTTTACTTGTCATAGAAAGCGGAAATTCGGCATGTAGGTTGTTTGGAGAGTGTACAGGAGCATTGAGAGAGGACTTTCCCAAATTCCCACGGGAACGGGAAAAATCGGGATTTTTCGTTTTACTGGTCGTAGAAAGCTGAAATTCGGCATGTAGGTTGTTTGGGGAGTGTAGAGGAGCATTGAGAGAGGACTTTCCAAAATTCCTACGGGAACGGGAAAAACGGGATTTTTCGTTTTACTGGTCATAGAAAGCTGAAATTTGGCAAGTGAGTTCCTTGGGGAGTGTAGGGGAGCATTAAAAAAACATTTCCCGAAATTCATACGGGAACTGGAAAAAACGGGATTTTGCGTTTTACTGGTTGTAGAAAGCTAAGACTTCAAAATTCTTAAGTTTATACTGTAAGGAGGCCGCAAAGGGCTCTTTAACCGACTTCCAAAAAAGGAGGAGGTTATGCATTCCACTTTTTTTTTATGTAGGTATGTCCACCGATTTCTCGGTCAATTGTGGACCTGCTTGCTTGCTTGCCTGTATGCTTACTTGCTTGATATCTTGGTTCTTTGTAATACTCATAGTACACGCGAGCGAAGCCGCGGGCAAAAGCTAGTGTACTATTAATTTACATAAAGCATTATTTCGCTATTATCTCATTTATCTCTCTGTATTTCGGTTGGCAAATTCGAACGGAATTCACAGTTCCCTACCAATTTAAATTATGATAAGCTATAAAAAACCTAGAAACTGTTTCGTAGTTTAACAGCATGTGTGATTATGTGGGGATGCGAGTGCATTGCGCCGTTATGAATAATGGATGCCTTACAAAACTGTAACAAGGTTTTGCTAGAGCTGCTTGCAGACTGCAACGTAATATTTTATGACTGTATCAAACTATAATGTCTACCTAAGTTAGATAATTTTGTAAAGTCGAGGTCACATATAACTTTTCACTTTAGTACCTTGTCAATGTATGCCTTCTAACAGTTTTTATAAAGGTTCAAACCCGAAGTCATAGCGACAGGGTTGTAAGTGTAAACGTTAACGTATCTTTGACTACACTGTCACTAAAAGAAATGTAACTTTTAGTTGACAGATTTGATGTGACGAAACTAAGCAATCGCACTGGTCAGTCGTAGGATGCGTCATGTTTTATCAAGTCCTTGAACAACATCAAATAAATAGTAAAACATATCTTGACAATCTTTTGTACATTAACATTATTACCGCGCGATTGCGTCTTTTGAGTGAATTATACTATTGGCATTTGCTTAATTCTAAATGATATCAGTGCCGAGTCTGAAAACTGATCGGGGGCGGGCAATAATAACAAACTCGTTTGTTTATTCAGATAGTTTGTTTATTCTCTGCCAGCAAAACAAAACATACGACATGAATGTATGTGACTGAAAAAAAGGCTACGTAACATAACAACATAATATAAGGAACAGAAATTGCCTTGATATCGATAACTTTAACACTGGTGATTTTAATGAACGTTTTTCCAATGGAAATGGCCTTGCAATAAGCTCGCCGCTTTTAAATAATTTAGTTGCGAGTTTATAAAGCGCGTTGACAGTTCCGGCCCCTTGAAAATATGTACAACATTAGGACGTTTTTATTTTAAGGGGTAGTATTCACCTCGAGCAAACTACGCGTGTGTGCAAAATCTCACAGCCAAGCGACGTAACGAAAGGAACGATACGTTATTTTCTTTTTATACATAAAATCACGTTTCTGGCTGTAGAAACCTCTTTTATTCAGTTTTAACTATACATGGTGTCCCGTAAGTTGCTTGACAAACTACCTATCTACTAAATATAGAAAAATTACCTTAGTATTTCTAAGTTACTAAGTTATTAAGTATAAATATCACCAGCGATTTGTTTCTATTTTATTGAACTTTTAAATGTTGAGCCGTAGTACTATCTTTTTCAGTTATGGTGTTGGGACTTTTTCATTTGTTTTTATTACCAATCAATCTTAAATAGTTGTATTACTAGATGCAAGAAATAATTTATTCCATTAATGTAGTTTATTGATATATTAGTAATAATAAAGGATACAAGGAAATCAAATCCGCAGCGCACGCTTCGTCAGGCAAACATATTGTTATCCGCAACAAGCTTCGTCATAACCGCAACAAGCTTCGTAATTAAAAAGTAACTATTGTAGTTTTTTTATTAATTCAATTTAAATTTTGCCTCTTCTACTTAATTGAGGTCAAGCTTTGACCTCAAGTTAGTTGGATTAACAAAATATCGTTCGATACATTTAAAAATGGTAAATATTTTATCATCAAAATATTGATTAGAAAATGCTGAAGGAAGCATAAAGTAGGTGCATTGCAAATCACGGTAAGCCAGTACAACCATCCAAGCTACCTTGAGACGCGACCTCCCTGTTATTTAATGATATTTATCCCGTGTTTAATTAAATGATTTAGGCTAGCTCTTCACCGAAATGGAGCGGAGGTGTAAGTACTTTAGCGTTTAAGCTGCGTCGCCGTTAAAACGAACACGAGCTTAATAATTTGAATGTGCGCAATGTGATTGGTCGTTCTTTCATTCACATCTCCGTTCGCTCTTCTTAGCAGCTTATTAGTTAAGTGTATTTTTAATGTACTATTGTCGGGGTTAATTTTAAATTTTGGTTAATCTTAATTTCATCGCATGTTTATTGTCTAATCTTTTTTTTGATGTCCTGTCAATCGTTTAAAAGTTAACTGAAAGTGATCTCTTTGAGGGATAAGTTCACCTTTTTAGGTACATCTGTTTCTCTGGCTATTTTTTAATTTCATGTTTTATGTACATGAAAGAGTCTTAATACAGTCGAAGGCGTAAATATCTATACAAACATCAACCTTATGTTTAGTGGTATAGAGTTGTATAGATATTTTAGACGCCTTGGTAACGTATATTTATGACCTTGACTATAACATACATACATACTTTAGTGACATAAGAACACTGGTGTGACACAAGAATGCCACACCAGTTACGCTTATTGTCTAATGCGCGGCCGCTTGCTATCGTTTTCACCATCTCTTTATGTCAATCGGTATAAGATGGTGACAGGAAAGTGATAGCAAAGCGCCCGCGAGTTAGACAATACGGCTTCTCTCTGGTCTGACTTCCAGTGTTGAACTATGTGTGTTTCTCTTGCAGTCGGCAGGGCATTACCACGACGGCGACTGGAGCCCTAACGGCGGGTACCTTTACATAACGATCGTGTACAACTTCTCCGTGTCGCTGGCTCTCTACGGCCTGTTCCTGTTCCTGGGAGCCACGCGCGAGATGCTCAAACCATTCGATCCCGTGCTCAAGTTCTTCACCGTCAAATCTGTCATCTTCCTCTCCTTCTGGCAAGGTAATTTCGACAAGGACAGACGAACCGGCGTAAACCGACTTACTATGCTATTATCTGTTAAAGATTTTTTTTTACATTTTGAAATTTGTTTTGTTCATAGTAATTCATCCAATAAATTGGTCGAGTTGCTATGAAAATTAAAAAAAAATAAGTAATAAATATTATAACGAAAAATACTGAAATTTGTTATTTTAACAACACTGAATCACTTGTTAAAATTTGTGCACTTATTAAAAAAAAATACCCTGTATATATCTCTGGTGCTTAAACTCGACCGTTGAACTTGGTATCAACGTTCGATCTCTCGCGCAATGACCTTAGATCCCATTGTCATTGCGACATAACGATAATGATGTGTAGCCAATTAAAACTCCTATTCAAAACGTGGCACGCATGAAAAACAGTAAACAAAGGTACGATTCAATCGCAATTTGTTCATGGAAACCTTTTTGTGGAATTCAATACGCATTGTATCTGGGTTTCTAACTGTTCTACGTAGTTCAATCACTTTTACTTCCGACCTCCGCTGTCTTGGTTAGCAATAGCTTGCCATTTATTAAATTCTTATCCGAAGTTTGTTTACTTTTTTGTTTGACATATTTGCTATGGAAGCTACACTATGAATTACCTACCTTTAATAAGCTCCTGATATTTCGACGCATCTAACTACCAGCATCATGATCACGCACAGACGTAAAAGGGTTCTTCCATCAGTTACGTCACACTAATTGTGATGGTTCATTGCAGCCCAATTACCTCGCTTATTTATAAGCATTTACTTTGTAACTACATTTAATTCTGGACTCCGAATTGCATATAAATTTACTGGCATGTGGTTCATGGTAGGTAACATAAAGTAAATTTCTGTACAAATGAATCAGGACATTTTGGGAGGCTTTTGTTAGTTACGTTCAGTTGCGTTAACTCTATTTACCTGTAAATTTCTGTGCAATTCAAAGTCCATAGTTAAATGTACAAAAGTTTTTCAGAATTATGCTGTTACGAGGGGCGTTCAATATAAAGTGAGAATGAGATGCGAACTCTTTTAATATTACGAAATTAAATACTGGCCGGTAAAGCTAATCTATCTAGCTGATTGCTATGAAAAAAAAAACTAACTGTCTTTTGTTTAAATAATATTCGGTAATTTCTTTGCAATGCTATTGAGTACGTTAGCGAAAATGGAGAAAATTGAACTGCGCGCCGTTATCAAATACTTGTGTTTGAAAAATTTTTCCACGGACCAAGTCAATTTGGATTTGCGGGACACTTTAGGGTTTAATGCTCCTCCGTATTCGACAGTCGCACGTTGGTGCGCCGAATTTAGACGTGGAAGAACATCGACAATGGACGACCCCCGCTCTAGACGCCCTACTACAGCAGTAACTGAAGAAATTGTGAAAAAAGTTGAAAACTCAGTTTTGGCGGATCGTCGTGTCACAGTTCGTTTTATTGCTGAAAATGTAAAGATTTTAACGGGGAGCGTGCATAATATTTTACATGAACGCTTGGGTATGAAAAAGGTATCTGCGCGTTGGGTACCAAGAATGCTTACTGACTCGCAAAAACAAACTAGACTAGAGATTTGTCAAGAAGCTTTGAACCTGATGCAGCAAGACCGGGAACTTTTTTTGGCGCGATTTATAACAATGGACGAAACATGGCACCAACATTACAACCCAGAAACGAAACTGCAGTCTATGACATGGAAAAGGCCATCATCTCCAACTCCAAAGAAATTCAAGGTGAGCCCATCTGCCGGTAAGGTCATGGGCTCTATTTTTTGGGATGGTAAAGGGGTATTAATGATTGAGTATCTCGAGCATGGAGCCACTATTACGGGCACATTATACGCCAAATAAATAGCAACATTGCGCAATGAGATCCGCGAAAAACGGCGAGGTAAACTCTCTAAAGTTGTGCTGTTCCACCAGGACAATGCCCCGGCACACAAGTCCGCCGTTGCAATGGCTGCAATTCGTGATGCTGGGTTCAATATCCTTAAGCATCCTCCGTATTCACCAGATCTCGCTCCCAGTGATTTCTACCTATTTCCGAGATTGAAACAATACCTGAGAGGCCAGAAATTTGAAGACGACGACGCGGTAGTCGCTGCAGTACAAGATTTTTTAAGTACTCAAGATGAGACCTTTTTTAAAAATGGAATTTTAAGTTTAGAAAAAAGATATACTAAGTGTATTATGCTAAAAGGTGACTATGTCGAAAAATAAAATGACATTTAGTAAAAGTTGTTTATAACATACTCATTCTCACTTTTTATTGAACGCCCCTAGTATGATGAAAATTGCAATTATTTTATACGTGCCGCTCGTCACAAATCGCCAGACCGCTTCACTAAATGTGTCACATAATTTAAGGGCTGGCCTTGAATATGCGGATATCTTACTTTTTCGTTTCCCCAGGCGTCGCCCTAGCCATTCTGGAGAAGGCCGAAGTAATAATGCCGATAACGGACGCTAGCGGCCAGCCGACCACCGCCGGTACCGTCTCCGCGGGCTACCAGAACTTCCTGATCTGTATCGAGATGCTGGCGGCGGCCATCGCGCTACGTTACGCGTTCCCTGCGTCGGTGTATGCGCGTGCGCGCGACCCTCATCGCTCTGTCACTATGCAATCGATCTCTAGTAGCCTCAAGGTCAGTAATGTAGTATAAAGGCAGGTTTATACAGGGTCAGTAACTGACTTCGAATTCGAGACAAGTCAGCGCTGACCCGAGAAATACCCAATGTTAATTGATTTGAAGTCAGTACAGCGGTGGGAAGTCAGCGCTGACTTAAATATACGCACGCGAATATTTTGAGGTCAGTCGGCGCCCCCCGCCACCCGCGCCTACCCGCGCCAGTGGAAAAAACCCCGTGTAAATGGAGAAGTCAGCGCTGGGTCAGTCACTGTCGCTGTGTTGTAGGTTGACAACGCGTCTCGCTAAAAATGTCCCTTAAACTAAGCGAAGAAGAAACCTTGAAATTGGTGCAATTATATGGAGAAAACGAGTGCCTGTGGGATCTCAAATCTCTCAATTATTGCAACAGAGAAATGCGTGCAACAGCGTTGCGAAATAATATATATAATTCCTCACTGACTTCACAAACGTGTGCTCACCGTGTTAAGCTTACCACGACTACTGATTCCGTATAAACAAATGAAGTCATGGATGGCGCCAGTGTCGGCGCCGATACAGACTTGTGCACTGACCCTGTATAAACCTGCCTTAACCAGGGGGGTTTCACTCCGCAGTTTGGGTATGTTCGGCCGGCGCTCCTCCCGGGAGGAGTGTGACAGTAGGTTGTCGCGCGGCCTTCAGTACGCACGCTAGCCGCATCGCGCGTAATTAAGCATCCTTTATTCTGTGATTTTTGCAACAAACAATGACTTCTAACTAAACGATCTTATAAATAACTTACGTACTTACTAAAGGTAGTTTACTGAATTAATACACACTTTTATCTTTCTTCATTTATATATCTACCAAATATCGGCGAGTGGAAACCCTGTGCCCTTGGTTTCGGATCAGCGGTGCCCAACGGAATATGAACGCTCGTATCACACGATAAGTTCCAATTTCGCGTGCAAGCAGTAAGAGTACGCAAGTTTTTATACCTATAGTTGACTCTTGTTCGAGAGTGATCCTTCTGTACGTTAGTACTATTACTTATTCTGTAGTATAACTTCACTGTTCATTACCTATGAAACAGTACCGTGATATATCTGACTCACAAAAGTATACCATACCATAAAGGGGTTATCATTTTTTAATATACGCCTAAAAAAATTTTTTTATTTCTCGATGACTGATGAGTCACTCAACCAGGACCCTTCATTATTTTATGAAAATATGAAGAGTGAAAGATTACAGTAACACAAAGTTAACAAAGTTTAACACGTTCACTTTACCACATCTATTTTTAAACATTGTTTTCTTCTACATTCCAGGAGACAATGAACCCCAAGGACATAATGACCGATGCCTTCCACAATTTCCACCCGCAGTACCAACAATACACGCAGTACAGCTCCGGTAAGTGACGGCTTAACCCCCGCGTGCATGCCTCCCGCCTGGTCATTATTATTTGCTCATACCCTACCTGAATGAAGTGTTTAGTGCAGCTATAACTACCGCCGTGGTCACTAGGCTAGCATTGTTAGTTACGTTTCGACGTTTATACGAGATAGATATTCTACAAATATTGGTATTATCATATCAATAATCAGAAAAGATCTAACTAATATAAATAAATAGAAGGAATAGTTACTTGTAATCGTTGTACAAATCCTTTCCTTCATTATTTTGAGACATAATTATTTGTCGTTGTTAAACCTAACATATTGCCTTGTATAACGTAGACTAAAATCTTTTTTTTATTTATTTTAGAATCCTCGTACGAGAATTCCCTTTTATGATTTACATTATTTTCTTTCAGATGTCACTTCTCAACTGCCTTATGAGAAACTATAAGCTCTGCCATAGCTGTGCTGTGCATGAAGTGCATTGCTGTATTTGTGTCCGTTTCATACATTACATACATAATACGATTTAATATACGCCCGAGCATGGAAAAGCCACTAACTTGGATAACAAATGCATCTGTCAATCATTAAGTTATCACCAGACATCGGATTTAGGGAGCCAAATTCAATGACAAGTAGGGAGTTCCTTTATCAATAAATTCAACTGTCGACGATTTTCATACTAGTGATCGTCCCCAGCTTTGTTTGTATGTGTCTATTATTTTGGAAATGATGATAAAGTTCACTCATAGTGATTTCAAATGATAGCTGGTTAATAGGTACCATTGCACTATAAAAGTTACAATAAAGGAAAATAGAATTGATTTTTATTTTGTTTCATTTTTATACTTTCTATGAAGTTAAGTATGAAGTATCTTTTTCTATTTATTTTTTTATTTTCTTCAACTTCATTTTTTATTACTTTTACGGTCATCCCGTGAAACCATATATTTCAAACTAATTACAAACTTCCCTCGTTATATATGCCCTCTACCGAGAGACTTGTAAAAGTTGGCCTAGTAGCGCCATCTCTTGGTCCAGGTGAGCGGGTAGCTCCGAAGGAGTGTTGAAGTCTCTCGGTAGAGGGCATTAACATAGATGCGCTTTATCACTGCCTAATGTGATTATAACAGACTGAAGTGTACGATGTATGGGAAAGATTTGTCGCTAACTTCTAGACCAGTGATGGTGTAGGGGTAAGCACGCAGCACGGAACGCTGAGGACCTGGGTTCGATTCCCAGCATTGGTCTTTTTTCTGGGGTTTTTTCTGTGCATCTATATTTCAGTTTGTAATTAGTTTGAAATACTTTCTATGAAATTATATTTTTTTACAAACAAGACTTAGACATGGGAAAAGCATCTATAATTGAGTTTATTGATATATAGGAACTCCCTACCTGCCATTAAATTTTGCCTCCCAAATTCCGATGTCTGGATATCACTAAGGGCTTGATATTATTGTGCATAGAAATAAAACAAATGAACCATAATAAAAATATAACCAAATTGTGTTTTAGATACATACTATTCTTAATATATATAACTGACTTGAGGCTCGTTTCGAACGGAATTTCGGTGCTCGGTCACTTCTGAAATTATGCTATTTATAAGATATTTTTAAAATTTTATTTTCGTATTGTATGAGGTATTTGGCTAGTCCGAACTACGAATACACGCAACAATAATAAATATGTACATGCGGCTACATAAAAACTGCCTTAAATTTAAACATAAACACTAATATTAATAATGATACACAAATAAATATTTCTGATTTCTGATTTCTGATGATATCAAGAAATAAATCTATAAGACATGGTTTACGAAATTACTGAGGCTCAAGTAAAAGATTAGCTCTTGAGTTTAAGAATGCTAGCTTTGGAAACACGAGTTTGAGGAATCAAGACGTCCCATATACTAGGCTTCGGATTGTAAAACACACTTTCCCGAAATGTGACCTGTCTCAAAAGGTGCACTTTTCTCAAAATGTACACTTCCAAAACGTAAATATACTTAATACGAACAATTTCCCAAATTGTACACCTTTTCCCGTAATGTACTCTGTCTAATTGAACACTTTTAAGAAGTAGTCTAGTCTGTAGTCTTTCTTTATATCATAATCACAGATAGTTAACACAGAATTTTTAAGATAAGCAGAAATTGGGAATAAACTGAACATGGAAAATGGTAAGGTTACCCTTGTGTTAAAAGAAAACATATAATTTGAAAATATAATTAGAAAAGCGCGCTTAATGAGGATACCACCCGGAATGTGTTTCATTGAAGAAAGTTGCCTTCTGGAAGTACATTTTTTGAGAAAATGTACATTTTGGGAAAGTCTGTTTTACGATCCTAAGCCTCGAATTAGTTCACACTAGAAGCGCCCGTTTGCATTTGTGTACATTAAATTCACATCTCCGTGCGTTTCCAAAACGTGGACTTTTAAATAATTTGTACGTACTGTAAAGATATTCGCGTAGTCATGCTGAGAGGATCGGGCTAATCATTGCCATGTAAATTAGATTTTGTACCTAATGCCTATAGTATCGAAGTGTCGTAAGCATTTTGTAGTGTAAATGTTTAATTTTCTGTGATTTTATTCATTTCTTTTGTATTTTTTTGTTACTCGATTAGTTTGCGGATAAAATCCAATAGAAGAAGCTAGGCTTGATTACGAAAAATGTTAAAGTGATTTCGTTTTTTGAAGTATTTTTTTTTTATTGTAGAATAGTTAGTGTCTTATGACAGTATAATTTTATTTTTGCATGAATACCACGGTATTTACTGCATTTATGCTACACAGGGTCAAGAAACTTCTGTACTCTTGCCTAAAGTTTTAGTGCAGAGACCAAAGAACGGTATTTGAAATTATCCACCGTTTTCCGACTCAAGACAGCTGTGAATATGCTTTGTAATTATCGCCGTCTTGTGAGATCAATAGAGCATAATATTGACTAGTTGGCCTTGGATTCTAACATAGAAGAATTGACTTTATTATAACGTGTAAATCTAAAAAAAATACTTATGTTTTTCTATTTTAAGATTATTGTTATTTTAATGTTACGTGACTGTTCTTAATCTTTCATAAATATATTTGTTTCATATCTACACAGTTTTAAAAACTCCAAAATTTGCAGATTAGATTTAAGTTTCAGTTTTTTTATTATTATCCGATAACCGTTTCAATTATTCAACACATTGTATTAGGCTTCTCACTAATAAATAAAAATTAATTTTGTCTTTAAAATTATAATATTTTATTAACTCGAAACTTTATGAATCTAAAAAACTATCAGCGTTGGAAGGAAGCAATGAAGGTAAGAATCCTTATTAGTTTGACATGTCATGCTTTTTGACTCTTAATGTTTATTTGCCAGCATGCTGCATACGATGTTTGTGTTGTCATTGTCATTTATTCATTTCATTACCATGTCTCTATAATAATTTACTGTCTGTATTTGATTATAAATGATATAACTTCGATAAATTACATTTAAAAGAATCAAAGAAACAACATCAATTTTCATATTAAATATTAAGAAATTTTACACATTTTTTTGTCTTTTTGCGTGTAAAGTTGTCTAGTTGGTCACATTTGAGTTCGAAGCTGGTCACAGACTGACTATTTCACATTACTCTGTGTTTTCCTAAATCACACATGTATGACATCGAGGTATCATGTCGGCTTATTAAATAATCATCACAAAATATGTTACGAGACAGTAACATAGCACAATCTGCCGCCTCCCATCATATATTTCAAAAAGGATAGATTTCTCCAAAGTATTTCAAGACTGAATATCTTTGAAATATTTGTTGGTGATTGTAGTACTTACAACTTGATTCGAAATTAAAAGTACTAAGACAAGTATATCGATATCCTTCCAAACTCGTACCTTTCTGAAACTTAAGTCAAAACCAGCGTTCGAGTACGATATAAGTATATATATTATGAACACTTGAACAGACCAATCAAATATCAATAATCATAATTGTAGCTGTTTGGGGAAAAATCTCGAGCAGCAGACTCTTAAAGCAAGCAGGTTTTGGACTTATTTTATTATAAACAAATAATCCGTAAAGTACTTCGATTGGAGACCCTTAGCCTGTGAAAACTAGATTTTGTTTTGTATCAGAAAGCGCCACAGTTTTCTATCGGCACCAACAGATATTCCTATTTTTCACTGGGGCTATACTTCGGTTATTTTAGCATTAGAAAGAAGGTAAGCGATCTTGACTTGTGTCTTTTTATTAAAGACTACTTTTAAAAATAAGTCCTAGCTTATGTTTTTTTAACAATTAGCAAGAACTTAATGGTCTTTTACATTTTTTTTGGTTTCATAAGTAATAGTTACTATATTTTTAAAAGCGTTTTTCAATAAAAAAGACTCATCTAGATTGTTAACCCTTTTTCTAATATTAAAGGAAACGAAGTACTTAGAAGAGTCTCCTATCGCGCGTTCGCAACAATCTGTAATATTTTGTCTGTATAGTGATGCGAGGCGGGGGCGCGGCAACGGGTTTGGACAAGCGTGTCGACGAGGGCGCGACGCCTACGCCTCGGCCGCCGCCCCAGCGCGTCGCTACCATCTCCCACGCAACCAACTACCACGAGAAAACCACGCTACTCAGCTCCGACGATGAGTTCCAGTGAACAATTGAAACACCCCAGCGCCTGTAAACCTAAACTATGCATTCTGGTTCTCAAATCGACAGATAAAGCGCAAGACCTGGTTACCTAGAACGGCTTCGTGAGGAGCTTCGAGGTTCTTCCTCGTTGAGAAAACTATGCTCAGTCGAACCATTTGATTCCTAACCTACTGTGTTATACGGTCACACAGTTGTCACAGTAAATGGCATAATGTTTTCCCTTGTGAAGCAATGTGATCTCACTATGACATTTTCTGTGAAAAGGTCCCACAGTGGGTTACGATTCAGTTGGTTCAATAGTACCAGTCGCCAACACTTAGGGCCGTAATCCATTGAGACGCTCGCGCTATGACAACGTTGCCACTACGTATCCTATACAAATTTGACGTTGCCAAAGCCCCTCTTTCACAGAAGAACCATTGATTTGTACCATTAATGGTACTACTGGGAATAAGGCAGGTTAATATTATTTTATTAAGGTTACTTATTATTTATTCTATTTTACTACTAGTCCCTCTTATAGTCCCTTATTTGTTACGTTAGGCGTATTTATTTAGTAAAGTCGTACTTTTTTTATTTATTCCACTTTATAACTAGGCCACAACAATGCTAAAAATACATATAATTAGATAAGAGTTTTTATTTTATTTTGCCGGACTTATTTCAATTAATTAAGTAAACCCGACCATAACGCTTGTATTTTATACAATGGTATTAGTGGGACAAAATTTCCTGTAGTACCATTAATTGTACTAATCAATGGTACTACTGGAAAAGGGGCCAAAGCACCGCCATGTGAGTTAACTGAAATATCAATCTTAATTATTGGAAACCGTATCTGGTGACGTTGCCGGTCGTGGCATTATGCTAAGGTCTTGAATATTATTTATTATATATTTAATATTATTGAAAGCGAATGGTCAGAGTATTGGCGACTCGTGTAAAATATATTGAAATACGAATCCAAATAGCTTCATATTCACTCAGGTTCTATGATTGCAGTTCCAAATAGTTTTCAAATTAGGTACGAAGATAATTTCAACTTAATTCAAGTGTTCAATTGACTAAGAGCACTTTGAACGCCACGAGACAAGTTTCTTCACATAATAGAGAGTTAATTGTGTACTCAAGTTGAAAGAACCAGAATGTTTATCATTCCCTCATCCAAATGGAGTATCGGCGTTCGCAAGATCTCTTAACAAGAGCTGATTTTCATTTCGATGTCAATGTTAAAACTATTTAAAGTAAAATAAACTACAATACGAATTAACACATCTGCCGTAAATATTAAAATTTATACCGTAGCACTGATCACCATATATTACACTTCTCTCTGTAAGCTAATTCTAAATGTCTCAGGTGTCATTTACCGTAAGTACCATTGCTTTTTATCACGACTGTCTCGAATTTAACAAACTTATAATGGCTGCGGTTAGTGGACAAGCCCGTATTTGTCGAACTTGAATGAACGACAATAATGCACCACCTGATGTTTCGAACCGTTGTGGCAATTTTTCGAAGGTTTGAATTATCAGGTGGTATATTAACCGCACCCCTTATAATAAATCTTCAAATGAGGTTCACTAAGTGAAAAAAACCATGTCTCATGCTCATAGTACCTAAACCAATGTTAGTGTCCTTTTATATTATGTTTAAATTAAAAGCATTTCTTTGGGATATGAATAGACGCGAACAATTTATCCCGAATATTAGGTCAAAAATTTGCAACAGGATAAAGTGTCTCGTGTTTGTATTCTAAAAAGAAATGCTGGGATTAAGTATAAATGTTTACCAGTTGCCTTTCGCTGTGTTGATGTTTACACGTAAACGACGATACCACGACGACCACGGCTCGATTAAAGTGAATAAATGTGTATAGTGTAAGTAGGTACTATAAAACGATAAAACATACCCACTGATATAAAAATCAAAAAAAGCGTGTTAAAAATATCGCCCCTCCGCGAAAATCAGATACAAGCTAATCATAGACCTTAGCGAAATTATGTTACCTAATTAATATTATGTAGTATCAATTAAAAGCACGTTTAATGTGTTTTAAATTAACAATGTTTAATTTAAACGAAACATAATGGCTTGTGAACCAGAGCGTTTCGGAAAAAAAGTGCAAAAGTAGGAGGGGCGATATTTTTGACGCCGAGTATACTTTTATAATAAAGGTCAGTGACCATGCCGAATGTACAGAAAATAGCAATCCATGTAGGTAGATATGACGGCAACTATTCTGTAGGTAACGCAATTTAAGATGGAGCTTGAAAAAGTACCAGATAGTGCGCCACCGCCTACCTATTTGTTACTTAACTGTCTGTCTTTATGTATTTTAATATAAATATCCGATATTGATAATCGAAACTACACAAAAAGTAAGAAAGCATATTTAAGTACCTACCTCACAGAACTAATGATAGAAGGAAATGTTACGCGAGCGAAAATCGATTGCCGTAAAAAAGTTATACATTTATCTTATTTGTTCTGTCTGTTACGAATTTAACTTTTCAAAAAAACGGGTCATTCATTATACAGGGTTATTTGTAATTCACTGACATCCTCTTAACCCTGAATTCCGATCACTCAAACAAAAGTTTTTTGAATAATTTATTGAATCAGGCGTTACTTTGCGGAGGTCCATATTAATGAACTAAAACAATTACTTTGCTCACCCGCGACCTTACAATAGTTACGTTTATGCAAGAAATGTGCGTTCATGCAGTTCCTCCACCTCCACACTGTACGAACACACACAAATCACATAAACCCAACCATCACCACCACCAAGCTACACTGACGCGTTTCGAACTCAACCAGAGCTCATCTTCAGAGTTACCACAACCGTATGCTATGCTACCAAATGTTAAACTAACAAACCAAAACAAATGTTTTAACTTGTCACTGTAACTTCTCAAGTACCCACTTTATTTTTCTTATTCTCAAACTACCCCACAAAAATTAACTTTTATTGACATATTATAAAACTACCTTGAATTTTTTTGTTTATTTATTTATAAGGCATATTTAATTAATACTAACTGTTCAAATTCGACCCAAGCCGTAGTAAAGGAGAAGATACTAAATTTACCTGTTCATTAATAATAGACCCCATAGTGTTGTACCTAATTATTTCCATGCATTCCAGAGCATCCAGACGCAACCCCTTGCCGCAATAATGTAACACTTCATAAGAATCTGAATCTAACAATGAATGATTTGATTCCAACAAATGTTTTGCAAAATTCGATCTATCTGGATGCTCATTCCTATATGCCGAAACATGCTCTTTAAATCTAGTATTAAAACTTCGGCCTGTCTGTCCTAGAAGCAGGCACGGTTAGTAAATAGCATGCTTTACGCTGCGTTACCTTCTCAGTCTACTAACAAATATAGATCTAGCATCTCTTACGTTGGGGGGTTGTCTGATAAGATTTATGGCATTTTAAAATCAAACAATATTAATGTTGCCTTTAAGACTAACAACTCTTTGTACTCTAGGCTATGTAACCACAAAGAACAGGTAGATAAGGGAACTAGATCGGGGGTATACAAGCTTACTTGTAATGACTGCAATGGGATATACGTAGGACAGACAGGCCGAAGTTTTAATACTAGATTTAAAGAGCATGTTTCGGCATATAGGAATGAGCATCCAGATAGATCGAATTTTGCAAAACATTTGTTGGAATCAAATCATTCATTGTTAGATTCAGACTCTTATGAAGTGTTACATTATTGCGGCAAGGGGTTGCGTCTGGATGCTCTGGAATGCATGGAAATAATTAGGTACAACACTATGGGGTCTATTATTAATGAACAGGTAAATTTAGTATCTTCTCCTTTACTGCGGCTTGGGTCGAATTTGAACAGTTAGTATTAATTAAATATGCCTTATAAATAAATAAACAAAAAAATTCAAGGTAGTTTTATAATATGTCAATAAAAGTTAATTTTTGTGGGGTAGTTTGAGAATAAGAAAAATAAAGTGGGTACTTGAGAAGTTACAGTGACAAGTTAAAACATTTGTTTTGGTTTGTTAGTTTAACATTTGGTAGCATAGCATACGGTTGTGGTAACTCTGAAGATGAGCTCTGGTTGAGTTCGAAACGCGTCAGTGTAGCTTGGTGGTGGTGATGGTTGGGTTTATGTGATTTGTGTGTGTTCGTACAGTGTGGAGGTGGAGGAACTGCATGAACGCACATTTCTTGCATAAACGTAACTATTGTAAGGTCGCGGGTGAGCAAAGTAATTGTTTTAGTTCATTAAAAGTTTTTTGTTTTACGACTTTTTAAAATGAAGCACTTTTTTCCCATACAAATACACAGAGTATCGTAAAAATACGAGGTAATCTCAAATTTTCAAAACGTTATTACACCATAAATATTAAGTTATGACAAAAGCCGTAAAACAAAAAAAACATTTGTTTAAGTGGTAGGAGTTTGTTAAAAGGATGCTAGTGAATTACAATTAACCCTGTAGAGGTGGTTTAAAAAGGATTACATTTTATGACAGCAAGAGAGTGGAAGGAAATCAAATGATTAGTTTTGTGACCTACTTATTTATAGATCTCATTAATTTGGCACATCGCATTTTTTTATTGTTCCACATTTCGAGAACTGAAAGGACCACTTGCTGTTAAGTTGTAGATAATTGGCTAAGTAAAGTTTTTTGAAGAGGTGCTATATATATTTTTTTTCGACAGTCGGCGTTCTGGAGATCGAGAAACTGCAGCTGTTTTATTTTTATCTCCTATTGTTTACTGGAAATATTTTTTTGAGTGTTTGAGATGACATTTGTGAGATTTTATGGTTGACAAGCTATTCGCGCTCAGAACTTAGTAGAAACAGAAAAAAAAACCGAAGTGAACTGTCACTGCTGTCAATGTCAAATCGTTTGCGTTTCGTTTGCTTTGTGTTTTGGTGTGCTCAGTGTGATTTTTTGACTATTTTTATCAACCTCGCATAAAATCCGGACTTTCAATTTTACCGCATTTCTCCACGACCTATGCACTTATTGGATCACGATTGAATACTTTCGATCACTATTTTGGAACTGATTCTTGGACAACGCAAAGCAAACGACACCATGAACGAAACGCAAACGGTTAGATTACATTTGACATTGACAGAAAGCGACAGTTGAATTCGTTTTTTTTTCTATTTCTTCTTAGTACTGAGCACGAACCGCTTGTCAGCCATAAAATCTCACAAATGTCATCTCGAACACTTAAAAAAATATTTCCAATAAATAAAAGGAGATAAAAATAAAACAGCTGCAGTTTCTTGGTGTTGAAGTCGACCACTGTCGAAGAAAAATATAATTAGCATCTCTTCAAAAACTTTACTTAGCCAATTGTTGTATAAAAATATAAACTGTTCGGTTTCGAAATTTGCATGTATATTTTCGAAAAATTGTTGCAGATGTCAGAAAAAATAGGCTTCTTACAAACCGCGTTTATGGCTCAATCTGGGAGAAAGTTTCAATCGCCGTCGAAGAAGCATGCGTGGACCAAAAACTGCTTTGAAGAGAAGAAGTAATGAAGTAGGTATTTACAATTACATTTCAATATTACGGCTATGGCTTCTACGGCGGTTGAAACGCTCGGAATAAGCCGCAAGCTTCGCCGTCCAGTTCAGAAATTCTAATGGCGTTTACTGATGAGCAAAATTTAATTAGCTTTAGATAGAACTCTTTGACACTAGTGCTCGACTGTACGTCAACTTTATCACCAAGTTCCTAAAAGTATCCAAATCTTGCCTAAAACCAAAGAAGCGATCGTGTAAGTATATAGATAAATAACTTTGTAAAGATTTTTCGGCTTATATTCTATTTTGCTCTCTGTTTTTTGCTCCTAGTTCATTTAATAAACATAAAGTTTGTATGCACTGGGAGCAAGAAAATTGACGCAGAGAGGAATAAACCTTTCCGCACTGGCATTACAAAGTTGCTTACAAATTTCAGATTTGCTTTTCATGACAATAAAAACTTTCTTTAATCAGGAAAATATTTTTAAAATGCAAATAGTTTTTTAAATAGATACAAATATAAAATGCTTTTCTAATATTCTCTGTGTTGGTGTTAAAAGTACCCGTGTAGGAGTTAGTTAATAGAAAGTTCCGTGTTAGGGTAACCTAACCTTTACGTACTAATAAATGAGTTTTTCTGTGAATAGGTACAGTTGACTCATACAAGGAAACGTTCAGAGCCAAACAATATTTTTTAACTCGCTGGTTTTATAATTTATTGCAAATTCAGTGTCATTTGTGTCAGTTGCTGTACCTACTTTAGTATATTTCATTTAAATCGGTACAATCACGGACGTTGTTGAGTTGAGCTAAAATGGAACACTAACTAACATTACTGCTCAATTTTAGCAACATGCTTGTGAAGACTGCTCCGAGCGCAATTGTCATGTTCATATGGCAAGTTCCATGTCACTTTTAAAGAGCGTATTAGGCGAACGAAGAATTCTAGCGACCGTCTAGACAAGGACTCCATATAGGCTCAACAATCCAAGTCTAACGGTACCTACTACCACAGTCGTGTTGATTACTTTAATGGAACTATTGCGAATCCTTTTTCGCCTTTCGTCACTTTTTTATAAAAACTCGTTACTCAAAATCGACAATCTGCCCAAGTTAACTTAACTAAGTGTGCATCAAGGTTCATTTTGGTTTATACAGTCAAAACCGTTTATAGCGACACCAATAAAATTACAACGACATATTGGATGTAACGACCAAGAAAAAAACCTAACGCTATCTTACTTATATACCAAAGTAACACTGGTTACACTGACCAACCGTGTTTAACGACCAAATATTGCTGTCCCTTGAATGTCGTTATAAACGGTTTTGACTGTAAGTATATTGATTTTTGATCGAGCTTTTTACAAAGTAGTGATGTTATATATTCCTTTGCAAGGCCCTGTCCAGGGGGGGCACACTTACATATATCACACTTTTCATGCGACTACAGCGATCTCTGGTGTTTTATTAAAGAACTAAATTAGCGGCCATCTTGGTTGACTTGTCAAACTTGTCAGTTGTCATTCATCGGCCATGGCCATGGCGTACCAAATTGTACGGTCAAGGACTTTAAATGATAGGCCACTTGCCAATGTTCGTATTTTAGCCGTATAGTGCAAATCGGGTTAAGCCGCTTATACTTCGTATATGCTGATTTGAATTAGACGGCTAAAATACGAATAGTGGCAATTAGCCTATCAATTAAAATTACGCGTAATTATAGCTGTACATCACTACCAACATATACATATAGATAGGTATACATCTATAGATACGTCACATTAGTTCTTGACCAGGGCGTAGGGCAGCAGCACCTTCCATACATGCATATTTGACCATAGAGTTGCCACTGTTGTTTATATAATATCACAATACTCTTTGGTCCTGTCTCACTTGTACCTAATCTACGAATAATAATTACCTACCTATTATACGTAGGTTGCACGTAATTAAATTATTCTAAAGTTAATTTCAATAGAATCTGACAATCTTTTAGATGCCTTCTTAGACGTCTGATTGTTTAGGTTCCTGAAGAAACAATTATACTTAATTGAAAACTAATAAAAAAAAATACCATCACTAATAGGGACCTAGACAATTCGGTGTCCATGTCAGTTGGCTAGAAGTATCTACGAGATTGTCAGATTCTGATCTGGTGCGAAAATAAAACGCAGTAGTTCAATTGACAACATTTCATATTTTTAAGACTATAATTTGATTCGTTCTCTGTATTCTGTTTGGAAAGAGAAAGACGCTGATAGTTTTAAATTTTCACTAGGATTATTAATTAATTTGTTACAATTTTTTAAAGATGTGCTAATTCTAAAAGAGCGTAACGATAGAATAGATCCATTACTTTTGTCTAGTCTCTATTAAAAAAAAGTGATGACATAAATTTGACGTTAAGGTTGTTATAAATTTAAAATTATGACAGCTCTTTTCTAGTGAAAAGGGTAAAGGAAACATATCTATTCTGTGGCACTATTAGTAAGTACATATTATGTTTTTAAATTTGTTGTATTTTTTTAAATATGGAGAAATAAATTATAATAAATATTTTTCCGTGTTCAGGAGGCGAAACTCTTTCGATTCCTGCAGTAATTTTCAGGTGTTAAAAAAATGAAAGGTTGTCAATTAAAGGTATACTGGCGAAGGAACTACTAGGAATTATATAATCCGTTTTAAATGTATTTTAATAAGTTATTAGTTATTCACAAATTTATGAATAATTTATTTATACCTTTACTTACATGCCGGTATGACATATAAACGGATACATCTAATTTAATGTTTATTAACTTAATAGTTTAGTTGTCTATGTGTATGTGATTGATTACCTTACCTTAGATAACAATTTATAATTCTGTATACCGTAATTTTATTATGCGTACGCCTAATGTATATTATTCAATTTATATTCTAGCTTTATAAAAATCACGCCACACTGATTCTCATGATTATTTATACCTTTGCCAAAAGTAATTTCTTGTCTTCGTCGTGCTAATGAACTAAGTATTTGACAGCAAATGCCCTCTCTGCAATTACCTTTTCGCTTCCATTTGATTGCCATCGAACTGCCATCGCTTTCACCTATCATTTAATCATACGAAATGTCATTTACGATAGTGGTGAAAGCCAACTGTGGTGCACATACAAGTTACTTTCTTATCCGTGTACTTAGTTCTCAATACCATTAGTAAATAAGACTTAAGTACCTATGTATTTAAAAATCTTTTAAGAGTAAAAAACCGAAATTAAATGTCACGGCACAATTCACACCAATTAACCTAGTCCCAAAGTAAGCAAAGCTTGTGTTATGGGGTACTGGTACATGTCGGATTTTTTTAGGTTATGGTCCTTCTAATATATTTATGCGATACGAATAAAATGGCGAATCTTCTTTAATCTAATCGGCGTGCACCGCAGTGTGGCTCTGCCCTTATGATCCTTTACTTACCTATTTAATTTTGTTATAAACATTGTGTTTTAGATTTTATATAAAATAACGCTTATTTTTTGAAATTTATGGTTGTCAATTTTAAAATTAAGGACGACGACTTAACCTGATTTTTGTGAACATTCCACCTTAATATATTTCTTCGGTGTTCCGATGTCGTAGTTTCATTTGGACCATTAACTAGCACCATTACGGTACTGCTATTATATCGTAATGGTGCTAGTCAATGGTGTAAATGAATCTACGGGGTTCCGACACGACATTGATTGCCATGGCTTAATTATTGTAGAAAGGAGGATAAAATTGACGTCAACTCGTACTACACAGATACAATTGAGTACAGATGTAAAAGCCGATTGTTGTTTGTTGAATTGGCTAGTTCTACTAGCGTTTCAACCGCTATCACTCTCCTGTCGCATATATTAAGTAAATGAGCGACACCTAGCAGAAGGTTTTTATATAACGATACAGCGTGCTTGTGGTATAATTTTAATTTGTTGAAATTTCACTCTAGCTGTAGCTTATTTCTTACGTATATGCGACAGGAGAGTGATAGCGGTTGAAACGCTAGTAGAACTATCCTGTTGTCCGTTTCATCAATAGTAATGCCATTGTGATCAAGACCGGTTGAAAAGCTGTAAGTTTGCGCCCTTTAAATTATTAAATTTAGGAATGAAGGTGATAAAATAGGCCAATGTAATCTAGACTTAAGAAATTGCTTCCTTCATTCCGGATTACGAATTGAAATTATTTTTGTAACTGAAATAGTAAAATTGAAGGTGCAAACGACACAGTTCTCAAAGTTTTGTGAATCATTGTTGAATGAGATTTTAACAGATAATGTTAGATATATGAATTAAAATGTTTTAGCTCCAAGTTTTAATGTAAGTAAATATCTACATAACAATATTGATATATTAGTTACTGTGTTTCATTTATCGCATGTCTGTTTATATTTATGTAGGTAGCTACCTAATCTTAAACTCGTACCTGACACTGGAAGGATCCGATAGTTGGGCTATTCATCAAAAATATTCTGATATTTTTTCCTTTAACACTTTACAAATAAAATTTATCAAACTGCAGCCTATTTGGGGAAAACAAATCAAACAACACAATCATAAATCCTTTTTTTTATTAAAAATATACTGTTACAATCACCATGTCTGTTGTACGGAGGCATGGCGTTACATTACATGATTGCTTCCAATTTAAAAAATATTCAAACTTTAACAAATTTTAAGTGCGTTTGGTAACACAGGTATAAAAATACTTTTCAAAACTAGGACATCCAACAGTGTGTTTCGATAAATATTATTCAACTTTCATATAATATAGCAGGTATTCGTTACTATTGCGTCTAAAAAGGTTTCTATGAAGCACAGTGGCGTAGCGACAGGGCAAGGAGGTGGACCGCCCTGATATAGATACAGTCGAGTTCTCCAATATCTGTACAGCCAACCGTTCATAAATATATAAACATGAACCTTATGTTACGTTAATAAGGTATATGTACAGATATTTATGAACGGTTGGCTGTACAGATATTGGAGAACTCGACTGTACATAAGCAAAAGGTGGATTTGGTAATAGGGCGTCGCTGCGAGCATTCATTTCGCTCCAAATATGTATCGGACAAAAACTCGACTTCGAAATATAGATTGAGATGAGAATGAGAGCAAGAGTGATCTAAACTATTCGTTTATTTCCTATCTGAATCTCACGTTAGTTTCTTAATGAACATCGAATGCATCAATTTGGTGAAATTATTGATTATGCTCGAGCGACCTTGTTAGTTACGCCACTGATGAAACATGTTATAAGTATTTCGTTAATACAAATCTTTCAATGCTCTAGGTATACTTTTCTCATCGTGTCACAAAATAGTGCATTTTAAATGTTTCGTAAAATATTGTCTGTTACGATGGAGTCCAGGGTTTTTTACGTACATTTTCTATTTAAAATATTCATGTCAATTAAGTATGAAGGTAAAGGCGATTGAAAAATATAGTATCTACGTAAGATTAAGTTAGAGGTGCTGCAAACTTATTAAAAGCGCTAGAACTACCCCATCAGTTAAGTATTAGCTTAACATCAAATCTTGCACTATCAAGTTTTGGGTTATTTTTGAGTTTCAGGCGACAAGAAAACTTTGCGTGGACGTTAAATCGTTCAAAATATTTATTTTAAAAATCATGTTTAACATATTATTCTACCTACCTAACGTTCTTGAGCGCCGACTTTAAACGCGCGAAATTCAATTATTAATGGGATCTCCTTACTTCAAGTCTCGCGCAGATATTCTTATGATGTATTCCCAGTATTCCTACTAATTGTACCTAGTTAGTAGGAATACTTGGTAAGTAGGTATATTAAAATCTATTTTCTCTGACTAGACGGTACGCACATTCTGCATGAGCGCCATCGGGTAAATCCTAATATGTACAGGTATTTCAAAAATAACCCTTATTGGTGATGATAATTATTATAACTTTATGTAAAATCTGTGACTTCGTGTGATATGAAAATATTTATCATCGCCTTTGTTATGCTTTTTCTGTATAGAAGAGTGCTGTACTATCGATAAAATTACTGTATAGTGTGAGGTAGTTCTGGCATTCAATTAATTATGAAACAAATTTAGAATTACATTTTTGATCTTAAATTAAGAATTTAGGGTTTAATTAGGTACGAGACAGGTACAATATCGAGTAACAAAGCTACAGTGGCAGCATTTCTTAACATTATTTAGGTAAATATATTAAAATCTAATCACCTAATGCCACCGTGTTAAAGGCATCTAAATCACAATTCCTAATATGGCTAAGCCCTAGCGAAAGAGAAAAAGAGATATGCAAAAGTTCACAACTTAGTTTTTAGTCTCCCATTCATTGCTACGTTGTACCAATTGTTAACACTGATAGGTTTCCGCCAAATTTTGCACACTACCAAAGTAAAACTTTTTTTTAATTATGTGGCTGTATCAATGCAGCAATTGAGTGAAAGACATTTGCATGTCACTTCGTAGCCCTCCAATATACCAACCTAAACTTCATCAACCCATTTCTTAATTATTATAAAAGCTGCTTTGTGAAGCTTTCAAGCAAAACTAAGCTTAATGACGCTAAAAGTAACGTCGCCCAATCAGTAGCTAGCGCAGTTACTTTTTAAATATTTTGCGCCCATCCAACGCCTCGCCTCGAAAACTGTTATTTCTTAAAATAATAAATACTTACTTAGGTACTTTATTTCAGTTTTTACGCCTTCAGGCAAAGGTTTATGCTGTTAAGGCCCAGCGCCATACATGTCTTTTGACTTATTTCGATGTGGCATTGAGCATAATATTAAATCATTATAAAGTTTACAATTTGTAAATTAGATTTGATGTGGGGGGCGTCTATTTTCTATTTTCTTCAAATATTATATTATTATTACAATCGACTACGAAAATAACCGCTTTTTCAGCTTATTGCATATAATATATAAACAAAATGCACACATCTCTTTGTAAGAAGTGGACGGTACAGTCGTGGAAACTGAATTCCGTACCAGGATGGAACCTTTTTGTTGCAAATGTCATGTAGACATTCCCTACATCTGCCAAAGAAATCATCGGAAAATTGACTGTGAAGAGGTTCCACCCTGGTAAATACGCGATTCAGTTTCCTCAACTGTACCTACGTAGGTGTCTACGGTTATATAAAGGCGAGGCAAAGGAGACAATCGCAGCCATCCTAGCTTCCTACAGCAAACAACCAAATAACAAGACTCTTTTAACAACACTTTCCATTGGTGCATGGGCACCTGCAACCTCACGGAACGTGGCATCAGTGACACGCAATGTACATTAGTTATACCAGAAAAGTCGAAGAAAATACTTACAGCTAAATACAATGTGCGAGTAAGCATAAAAAGAGCTAAATTATACCTACCTACCGTAAAACTGTGCACAGGGAACGGACTGGATTCACAAATTGAGCAATGACGAAATTTTAGGTAAGTACCTACGTGATAGAATGTATGTATGTTATGTTATGTTTTGACAATTGAAAAGTGAAAAACTGACAACTACACATTGTATGAGAAATAAATAAGTCGAGGAATATTTTTTCTTCTCTTAGTTATCTTTCTTTTTACTAGGTATATTAACAAGAGAAATATAAAATAAAAGTAAAGATGGTATTGTTTTAGTCACATACGTAGGTATAACATTGAATTGTCAGCTTCTCAATCCATTAAAATTGACGAAATGTCTACATACTTCTAAATTGGAGTGACTATTCGATTTCGGAGCGTTTTGACCGCCGCGTTTTTTTTCATTAGTGTCGACGTAAATATTGCAGAAGGGGATGATGATCAGAGTTAACTTTTTATATACAAAATGCACAACGACCGCTTTAGCCTAGTTGCTAGTGACTCTGCCTACGAAGCAAGAGAGGTCCTGGGTTCAAATCCCGGTAAGGGCATTTATTTGTGTGATGAGCACGAAATATTTGTTCCTGAGTTATGAATGTTTTCTTTGTATTTAAGTATTTATTTATCTATATAAGTATGTTTATCGTCGTCTAGTACCCATAGTACAAGCTTTGCTTAGTTTGGGACTAGGTCGATTTGTGTAAGATTGTCCCCTAATATTTATTATTTATTTATTAAATGTGTGGCGGTACCGAGGCTTAAATAAATAAATAAATATCACGGGTCAATTCACACCAATTGACCTAGTCCCAAAGTAAGCTAAGTAAAGCTTGTGTTATGGGTACTAGGCAACGGATAAACATACTTATATAGATAGATACATACTTAAATAAATATTAAACACCTAAGACCCGAGAACAAACATTCGTATTTTTCATACAAATATCTGCCCTGACACGAGAATCGAACCCGGGACCTCAAGCTTCGTAGTCAGGTTCTCTAACCACTAGGGCCATCTGGTCGTCTGGTCTAGGCTTAGTCTGATTTTATCCAAAGTTGTCGCGATTTATCATTATTTTACAGCAATAATCGAGTGACACTAATGAAATTTAAAAAATGCTGACAAAACGCTCTGAAATCGACCCATCATCGCTCGTTTGTGAAATGACTGAATGTGACTAAAAAAAGTACATAAATTAAGCTTTAAAAGCGCATGATAATTGAATGACACGCTATCTAAATATAATTTACAGCTTTTATAAATAGGTATAATAGTGCTAAGTACATATCGTTTTCATTTTTAGAATAAGTTACTCGTATCCATTAATCTGAACCAGCCAGAATATTCTTAATCATTTATTTTTATCATAATTGTTTATTATTTTCGCTTCATCACATCACACGCTATATTATCAACTGAGGTACCTTATCCAGTGACTTTAGACAAGTTGCATTTAAGCGTTACGGCCCCATTACGACCAATGACTAAGCGTGACCGAACTGTGTTTTGCAGCGCTCTGTGAAAAACTGTATTTAAAAAAAAAGTTAAACAAGTATGTCATTATTATTCATTCATTCAGTGGCGCGACGACCGAATTTTTCGTTCCTCACGCAATGTAAGTATTTCAAAATCGCTCACCCGTTGTGCTGAGGCTACTCCGAAATTTGAAAACGAAATTCGTATCGTACCGTCTCAGTCGCTCTTGTATTAAATACTATTAGCACGAGCGACGGCACGATAAAAAGTTCTAGTTTTGAACTTCGTAGTTACCTAAGGCCAGCCTGTTAATGTTGGGCAAAACGAGCGCAAAGCTTTCGCGGGTAGAATTTAACTAGCGACATTTATTATTTAGGTTAGTCGGTGTCTTGTCTAAAGCCACATTCGAAGTGCACTTTGTTCGATTGGTCTCCTTCCACTATTTCTATTTCAGTTCCATTGAGAGAACATTGAACCTATCTTATCTTATAATTGGGGGTCCTTTCGGATATGCTTCTACCCGTAAGGATCTTTTGTGTAATTACCTACAGCTCCTTCGCACTTTTGTCACCTTGTCCATAAATTGGATGATTTGACGTAGGTAGCGGTAGTGACTTGACGTCTCTAGGTGCGGCATATCCGTCGCCAAAAGACTCTCTCATTCTTAATTTGGCGAGGGCATCACATTCACACATGATGTGTTCCATTGTTTCGTCTTCCTCGCCACATATTCTACAATCTTCATTGTCTTGTAGTCCCATCTTTACTAGTATTATGTTTAGTTTCAAAGTGACCTGTAAACGCCACGACGATGTGTCGTTGTTTCCTGCTGAGTGACCAGAGTCGATGAAGCCTTTTAAATGCTTTAGACCTGCCAGTGTTTTCCACTCTTGCTGGTATTTGAGTCTGGTGTGGTTGGCATTCTTTATGGTTTCCTGTGAGAGTCCCATATACGGTTCAGGTCCAATGTCCTTGCTCATTGAAGCCTTTGTGTCCTGGGATCTATACCAGTCTCACTTTGTTGCGCCTGCCAAGCTTGTTTAGTGTTTGTACTCCATTATGAACATTGAACTTAAGTCTTTACAAGGAACTACTTGGTTGGACTTTTTCAAGTTAGGCAGACCAGGTATACTTACTAGTCTGACTATATTTATGACACTTCCTACAAGACTTAACAAAACAATAAGGCTGATTGTCAGAATGATTTGTGACGTAGTCCTTTAATGTTTTAAACTATACAACTGACATTGAACCGTAGGTAGATAAAACATTTTCTTGGTATCTGCATCTAGCTCGATTAAACTCTTTTTTGTAACTACATATAAGTAACAAGTCCAGCGATATCAATGGAACTGATAATAGAACTAATAGGAAAAGACCATACTTTCTCATTCGTAAAAGATAATAATTCTTTAAGACATTTCTCGGTAGATTGCGTTAGTAACGAATCTTTTTACCAACATTAAAATTAAAGGCAACGCCTTTTTTGTGAAAATTTTAGACGCTTGTCTAAAATTTTCACAAAAGCGTGTTTCAAGTTTACCTGTTAATAAATAGGTACTATTCTCGTCTTTTCGACCTTCGAAGATAACAAGTACAATCAACGAAGCTTGACAATGACAATACCTACACCATCCTTCTTAGATACCTTTCCAAGTTTTTAATCACTTATCTTCTTACTTAGGTAATTAACCCCTCAAGCGACCCAGGCAGACACGGCGGTGCCTAAGCTAACAGTCAAAATTTGCTAATTTTTGTTTCTAGTTTCGATCACCTTTTAACATAGGGTACTTAGAAAAAATTACCCAAAAGAGTCGCCGATCGCGCGACGGGTTAAGTTCGTACGTATGTATACCTACCCTCTTACCATCAAGACTTCTAATACACTACTCAAATTGAATTAAAATGTGCGTTTGTGCTACGATTAGTACCTATCTAATCGAGCTTCAAAGGACCTAGTAAAATTTAAAAAACTTCGGGCACGCCATTTTACCTATCCTAATAAATGTTCCACGGTCCTTAGCGGTGGTATCTTAAACAGTTAAGTCAGGTGAAAACGGACCATTAACCCTTCAATCAATACCGGATAATCAATTTGCCGTCAAACAGAAATCGAAGCCGATTCAAATTAGCAACATTTACGGTCCAAAATCGAATGTCTTGACAGGATTGTCAAATGGTTTCAAACAACACCAATGTCCATTAAAATTTCTGTCCAGACCACGATGCGAATAATGTAGATACTAAAGATGTTACGGAAGTGGTTCTATCGGAGGCAGACGAGAGATCTTTTATGTGCAGGTCTAATAAAATAAAATAATACAAAACGAATCTGTTTTAGCCTCTTTGATTTTAGTGGGAAGGGAGGTTCCCTGCGGGAAGTGTAAACATGTTCGTACGCGCTGGCTGATACTTCGACTTCCGATTCTAACCTCCGATTTAAGTGTCGGAATCGAACTTCGGTTACCGAAGTCGGCATCGGAGGTGTAATATCAATCGGAAGTTCCGACTTTTCACCCGACTGTCGAAGGAGGGTTATTGAAATTGAGTCAAACCTCCGTACCAGCTTTAGTAGATACAGTTAAATTACAGCGCTCTTTGACCTTAACATTTGAACCTTCCTTAATTTTATAACATCGAACTTTAGCATTGGCATACAAGCTCGTGAGAAGAGTTACAAGTTTAATGTTAATATACATATGTATGCAGTTTCGTTGACAAGCGGTGATCATATGACTTAATCATTGATGTGACTCTAAGGCAAAAAAGTCCGACTAGCGCGCTCACTATCTTCATAATATTCATAATACGAGCGACAAACCTCTCAAGCGATTTTCATAGTCATTATAACTTTTTTAATGTGGTTGCTTTCCCATACAAATTTCAGATAATCAATTAGAAACTGAATTAGGTAAGTGTCTCTCATTCATTAGGCGGGCGTTGTTACCAGTGGGCTATAAATTTATTTCTTTATTTTGCGAATGGCATTTACGACAGGAATAAAGTTAAAAAAACTAAGTACCTAATCATCCTCTTACATTAAGTAGGTCGTTAGCACTCGGCATCGCTTAACAATCATGTCGTACTAGTTCGGTCGTACAAGCTCCATAAGGGATTGTTGAGCCAGATCAACCAAGTCGGGACCCCTAGGGGCTGCAATTTTCGGGTCCCTTTTTCAAGTTTAAATTCAATGAAATCAACTGACAGCATGCGTCGAAAAAACAATACCTAATAGCTATTGTCATTAAGGTTATAAGTTTTCCAATTAAATATTCATTACATACAACATTTCATTTGTACGCAGGCGGGGCCCCAGCTAGTGCGGGGCCCCTAGGCAGTTGCCTACTCTGCCCAATGGGTAATCCGGCCCTGCTTGTAAGTTGTAAAGGACAATAGGCTTTGTGTTCCAAACCGTACAACTGAAATTGAACCTTGTGGTAGTAAAGGACTTTCTTTTAGTCGACTGTACAATCATAGTGCCAAATCTGTCATTTTCATGCATTCCTCTATTGGTTTGTATGGACGGGTAACCACATAATCTCAGTTAATAAAGAACCATTATAGCCAACGTAGTACAATTCATGCACAGTTTTCGATTTGTCTGACACATTAATACCAGTGATACAGTTTGCCGCAAAGGGAAGTAAACCCCTTGGTAACTAAGGCGTTTTTCCGATCACCCGTCATTTACTTATCTCTGTTGCTTCCTGTACAGTCCATCTCATAAAATAAATATATATTACGTACTGTACCAAAAGACGTCAAAAATATCACACATACATATATTTGACGCGATGGCTGTATAGATAATTATGCCTTTGTCTTTACTATTTTGGACAGTGAACGAGCTAAGTCACATAGTTTTTGGACACGGCGAAGCATTCGCGTCTTGTCTGTGCTCCAGGATCCTGTTCAGAACGGGCGATCGCGACCGGTTGTCGCGCGATCGGGCACTGGAGAGAGGACTGGCGGCGGGCCGCATGCTACGAACACCGCTGGAGGGCACGCGATCTGGAAGGAAAAATAAGTTGATAGCAGATAAAAAAAATAAAACGCAAGTTGCTTTCTTCGAACGGTCGTAACCTAGTTTTTATTTTCTTGTCAATGACTTACTGTCAAGCGTAAGGAATTTGCCACGATGCCGACTTTTAATGACTAAGTGTGTTATTACAACATTAATCATTAGTAAATGGAATTGGAGGATAGAAACTCCAGAAAAAAAGTTTCTTTGGAAGTTTCTATCAGCTAATTTCATTAAGTACCTAATAACATATTTTGTCACTAAGGTATCTACGGGTAAAGTTGCTTACAGAAGTTGCTATGTTTATTAACGATAGCAATTGAATGGCCTACTTACAAGTTTACGCATTCATTAGAATATTTACTCTGCTAGACTCCAGAATTGTCTGTATAGATACTACCTAGGGCTCTTCAAGGCTAAAAGTGAATAGGCTGTTACTGAATCAGTGAGATACACCTCTCACCGCATCTGCATTGCACTTTCCATCAGGTGAGATAAAGGGTCAATCACTATTCAGTTTGATGTAAAAAAATACTATTAGCGGGGCCCAGGCCTCGATCCTCTCTCAGAATGACAGGCCATGGGCCGTAGTTCCAACGTAGACCTAGTGCGGATTGGGAATTTCACATATAACAAGAATAGAATATATACAAGAATTGCTCGTTTAAAGGTATTAGATTTAACATTGAATTTCTTCGCAGGTGTGCGTATGTTTGAAATGTTATTCGGCACAAAAACTTAGAGGTAAGCTCGGGCTCGATTGCTCGAACCTACGAGAGGCCATAAGAACAAAAAAAATACACACGTGCAATTAGCGCAACCTCTAATACTTAGGTTTCTATTAACAATCGCGGACTAAGTGGCCTTGACTGTCGCCTAGCAACTCGAACGGTTGCATGGCCAGCAGAATCTATTTCATGACTTATCTGGCTCGGCTGAAAGGGATCCGGCGCGTCTGCCCACTAACAAAGATATAGAACGAGATATCGCAGTAGACTTCCTAGGCAGTAAGTTTAAGCGTGTCGAGTCTGTGCTCTGAATCTAAATGTTGACGCTAATGCTTGCCACACACCGCAACGAATACAGTTGAGATAAACTATGGTTCGCAAATTAGATTAGGTACCTGCGAAAACCGCAGCTTACTAGTAACATGTATTACTCGCGTTTGCGCTAAACTTTAAGCTCTGGAATTTATTTATTTATTTAGAAAACTTTTACTTACTTGTTGCTCTTACAGCGTAAGCCAACACGCCCAATAATACATTTACAAATCTATAACTATAAAACAGTACAGACACTGAATAACAGCAAACGCACAGCTTAAAAAACTGGTGCTAGTGATTTGAAATTTGGCATACATGTACCTAGAGTATCGCAGAGGTGCACTAAGGAAGGATTCTTTGAAATTCCCATGGGATAGGGAAATATCAAAACATTGTTTGTCCTTTGTATGTTGGGTGTAATCTCAATCTCCACTCTAAGGCTTGATTTCCTCCTACGCTGACGTCGGTCGCTGACGTTGGTCGAGCGTACCGTCGGTCGCGTATGACAAATGCGCGGCCATCAGCGTCGCTGTGCGGTGGCCCATAGAGTATTGTGTTTATTCGTACGCTCGACTAACGTCAGCGACCGAGACCGGTCAGCTTCGCACTGAGCGCGCGATAGTGGTGTATAGCGCGTCAGCGCAGCGACGCGCGCGCGCTGACGAGCGAGACCGACGCGCGCCATCAGCGGCGCGTAGCAATAAATCTGCCGCGGACGTCAGCGTCGCTGTGCGGTGGCCCATAGAGTATTGTGTTTATTCGTACGCGCGACCGACGTCAGCGACCGATGTCAGCAGCGTAGGAGGAAATCAAGCCTAAATTCTTTAATACGCGTTAGGCTTGCGTATAAGCGGGATTTCATTGCACCATTTGCACCCATGTCGGGCATCGATTCCGTTTGTGCGCGTCTTGGCTAGGAAAGTAAATCGTTGCAGTGTGTAGGAGCCTCGTACTAGGAGGTTTATATAAGTATAAAATGAATTTACCCCTGCCGAGAAACTGGACGATAGAGAATACTGTCCCACATAGACACTGAGAAAATGAGTGACTCACACAGTGTCTCGGCTAGATGTAAACCATTATAAACATCGGAGCATTCAAGGTGGTCAAAAATATCTGAACACGACCGTATTGTTAAGGGCCTACGCTAGCTGACGCGGATTACCCAGAACGGACGCCCGTCGTGCGCGCGTCTACTAAGAAAGTGTATGAACAGCGCTAAACGGCGCGGGCGCGTGCGACGGATTTTCGGTACATTTTAGACCCGCGAGCGGGCGCACGCGGCGGGCGTCCGCGTCAGCTAGCGTAGGCCCTAATAGCGTACGTGCGTGTTCAGATATTTTTGAGCACCTTGACTGCTCCGATGTTAATGATGGCGACTGACATTGTGATATAAAACAAATCCGGGATATTTCAGCCAGTGGTTGAGTAGGTTCGACTAAACACCCTTTTAAAAGCTCCTCAGTAATATTATAAGTTAGAAAATTATTCCAACGCATTTGGTCGATGTTAAAACTCTTAAAAGTGTTAGACGTCATGTTGCTGAAATATACCAGATTAATAATTATACAAGGTAAGTATCTCAAAATTAGTCCGGAGTATTTTATCTGGTGGTTGGGTCACTTTTATTTATTTAGATTTTTCATTGATATTTTTGTACTTACCAAAATGTAGTCTCCCTTGACGCAGTACACTTTGAACATCGACCAATGTGTGGAAACAGTCGTTAACCACAATTAAATATTTACGAAAAATATTTACATAAAGTGTTGTTCAGTTCAATTAAGCAAACCACCTGCTGAAATATTTTATTCGGATTAATTTTGAGACACCTGGTATAAAGCCCGGTTTAGAACTGCAAGGAAAGTAGGTAGTGCAACTTGCATAATTTTTCTTGCAAACCTAAACACGCTTAACATTTTGGGTTCTTATGTACTTTGGGCAAACAATAGCCCGAATTTCACATGCCATAATGTATCTAGTTCCATTATTTTCATTTGTCATAAACTAATTTATTACTGAAACAGTATTTTTTTTTAATTGTCATCAAACTAACCTCACCTACTTTATTCTATAAGATGACATTAACCCGTTTCCAATACCTACTCGTAGAGGTAGTGCATGGCGACCACATACATTTACACAAAGATTCGACCTTGGCTTCTTTACAATGGGGTAGAAGATCAATTGAATTTGTTTAAAATATGCTTTGCTTTTAAATTAATCCTGCATAGGTATTTTATCCTCGTCCAGCCCAATGTACTTGATTAATCAAGTACATTGGGCTTAATTTAAAAGCAAAGCATATTTTAAACAAATTCAATTGATCTTCTACCCCATTTGAAAGGAATTTATATCATTCTAAATTTGAACAGAGTTGCATTTGTTTTGTTTCGTTCGATTTAAAAAGAAAACAAATTCGAATCTTTTTCCTATTTACAGATGATTTACATGGCATATTTGCTTGGATGGTGGGCAGGACGAGGTTCTGACAAGTGTTCGTATGGTAAGTGAAATTATGACAAATGAAATTATTGGAAACGAAGTGACACCAACATTTTCCATGATTTTAGAACCGGTCATGAAACAAAAGTAACGTGAAATGAAGTAGGTAACCTTGTGATGGAGCGGTGGTGAACTGGCTACTGCGTCACATGGATTCGGGGTCCCAGTTCACTGTGGGGATAACCCACGCGCAAGCTTTTCTGTGCCAGATGAAATAACAAAATTGAAATAAAACATTGACAATGACAGGTGCTACAAGAACCCATTTCAAGAAGCTACAACTTACCTACAAAATATGACGGTAATTCTTAGCCAATTTATTTACCTGATCGTCACTCCCCAACTCCCCAAGCTCCATTTGTTTTAGAGGCTCATCTAAATCTAAGCTATCACCATATTTTTCATAGAATCGTGTAAGTACCTATTTATCTTGTAGCTTGATGAAATGGGTCCAATACTAAAAATAAACAATATACTGAAGTATACCTACATTAATAGGTACTTGAATTTCAAACCTATCCATACGCATGGATATTTTTATGAATATCCAATAAAAACGGTAGGCACTTACCTACGTTGTTTATAGGGCACTTTATCTCGTCTATGCGCACTTTCAAATGTGAGAAAATAATAAATGTGAATTCATAGCAACTATAAACATTTTATCATTTTGAATACGCTGGTTATATTGAACATTCCATTTAATTCCTTCTTAATCGCAGATAAATGTTGCCGATAAAATATTAGCCTTGTCCATTAAGTGGATAAGCAGTAGATACGTGCTGGGGTTTATTTACTACCCTAGCCCTTGAGGGTTGCTGTTTTGGCTCGACTGTTATAAAGATAACTAGCAGACCTTTGCAATTTGGGAAATGATGTTTTATTGATTTTATTAAGGTTGATTTACCTATATATTTGTTGTTAAACAAATTAAAATAAAACTTTAAAGTAGGTTAAAGAGTAACGTATAGATGTGATGTAAATCTTATTATCGGTTTTACGTTTTTCTGAATGTTCTTCCAAACATAAGAAATGAGGAGTGTAAAATGTATGCAAATGAATTCGTTAGCTACAAATGAGCAGTCGGTAGCGCTAATTAAGACATGATGAAGTCGCTTCGTGATAAAAATATTTTATATGTGTACGCATGACAATGTATGGTGAATTTGAAGCTGGCGGAAATGGAAGGCTCTGAATCAAATTTGGTATATAATTGCTTATAAATTAAATTACCAAGCACAAGTATAAATAAGTAACCCTTTTTTCTGCAGCAGTAGGGCCTTGTACTTCGGTGTTGCCTGTCCTACATGTTGGCCGACATTGGCCCAACATCAAGACCGGTCATATACTAAAAGTGTCGGTGAGCTTGTGGTTGCTGGGAAGAGCACTAACATGACCGGTGCGGTGACGTCATGCCATAGCCTTTGAAAATGTTATGTATCAGATCTACAATAATCTGTAATATGTGTGTGTCGCCTTGTGTGGATCATAGCAAATATAGCACAGAAAAGACGCATTACGACCCTCACCACTATCATCAGTGTTGGCCAACACAGCTATTTAGTTTTGTACTATGCTGTGCCAGACGGTCAGTTAGCAGGCGAGAACGCCATCGTGTCGGCCCTAGTGGACGTGGAACTGGCGTGAACATAGCACCAGGTCCACCTCGGTTACCAGCCTTTACTATGATGCCTTAAGGGGTGAACCCGACTGCGAGTTAGCAGGCGAGAGAGCTTGGACTGTCCTAGCTCAATATCCATCTCTAACATTTACCTGTGCTGCGGCCCTACGGAGCAAGCTCTAGCGGCGAGCTCCAGAACTGCAGTGACCAAAAATCTACTTTCACTTTTGACACCAACCTGTGCTGTAGCGCCCTTTCGGGCGAGCCCGGCGGCAAATTAGCAGGAGAGATCCAACATAATGACCCTAGCGGGCACGGAACTGGTGTGATTCTTGCTCTCCCACCTCTAATACTCACCTGTGGTAGTGGCCATATGGAGCAAGTCTAGTAGCAAGTTCTACTACTACTTTTGACCCCAACCTGTGCTGGGCACCCTATGAGACGAGTCCGGCGGCGAGTAAGCAGGCGAGAGATTCAACAAGAAGGCCCTGGTGGGCACGAAACTGGCATGATCCTAGAGCTCCATCCATCTCTAACACGATCATGTGCTATTGCTATATGGAGCAATTCTAGCAGTGAGCTCTACATCCACTTTTGACACCAACCTGCAGGCTTATTGTCTAACGCTTCTGACGCTTGCCTTCGCAATCACTATTTCTTTTTGTCAAACGCTATAAGATGGTGGCAGAAAGAGATGGTGAAAGCGAAGGCAAGCGTCAGAAGCGTTAGACAATACGGCCTCTGTGCTGGGGGCACTGTGGGGCGAGCCCGGCCGCGAGTTAGTGGGCGAGAGATCCTCTATGGATCCTTGCTCCATCCATCTCTAACACTACCATGTGCTGTGGATATAAGGAGCAAGTTTAGCAGCGAGCTCTACTTCTACTTTTGACACTAACCTTTGCTGGAGCGCCCTGTGGGGCGAGCCCGGCGGCGAGTTAGCGGGCGAAAGATCCTCTGTGGATCCTTGCTCCATCCATCTCTAACACGACCACGTGCTATGCCTATATGGAGTAAGTCTTGTAGCGAGCTCTACTACCACTTTTGACACAAACCTGTGCTGCGGCGCCCTGTGGGGCGAGCCTGGTGGCGAGTTAGCGGGCGAGAGCGCCGGCGTGGCGGGCGCGGAGGCGGCGCGGCGGCGGAAGTACTCGGTGCCGCCGACAGCCATCGTGGTGCCGCCGCCGACCGGGTCCGTCACCCGCGTGATGCTGATGCCGGATGCGGAACGCGTCGGACGCGCCGTGGCTGACAAACGAGTATTATTGCGATTATATTGCACCTGCAGCAACAGCTAATAGGTAGCTCATACAAAGAGTATACACCAGTGAAGTGAAGTGACCCCCAGGGGTCGAAAAAGACGCGCAAAAACCACATTGGAAGTCGATTACTTTGCGTTATATCAAAATTAGATTAGGTGAGAAGGGGTCTACCTAAAATTGATAAATACGTGAATAATAAGGGGTTTACGAGACACAAAATGTTGAGTTTATCTGGTCTAAATCAATGTATACCCACTTTTATTACAAGAAATAAAATGTTTTTGCTATAGTTACTTTTATTTAAGTTAATTCAATTGCGTTGAAACTTTAAATTTATATAAGATCTCGAACGTGGCTTCGTCTTAGTTTATAAACCATATCCAAGTTCAAGATCAAAAAGGAACTCTCCTTTATTGTTACAAAATAAAGTAGAGCTTTTAACAAATACAGGCTTTTCACTGTCTACTTTAGAATCAATTAGTAATACATAAATCATAGAAAGTTGTTTCACACCATCAATCAATTGATATAATTTTTATGAGCTGTTAAAATGTGATTCCGGTATTGATTTTGTACGGTAATGTTGAACTGTACTGTAACGTCACTTGTTAGCAAACTCAATTGACCAACTATTTATTTATTTCAAAACTACTACATATCTAATTCCGTAATTATACAAATTGATCTGATTTTTGGATAAAACTGAAAGAGTTTTTTATTGGAGCTGTCTTGGGATTATTTCAATTACCTACCTGTATTATTTGTATATATAGCCTATAAAGGTAGTAGATATAAAACGTATTAACAAGCATTTATTTTAATTGATGGCAGATATTCGATATTACTGTGGCTATGACACCTGAAAAGGGTTCGATCGTTGGAATTTATAGGTTAAAGTTAAACACGGTTTCCGGTTAAATCCGTGTAATTATTTTCTATTGGGAATTATTCGTTTACATTTAAATGTACTCTTTGTTTCTACATCTCGGAAGTATTTTTTTTGAAATATCAGTATATGTCAAACATTATCCAAATCTATATGTATAAGGTTTAACCCAATATTTCCCTTTTTAGTCACGCCATACTTGAGAACAACTTTAGCGATATCAATCTTTTCTAAAATATTTCTAATACTTTGTTTAAGATTCTTACATGTCTGCTAAATTCGGCTCAGTTTTAGAGATATTACGACTTATCCTTACGATCTCCGTTATACCTACGCTGCTAAAGTTACTTGGTCTCGTCCAGGGCTCCCTGTATATCAGATTCAAAGTAACCTTGTTTCTGTAACTGTAGTTCTCATAGAGACTTTTAGAATCATAGAAGTGCAGGGATTTTTGGAATTCATTGCGGGATAAGTGAACAATAGTTGCGCGTAAATTTGATCTCTGTGTGGACGAAGTTTTATCCACAGGGATAACAGCTAGTAGCTATATAAAAGCTCATTCAAGAATGCCTACCACAAACCCTCGGCCCTAAAATCTTGAAATTTTGCTTACAGGTTCACTTGCTATTTAGACAAGAAATAACGACTATTTTTTAAAATTCTGACGGAAAAAAGTAAATTGTTCCATTAGGCAGAAACCGCTGGCGTCATTTTGGTATAAACACGAGTACTCATAATATAACGTCGTTCAAAAGAATTTGGCATTTGCTTGCAGACCCAACATTTCCAGCCCGATATAACTTAGGGATTTTCAAAAAATGGGCCTATGTTTTTCTAAGGGCTGGCAACGTACCCGTAATTCTACTGCTATGCTGTCCATGGGTTACCGGCCAGTTTTATTTAGTACCTTATTAAAAAAAAATTCGTCAAGTAATAAAGGCATTCATCATTGCTATTTGTATACTTGTTTTGAGGTGTAAAATGTATTTACACAACCCTAATTTACACGATAACTTTTAAGAGGTTACTCACTAAAGCGCGGTATAGCACGTAAAGATTAAAATCAAGTGTGTAGGTACTTTATAATTTGTTTGCTACGGAGTTCGTAGACCTCTACGCCGTAGCCACATACGTGCGACGCATATAGAAGCTACACATGAAAAATATGGGCCGACTTTTTGACATTTTTAGACGTGCTATTTTAGTTATACAGTCCTTGTTTGATCTTAAAAAACTTTTTAACAAAAAATAGAAACCGCCGAAAAAACTGAAAAGCAAAAAATAATAACTTTTTTGTTTGACCTTAATCTAGGTACCAGTTTGAAGTCGGTGCCTCAGCACGAGCCAGGAGGAGTGATAGAAGCCAATCAGGTAGAAGATTATAGGTCCACTCCTCCTGGCTAGTGCTAAGGCACCGACTTCAAACTGGTATCTAGATTAAGGTCAAACAAAAAAGGTATTATTTTTTGCTTTTCAGTTTTTTCGGTGGTTTAATTTTTTGTTAAAAAGTTTTTATTTTATTTTGACTTTCGTTTGACACGTGTCTTGTACTTCCTGTAGAAGTCATCTGAGTGTCCACCAATCTGAGTCAGTTTGGTAGGTTCTGATTCCCTACGAGGCAACGGACCCTCGGACGGACGGATTTTATACTTTTTTCCCATCCTTGGGGTAATTTTTTTTTCCAAATTTATATATACCAACTTCAAGGTATACCCTATCCAATCAAAAAGAATTATGAAAATCAGACTACTCTGTAAGTAATAAGTTATGCGTGGTCATAGAGTACAATCAGTAGCTGAACAATCAATCACCCCCTGTTTTCCTACCCTCAGGGTAGGAATATTATTTCCAAATTTAAATGGGACCACCCTCGGGGTATACGCTTTCCAATAAAAAAAGAATCATCAAAATCGGACTACTCTGTAAAAAGTAATGCGTGATCATACATAAAAAACAAATATACACGTCGACTTGAGAACCTTCTCCTTTTGTTTTCGTCGGTTGAAAATGTCGCCGGTTGTTTGTTCAAAGTAAGACTTAGTAATACCTACTTAGTCGTAGACAACAAATATAACAAGAAATATCTGCTGAACACTTAATCAAGTCTATGCTTCTGTTAAGGTTGACTTATTTAGAAGTTAGTGCCTAAAAAAACAGCCCTTAACTTATTTCATATTATAAATATACGGATCACTCACGTCTTAACTCGGCATGTTTCGGGCTAATCCGTAGCCCTTCTTCCCAACAGGTTGCGTAACTTATTTAATGTTTGGTCTGACCAAATGCGAACCAGTTCTTATAAGTAATGGTTATTGTCACTCACCACCAGTATAGCTGAACAGTCCGGCGGGGGACGACCGCGGCCGGTAGCCAGATGCGGTAGAAGTGGTGGAGAGCGTGGACAGCGTGGAGGGAGAACGTTTCAGGCCCGGCGCATCGCCGGACGTCGTGGACGGCCGTCTGGGTCGCGACTGCCTCTTAGAGCCGGTTCTACACACGCCTAGAGTGGCAGACGAAACCTTCGGTGAGGACACCAGAGCGATTTGAAAATTAAGAAAAATAAAGTAAGTAAAGCAGGCTGGAAATAATACAAAATTAAATAAGTTAGTATATAAGGCCGTGTTCAGACCAAAATGACTGTCAGTGTCAGCCGCCGAAAGTGAGCGAGCGTTACGCAGTTTATTGTATTTCCATACAATTCATTTTTTCGTTCACACCTAACCGACAGTACGCTATTACGTTTTTTCATATTAAACACTGAGGCTCAGTGAGCCTGCTCACATTCGGCGGCTGACTATACGTTTGGTTTGAACACCTAATTGGTACAGTCTCCATCAGAACCAGCATTTAAGAATTTTACGCTTTTTAAAAGAAAAAAATTAAAATTATATCAGCATGTCACTACTTAAAAACCTCGTATCTCAAATCAAAATGTAAACCAAATTGAACCTTGATGTACAATAAGTAAAGTTCACTTGGCAAAATTATCGATTTTAGGATACGAGCTTGTTTCAAAGTAATGACGAATATGTAGCAGAGCACTTGGCAGGTTTAGTCGGTTAGATTCTTAAAATATTTTTAGATCTATTAAATTTTAGATAAAATACTTTAGGTCTAATAGGGACTTCACCAATAACAGAAAGAAAGAAATAGTTATAGGAATACACACATTGATTTTTACTACATTGCACATAGACCAAATTAAGCTAAATCGTCATAACTCCTAATTCTCAAACCTTAAAGTCTTTATTAAGTACATCGAGGTTGAGGTCATCATTTACGTTTGATGAGGAACACCAATAAACAAAATCATGTATCTATACTTAACAGTTAAATATATACATTGATCCCTAGGGGATATAAAAGGATACCTATGTGTTACTTTAGAAGTTTAGATTAGTTTAGTTAAAAGCCAAATAGATCCACATCCGTCCAGCCGCATAGCGTGAAGTAATAAAATAACAAATGAACATGCACGCACGCACACACATTAAGTTTATATATAAACATTACTAATCCTTAGTAGGATAACAGAAAAATCATAATAAAATGATGTCGAGGTTACCTTTACCCGAAAAGTTGGTTAAAGAATCTAATAGTGTAATGAAATTTGCAGTTACCTAGAATCTATTGGCGTCGCGTGACTTCAAATCATTACAAGCATCCAATAATAATATTGTTACGGTTCAGAACCGATCGTATTGATCGTGCATTAGATTAGAACTAGTTGGAGAAGTATTGGTTGCGAAACATGACTTGTCAAGGCAGAAAGAGATTAATTTGGCATCGTGTGTGTTTGTGTGCAATTGTTGTTCTTTAACGCTAAAACGGCTGGATGAATTTGAATAAAAATTTGTATATAGATAGCTGGACATCTGTAATAATACACAAGCTACTTTTATCCCACTATTCCCACGGGATCCATGTAAAATCCCATAATCTTAACCTCGAGGTCTAGAGACAATATTTTGCATGGGTATACATCATACAATGTAGGTAAATGAAGACCACGATATAAGTTTTGAAATTTCCCATGGGAATTTAGTGAAATTCCGTCAATTTCAACTGTTAGTTGTAGTTGTTTTACTTTTACTTATTTTGTTTTTAAATAAAAAGAGGTTCATATCAATAAGATTACGTTTTCTATTTAACAGAATCACACACACGCACGTATACTCACATACATACATACTCATAAACTTTCGGATATATATATAATATTGGTAGGATTAGAGGTGAACGAAGTTTCACAACTATTAAAAGAGAAAAAATATTGATTGTGTGTTTAGTCAATCGTTCCTGTGGCACGTACGCAACATACGAAACAAATTGCCAGTCCAGTGCGGTTACTTAAAGATCTTACGTTTGCACGAAAATAAGGCTTATTTATTCCTAGTTTATTATTTACTAAAAAAACTTTTAACCTTGTCATTTCGACTATTATTTTCGAGAGCTGCTATTTATAAAAACTTGCGGTTATATTATAACAGCCAAACCATCGTTTATTTTAATACTTAGAGTGATCTATGAAACAATTTTAAATTTTATCTGTAAGCAGTTGCTAGTGATAAACAGATAGAAATCAAAGTTTGTAAGTCAGTATAATCTTATTTAAATATGAAAATATTTTATAATATAAGAAATATTCAATACATTTTAATCAGACATAATAAGTTGCTATTTTGAGTAATGTGTAAAGTAAAGTGGCGCCCTCTACCGGGTGCTCAGAATGAAATGGCCATTCGAGATTTAAACTTTTTAATATATCTTGAAGCGAGCGACAATTCATTCTGGGCAGCCGAAGCAGTCGGAAGTCTGTAGTCCTAACCTAGCATAAAACCATAAAACCTTTATAAAGCTATACATAAATTTAATCCTGATTTCGGCAATATATATAAAAGTCCAATTTAATTTGTTTTCATTCGCTACTCCTTAGAAATTACTTGGCTATTGGAATACTCATCTCACATATCGTATTAGAAAAAAATAGTTAAAATTTTTTTCGTATGCCTTTTTGGAAAGTCTTTGTGACTGGCTACGGCGCCGAAAATTACTATAACTTTAACAATGTGATTCATTTTACTAATGGTTTTTCAGGTTAGAGATTTCAATCAGGTTCTGTCTTTAAAACAATGACAAAAAAAACTGAAGGTTTAATTGCCGTGGGTTACAAAACGCCAACTTCAGTCGCATTTTGTCCGCATCTCTCAACAATACACAACGGTTGGATAACCATCGTTGCTACGTCACTTTATTCCTGCCTTTCCAGAGTCAAAGTCAAAGTCAAATCTTTTTATTGTAGACTGTGGGTACATAATATACAGCAGTTGTTAAACTTATTAGAGACGTGCCGCCACAATCAGCCAGTTTTGGCATACAATATTTTATTTATTAGTGATTAATTTAAATTACATCCATAGCATTTACACAAGGTTAATTAAATTACAATACCCATACTTACTAAATGCTTTGCTTTGCAGCTTTGTTCATTTGTACTATTATCTCGTCTCTAGACTACGAGTATATAGAGATCCACCAGAGATGTGCTAAAGTAGCTGTGCTGCAAGGACGTGAAAGCTACGCTACGAAACTAACCCTTTCCACTAATGCTAAGATATGTAGCTGTTAGTATAGCTTAGTTGAACCCGTTTCCACCAGTACTGTGCAATGTGGACCAATGAATATGATTGGTGGATATCACACGCCTCCATAGCAACGTCGCATAGCACTACTCTGGTGGAAAGGCACCCTTAAGTACGTCTCTTTACCACATCAGCCTACCCTTAACGAAGAGTCCTTTACTTTACTATACGATTAGAGTGCCGTAATATGAATAGCGGTTTGGGAAAAGATGATAGCCGTAAAGGGTATTAGTTGGAAAGGCGAGCCTTAGCAACGGGTTTTCCTCCTTCAAAAGACGTATAAGAAGTAAAACTTCTTAACTAGATTCAATACGTCACTTTTCTCTCTGTAGAATCAGAACGATTAAATCTATGATAAGTTTTTGTAAAAAAAATGTGTACAATTTTTTTTACAATAACTTTAAATTATATTGGCTGTACGTAGTTGCATTGTCATTCAAACTAGAAACTACATACCTACCCGTAATAAGGAAGTCGATGTCGGTAACCATAATTAATAAAATTGTAATGTGTACTCCTACTCAATTTAGCTGTGATTTTGTTTCATTGGTTTAACTTGTGGCAACACTGTCGCACCTTTATTTTCATGTCTATGATAGATATCTGTGGATAGATCTGTGATCTATAATTATCTGTGGACTCTTTCTCTCTCTCGGCTCTCTCTGCGCTTGAGACGATAACTAAAACTTTTCTCCTAACTGTAACTGTATTTCTTTCTATAAAGTAATAAATTAATAAGTTAAACAGTGAAGTGTTGTAGTTATTCATCTCATCAACTCGACGACTCCGTTGAAGACGTGATCACGCAACTTAGGCTTACTACGCCGTACGACCGGCAATAGCCCCACATGGCAACCGCCAAATTGGTGACCCCGACGTGATCGAAGCGGCGATAAAACGGCCGAGCGAGAGGACACCGCCGGCGCCGTTTTAGCAAATTTCGTTGGATTTGTTGTTCCTACGCATTCTACAAGACCAAGATACAACTTATATTGGGATTTCCAGTGCGATCTACGATAATCGTTATAATTTCCGACCGTAAATGCAGTGAAAATTCTGGACTTCTGGCCGAACATAAATATTATTTTTCATCCATTCCATGACTTTTGTTTGAGACATCTAGCGCCATTCATCGTGGTAACTTGCGGAACTATCGATAGTGTTGTGCTTAGTGATATCGGAATTCAATCGCATAGATTGTATAGACTCTATAGAGTGATCGTGTCGTGACATTTGACATTACGTTCGTTCAGAATTTCGATTGGTATTTTCCAACGTTGCAGCTACATCACTATTCTTACTAAACGTCAAACGGTGAATGTAAACAAAAGACTTTTATGGTTACCTTTTTCGTAAATTCTTTTAATTATTAACTTAATTTGAGTAAGTGAATGTTTAGCGTAAGTGTTAATATAGTTTTGCTACTGATATATCACCTTTCTTGGTAAGTTTTTGCACAAACACTTTGTAAACTTTCTATAAATAACTTCTAACAAAACTGTCGAACTTTAACTTTGATTTAAGTAAAATTTAACCATATTTAACTAATATTAGCGAATATAAAACATCCAACTGGCATTGTACAGCATGTTAAATACTAATTTTGCTACTTGAATTCAAAATTAACCTGGAAACTACTAAAATTAACACAAGCTGTTGTTGTTGTCTATTTTTAACTGCTGGTGTAGGTTTAAATTGTTTATTGGTTCCTTGGTGCATAAAAGCGAGTCTCGTATCTAAGTCAAGCGTGTGTTGCTTAAAATATATTTTCAGTTTTTTTTTTGGATATGACTATAATTACTATATTGCTAAAATTTAAATGTTTTGGTTCATATATTGAATTGTGTTTTATATTTGTGTGTGTGTCAGACTTATATATACTTGCATATGATGCATCGGCGTTACCATACCACCCCACAATAATTCTTTCAAATCTCACTATTTAACCATTTTGATATCATTTGCATGAGGTTTTGTGTGTGCGATAACTTAACTAACTATGGGTGAGGAATTGCAAGCTTTGGTTCAGCGCTTGCAAGCTGAAAATGCTGTCCTTCAGCAACAGCTGACTCAGAATCCAGAGGTATGCAGGGTTTCTGTTAAATTGCCATCTTTTTGGCCTGATAAGCCTGCGGTGTGGTTTGCACAAGTGAAGGCTCAGTTTCAGATAGCAGGCATCACCGCTGACAATACGATGTTCAATTATGTCATCGCTCAGTTGGATCAAAAATTAGCTGGTGAAGTAGAGGACCTCATCACAAAGCCGCCAATCAAAGGCCAACAGTATTTGAAGCTGAAAGAGGAACTTATCAGACGTCTGTCCATGTCTGAAGAGCAACGGGTTCGACAGCTGATCAGTGAGGAAGAGCTCGGAGATAGACGCCCATCCCAGTTCCTTCGACATCTGCGTTCACTGGCTGGAGATGCCCTATCTGATGAAAATATACTGCGCCAACTGTGGTTGCGCCGACTTCCACAACAAGTACAGGCCATCCTTGTTTCTCAGGCTGAACTTAGCCTAGATAAATTATCAGAACTTGGGGACAAAGTTATGGAGATTTCAGGCTCCAAGCAAGTGTTCTCTTGTGCACTTCCTGCCACCTTACCTGCCAACCAGGATGCTCTACTTCAGCGGATGGACAGATTGGAGAAACAAATTGCTGCTTTATCTATCAACGAACGGCCCGGGCGCACACAACGTCATCGCTCAGTGTCGTCCAATCACTCACGCTCACGCTCACGTGCTTCCACGCCGAACAAAGGTCCCAAGGTATGTTGGTACCATAAAAAATTCAATGATAAAGCAAGCAGGTGTATAACCCCATGTAGCTGGAAACCCAGTAACCAGGGAAACGAAGCCGACAATTAGTAGAGGCGGCTACTGATTGTACTACTCCCGGCCGCCAAATTTTTGTAACAGATCAGAAGTCTAAACACCAGTACTTAGTCGATACTGGGTCAGACCTCTGTTGTTTCCCTCGTCGTCTTCTTAGAGGTTGCTACAAAGCTAGCGATTATAATCTGAGTGCTGCTAATGGCAGTTCAATTAAGACATACGGCAACATTTCCAAGCGTCTGGATTTAGGGTTACGCCGGGATTTCCACTGGAATTTCGTTATCGCTGATGTTGCGACACCTATTATAGGATCCGATTTTCTTAGTTTTTACCACTTGTTACCTGATTGTCGTCAGCAGCGTTTGGTGGACGATAGTACTAATTTATGCGTAGCAGTATCTTTTTCTGGAACTTCACAACCTAGCGTCAAAGCTGTAAATGTAGGTAGCTCCACTTACTCAGATGTGCTAGCTGAGTTCCCCGAGATCACTCGACCACCAGGACTGCCTAGAGTCGTCAAGCACAATACTGTGCATCACATCAAAACCACTGATGGTCCACCTGTGTCGTGTCGTCCACGCAGATTAGCTCCACAGAAACTTGTTGCTGCTCGAAAAGAGTTTGAGGACATGGTCCATTGCGGCACTGCAAGGCCATCAAAGAGTGCTTGGTCCTCGCCATTACACATGACTCCCAAGAAGGATTCCTCCTGGCGTCCTTGCGGCGATTATCGCGCCTTGAACGCCAGGACGGTTCCTGATAAGTATCCTGTTCGGCACATAAACGATTTCACACATAATCTCCATGGCTCTAAAGTATTTAGTACTCTAGATTTAGTGAAAGCATATCATCAAATTCCCGTTTTCTTGGATGATATTCCGAAGACAGCCATCGTTACCCCGTTTGGCCTCTTCGAATTTCCATTCATGATCTTCGGTTTGCGCAATGCTGGCCAAACTTTCCAGCGTTTTATCGATGAGGTCACACGGGGTCTCGATTACTGTTTTCCGTACATAGATGACATCCTCGTTTTTTCGCCTGACGAAGCCTCCCATAAGGAGCACCTTTGCGAACTATTTAAACGTTTTCAGGACTATGGCGTGGTGGTAAACCCGTCTAAATGTGTCCTTGGTGCAGAGCAAGTGATATTTCTTGGACATCTCATCAGTGGCGACGGAATACAACCTCCACAAGAACGAGTTAAGGCGTTGCTGGAGTACAAGCCCCCCGAAACAGTCCAAGGTATGAGGCGTTTTCTAGGTGTGCTAAACTACTACCGACGTTTCATCCCTCAGGCGGCTAAGTTTCAAGCCCCGTTAATCAACGCGGTGGTAGCTACCAACAGCAAGGGTAACAAACCATTTCCATGGACTCCCGAGCTGCATACAGCATTCGACAAGTGTAGGCGGAGCCTCTCCGATGCTACGCTCTTACATCATCCTGTAAGCGGCGCCCGCTTGGCTCTTTTCACGGATGCGTCTAGCGCCCACGTTGGAGCCTGTTTGCAGCAAGAGGTGAACGATCTGTGGTGCCCGCTAGCATTTTTTAGCAAAAAGCTAACTCCACGCCAGTCTGATTGGCCTGCTTATTACCGCGAGCTCTTAGCTGTGTACGAAAGCGTACAGCATTTTCGTTACATCCTAGAGGCACAGCACGCCACAATTTTCACAGACCATAAGCCGCTGTTGTACGCTTTCGTACAACGCCGAGAAAAGCTTCCGCCACCGCAGCTCAATCAGCTGTCTTTCATCAGCCAGTTCACCACAGACATTCAATACATCAAAGGAGAAGATAATGTCGTGGCCGACGCTATGTCGCGGGTTGAGTCAATCTCGCTGGAGCAGGAGTATGAATCTCTTGCCCAAGCCCAAGGAACAGATGCGGACCTAGCCCAACTTTTGCTAGCTACTTCCTGTCTTAAACTTTCTAAAGTAAACGTTCCTAGTACTGGCATCTCCTTGTACTGCGACGTTTCTACCGGAAGAACTCGTCCTTATGTTCCACACGATTTGCGCCGCGCCATTTTCAATAAACTCCATGGCCTAAGTCATCCAGGCGTTCGGGCAACTACTCGTTTAGTTACCGAGCGCTATGTTTGGCCTTCCATCAACAAAGATTGCAGGGACTGGTCTCGTTCTTGCAATGCATGCCAGCGTAGCAAGATTACGAGGCACAACACTGCTTCCTTAGGAAATTTCAACACTCCCAGCGGTCGTTTTATGCATATTCACATAGATATAATTGGACCCCTGCCTCCTTATAAAGGATACCGTTATTGCTTGACAGCAATAGACAGGGTTACCAGGTGGCCAGAAGTTTGGCCCATGCAGACGATCACCGCTGAGGAAGTTGCAGAAACCTTAACCAGGGAATGGATTTCTCGCTTCGGCATTCCAACAATCATTACGACTGATCAAGGAGCCCAGTTTGAGTCCGATCTTTTTCACCGTTTGATGAAAACTTTTGCAACTAAGCGAATTAGAACCACTTCATATCATCCCCAAGCAAATGGGATGATTGAACGCGTTCATAGACAGCTCAAGGCTTCCTTGATGTGCCACGATGACACTTGGTTAAGTGCCTTACCTCTGGTACTTTTGGGCATGCGTTCTTCTTTCAAGGAGGACATTCAAGGCACGGTTGCGGAAATGCTGTACGGAGAAACTCTGCGTCTGCCAGGCGAACTCCTGATTTCTACGCAGACCTCTAAAGCCTACGTAGATCCTGCTGATTTTGTTTCCCGTTTACGCCGGCTCATGGTGAACATTCGTCCAGTGCCAGCGTCGCGTCACTGCGAGACTTCATCATTTATCTTCAAGGAGTTAGCGGAAACAACTCACGTATTTCTTCGTGAAGACTGTGTTCGACGCGCTTTGCAAGCACCTTACAGTGGTCCATACCAGGTTGTCGAACGGGCCAGCGACGGTAAAACTTTTACCATCCTCGCCAAAGGACGCCAGGTTACAGTAAGCATCGACCGAATCAAACCGGCATTCATAGATAGCTCCGGTTACAGGGAATCGAGATCGTCTTCGTTTTCTTCTCCCACAGCTCTGCGTAGTACTGCACCTGATGACCAGTCGATTTCTACATCTGTACCCACACCCGCAGCTCACCTGGTACCGAGATCTGCAGTCGCCCCTGCGTCTCCTACTCCGAAACCTCCTGTATCTGAAACTCAAAAACACCCATACACTACCCGATCTGGTAGACGTGTTAAATTTAAAAGATTTGATTAATACTTAGTTTTATTACCGAATATGTGTATTATTTCCTTTAATCCGAGCTTATGTTTCTCCGTAGGGGGGTGGTGTGGCAACACTGTCGCACCTTTATTTTCATGTCTATGATAGATATCTGTGGATAGATCTGTGATCTATAATTATCTGTGGACTCTTTCTCTCTCTCGGCTCTCTCTGCGCTTGAGACGATAACTAAAACTTTTCTCCTAACTGTAACTGTATTTCTTTCTATAAAGTAATAAATTAATAAGTTAAACAGTGAAGTGTTGTAGTTATTCATCTCATCAACTCGACGACTCCGTTGAAGACGTGATCACGCAACTTAGGCTTACTACGCCGTACGACCGGCAATAGCCCCACATGGCAACCGCCAAAAACTCACATGGATTAGGAGAAAAACGAGTTTGAAAAAATGTTACAATATACACTTTTGGCATTATCTCTGTGATAGTTCAAGAAAGAGGACTGAAAGTTACAGATAAAAACAAATGAATGTTAAATTAATAGAAGCCCATGCATTTAGGAATAAGGGGATTCGATTAGACGGAAGGTCTTTTATGGCGAACGAATAGCACGTTTGGCAGTTGTGGGAGGCGACAAAATAATTCGGACACGCCACTAACCATTGAATGTAGATAAAATATGTACAGTCAACATCATAAACATAAATAAGTGGGGTGAGTGGGGGTAAGATGAAAATAAGATGAAAGGCAGTGTAAGATGAAAAACTACTCTTAGTACCGGGTGCTACGAGTGGTTTTTTATCTTACCCCCACTCACCCTGATCACTTTTGCACCTTGTCGCTTTCAGTCGTTATAAAATTTCGTATGGCTTGTCAAACATGAAGTTAAAGAGACAAAGTACAAAAATGATCACTTATTCATGACGTTGACCCTACTTCGTTGATAGTTTTTTTTCGTCAAGAATCTGAATTCTGTCAAGGTTTCGGAGTGAAAATTGAATTGGAAAATTGGTAGGCATAGGTAACGCCATCAGAGTTGAGGTCACGCACACAACAAAACGTCAGGTAATGACAGCGGGATTTAGACATTTATTCGTACCGTTAGCAGGTTCAACAGACTTACAAGATTGACTAAAAATTTCTTCAACCTATATCTTTAAGAATAATTTAGGAAAATACATCTAGTTCAAACAAAACAGAAAATAAAAATATTTTGATCTATTTTATATAAACCAGATAAGCATATTTATCGCTATTTATAAAATACCGATTTTTTCTTGCGAATATTTCTTATCAGTTTCAAATTGTTTTATTTCAAAAATAGGTTATATGAAAGAAGACAAATTATAATATGCATAGTATTGTTGTAAGTATTTCATCATATGATCATCTAACTCTCACATTTTCATTCACTCAGTCATTTCATTCATTCACTATGTTTTTTGCAATCAGTACTTTATGTAGCTGTGTGTAATCATTCGCCTCAACTCTCGTGGCGTTACCTATATCCTCGATGACAATAAGTATTCTTGCTATTTTTCGATGCATACTACCAGTTGATTTGATTTGACTTCTTGCAAAGTGCGGTTGATATTTGGCTGAAAGGAGGCCCCCAAAATTGCATTGCCTGGGGCCCCCAACATTGTTCATCTGGCCCTGTGACTGACTGCGTTATAAATAAAATAAAAAACCATTTATTGCCCATAAAGAAAAAAAAACAAAATTTTATGTGGTGGCAAAAGGCTCAGGCTCAGCATGTGCGGTGGGTGAGGATTACTCATACGAATCCATCACCACGCTGTTTTTCAGCCTGCGCCCTTATATTGCGTGCTGACATTGCAATCCAGCAGTGAATGCTATAAGTATTACGGGTGATACGTACCAGTAGGACACTGTCGGCCCATGGAACATTTGCCCTCGCAAATGGTGCGCTGATTCAGCATGGTCTGGTAGGAGTCAAGCATGACTCGGCACTCGGACATATCACTATCGGCTAACGCCAGGGACGGGTATCGCTCCTTCAGTCGCCTTCTCTCCTGCCAAACATATAAATAACTAGTTTTAACCCTCAGCTTCGTCCGTGTTATAAATATACACCGTGAAATTTTAGTGGTTGTTTTCCCGAAATGAGGTGATTTAGTATCGATTGTACAATCGATTTATAATTACTATTTTGACTAGAGTCAAAAATCCAATTGTGAAAAACGAAAGTCGAAAATGACCGCAAACCAATAGTAACGCTTCGTTGGTACCTAACCTATCGTACGATCGTACGCTACTTGTACCAACGAAGCGTTACTATTGGTTTGCGGTCATTTTCGACTTTCGTTTTTCACAATTGGATTTTTGACTCTAGTCAAAATAGTAATTATAAATCACCTCGTTTCGGGAAAACAACCACTAAAATTTCACGGTGTATAGTCGACCAAATAATTACCATCTTAAGGTTCAATATCATTTGTATAACTTATAACATCAAAGGTTATTTTCAGGTCAGTCTTAGGCGCAAGCCACACAGAAGAGACGATGATAATCATCATTATCATCTCCAATCTCCACACATCATCTTTGACTTACGAATGTTATGTAATCATAAAAGACTTATTTTGCCACGGATGTGAAATCATTATTACACACTTCGTCGTTTACGAAGTGTCGCCCTGATGATATCGGGACTAGTTTATTTATACATATTGTACTCTTAAATGGAAGTAAGATGGAAGTGTATGAAGTTAGCATGTTGCATGCAATCTTAAGTAGCTGTGTGAGCATGATTCAAGGCTTTAGGGAGTAAAATGGAACTAATTAACCCAACTTTAATTAACCCACGCTTGCGTCATGATCGCCATTAAAATTGATGGGATCATTACTTTTAGGAGGTCATTTGTACGTCATAAACATGACACGAGATTTTTATATATGAGAAGATAAATCGTATAATTCCAGCGGGATAGCGATAAACAAATTCTTTGCAGATGGAGTCGCGTACAACAGCTAGTGACAAATAAAATGATAAATTGATAATAAAAGTAGAATCCCTACTACTAATAAATGAAATTATGGAAAACGCAGCGATTTATGTATTCGTAAGATACAGAAAAATATCTTAAGATTCACTGGGCGGATAATTAAGTAATGGTCGATCTGAAAGAGCCGGCCCTGTGAACCCATGTCTATCAAATTAGCGATGTAGAGGAAGGGCGAGTTATTCACTGCTGACGTGCATGAACTGAATACAATAAACTGGCGAAGCCTGCGGCATGGCGTTACGTCAAAGCCAACGAACGATGAAAATGAAGTTTGTCGTAAAATTTTCGGTTCATTTTCTATAATAAGAACGTCCGCATCGAGGGTGGAATGTTTTTAGATAGGTAAATGATTTTAGGTATATTATATTCTCAAAACGCCCTGGTGGCCTAGTGGATTGACCTATGGTCTCTTAAGCAGAGGGCCAGGCCATGGGTTCGAGCCTAGGCTCGCACCTCTGAGTTTTTCGGAATTCGTGTGCGAAATTACATTTGTAATTTACCATGAGAGCTTTACGGTGAAGGAAAACATCGTGAGGAGTGCTCATACCTGAGAATAAATTCAATGTGTGTGAAGTTCCCAATCCGAACTGGGCCCGCGTGGGAACTACGGCCCTAACCGATACGACCTCAGGTTTACTAATCCTCAAATAATTTATTCGTCAGATATATTCACCTTTAGAGCAGTTTATTGCCAGATTAATTTTTCTCCAAATGCTTTGTAAGCAAGAAGAAACGTTATTTAGAAGTAACAAATCGAATAAATTATTAAAAGAAAGACAATACACGAATCTTAAGGAGAAAATGTGGTAAATAAATGATTTGATTATATTGAAGACCCAATGCATCTGACCAAAAACGTATCAGACGATACGTACGCATCGTGATATCCGTCCTTTCCTCACTCGCTAAACCAAGATAGAATGCTAAACTAAATTAAAGAAAAGAAAGAAAGTAAAACATTTATTTATAACAACAATAACACGTACACAGGCAAAAATAAGAGAACAAACATAGACATAGACAAAGATAGTTATGTACATATTAATTAAGCTTTGGTATGTCAATGAAATAGCTCTCTCTGGTTGAAGTGAGCCTCATAAAAAGTAGAGAAACGTAAAACTCTGCCCTTTACTGCGGTTTAGATAAGCCACGTAACTTAGAAGACTCCTGAAAAGTTTACTACTCCTTGTAACTACAACTAAAAATTAGCCTTCAGGACGACAGGCGCGGGGGTAGACGACAAAGGGGGCTGAGAGAGGTGCGGGCGGCAGGCACACGGGTACGACCCGACCCCTTTGTCGTCACACCCCCCCGCCCCTACTCTGCGCGGGCGAGGACTCATATAAACGGTTTAGCTATATATAATAAATAAAATAAATAAATAAATAAATATCATGGGACAATTCACACCAATTGACCTAGTCCCAAAGTAAGCTTAGCAAAGCTTGTGTTATGGGTACTAAGCAACGGATAAACATACTTATATAGATAGATACATACTTAAATACATATTAAACACCCAATTAATCTAGTGCGACATGTATCGGGGTAAAATCGATTAAAGATGTGAGTTACCTACCCGTATTTTTCACTAGGTATAAGAACTTTTTGAATTGAAAATGCTCTTGTGTGTTCGTCTGCGGTTGAGTTGCTAACTTTGATTTATAAGGAAACTTTGCAGCTATTAAGCAATTTATTCTGTAAAAATCGACTTTTTAATAAATTATCTTATCTTATGTTAAGGTTACCTCTAGTAGTTTGTAAGTCTCGAACTCCTGCAGTTGTCGCTGGAAACCGAGATTGGGGTTGGCGACGGCGCGGCCTGCGCGCACCACCTTCAACGCCTCGCGCCATGACAGAGGCGTCACCGACATTATGTACGCCACCGCCACTGTCACACTTCGCGACATGCCCGCCAAGCTAGACAAAAGAGTTAGGTAATTAAGGTAAATCGCCAATAACTGGCCACCATTCAATAACTGGCCCCCTCATGCTGAAAATCAACTCTGTATCCCTACAAACAGAATTAAATTTAGTATAACGTGGCCAGTTATTGAAGGGTGGCCAGTAATTAACACCTTATATTAAAATATAACCTCCTTCAAAAAACATCCAAAAAACTATGAAATAATAATTGAACCAAACCGACCACAATAAGCATGAAAATATCTTTCTTCTAATCTGTTTGAAGTCAGTGCCTCAGCTCGAGCCAGCAGGAGTGGACCTAGTAATCTAACTTACCTACATACCTACTATCTATAGGGCTTCTACACTCCTGCTGGCTCGTGCTGAGGCACCGACTTCGAACAGATTAGAAGAAAGATATTTTCATGCTTATTGTGGTCGGTTTGGTTCAATTATTATTTCATAGTTTTTTGGATGTTTTTTGAAGGAGGTTATATTTTTTATTTAAAATTTTTATTTTTTGCTTTTTAGTTATTTCTGTTAAAATAGATGCGTAGGATAAAATCATCAGTTTGACTTCGAAATAAGTTTATGTTGAAAATTCTATTTTTAATGCTCGACGGGGTTGTGTCGTTTTATTACAGAGTTCCATGATACTTTCTGAATGCAAATGCTCGACTTGTCACCGAAAATACTAAAGTCGCTATACTTTTTTCTTGAATTTTTGAGGAGTTTCTTCAATTCCTCATGGATCCCATCATCAGAACTGGATTCTGGTAATAACGGGACCAACCTTGAAGCCTGTGCTTTCACACAACGAAAAAATCTTCCAAATCGGATCATAAATGACGGAGTTCTGAGGTAACACACGTTAAAAAAAAAAAAAGAACATACAATCGAATTGAGAACCTCCTCCTTTTTTTGAAGTCGGTTAAAAAATGAATTCTATTATGGGTGAATAGAGTTCATTTTTAGTATGAAGTGGCCAGTTATTGAACGGTGGCCAGTCAATGGCGATTTACCCTATTATAATACTAGCTGTTGCCCGCGAAGAATTGGTTTATCGCTATCCCGCGGGAACTATGCAATTTACCGGGATAAAAAGTATCCTAGATGTTAATCCAGGTTCTTAACTATCTGTGTGCCAAATTTAATTAGAATATTTCAAACCGTATAAACATGAAAGAGTAACAAACACCCATCCATACAAACTTTCACGTTTATACAAAGTGGGATGGGATTGTAAGACTCCTTTATTTAAACAACTAGCTTTTGCCCGCGGCTTCGCTCGCGTGTACTATGAGTATTACAAAGAACCAAGATATCAAGCAAGCAAGCATACAGGCAAGCAAGCAAGCAGGTCCACAATTGACCGAGAAATCGGTGAACATACCTACATAAAAAAAAGTGGAATGCATAACCTCCTCCTTTTTTAGAAGTCGGTTAAAGAGCCCTTTGCGGCCTACTTACAGTATAAACTTATGAATTTTGAAATTTTAGCTTTCTACAACCAGTAAAACACAAAATCCCGTTTTTTCCCGTTCCCGTAAAAAATTCGGGAAATGTTTTCTTAATGCTCCCCTACACTCCCCAAACAACCTACATGCCGAATTTCAGCTATCTACGACCAGTAAAACGAAAAATCCCGTTTTTTCCCGTTCCCGTGGGAATTTGGGAAAGTCCTCTCTCAATGCTCCTCTACATTCTCCAAACAACCTACATGCCGAATTTCCGCTTTATATGACCAGTAAAACGAAAAATCCCGTTTTTCCCGTTCCCGTGGGAATTTTGGAAAGTCCTCTCTCAATGGTCCTCTTCACTCCCCAAACAACCTACATGCCGAATTTCAGCTTTCTACGACCAGTAAAACGAAAAATCCCGTTTTTTCCCGTTCCCGTAAGAATTTAGGAAAGTCCTCTCTCAATGCTCCTCTACACTCCCCAAGCAACCTACATGCCGAATTTCAGCTTTCTACGACCAGTAAAACGAAAAATCCCGTTTTTTCCTTATCCCGTGGGAATTTCCGAAAATCCTTAAAACTGTTTTTTACTATTATAATTACCTTGTTCTATGCTAAATTTGAAGAGTCTAGTAATTATAGTTCATAGGATCCCGTTGAACTGATTATATAAATCCCGTTTTTTCCTTATCCCGTGGGAATTGTGAAAAATCCTGAAATTAATGTTTTAACTAATGTAATACCTACTTGTGTATCAAATTTGAAGAGTCTAATTATTATAGTTACTGAGATAGGGTCACTCGGAATCGAATATATAAATCCCGTTTTTTCCCGTTCCCGAGGGAATTCCCAAAAAGCCTTCCTTAGTGGATGCCTACATTGTATAAGGTATTTATGTGCAAAATTTCAAGTCTCTAGGTCCAGTGGTTTGGGCTGTGCGTTGATATATCAACAGTCATTTAGTTTATTTAGACATTTCAACCCCATCGCACTGTAACACCCCCCCGTCCTACCCTTTTTAAATTACTCTACCCCAACTAGATATCCTACCGTTACCTACGTATTTAAAACTTATGTATACGCTTATGTATACCTACCCTTGTATGAAACCTATCTACTTATAGTACCTATGTATGCCTATATATATGGGTCCTCAAAATACATAGCTCCTAACTTAAGCTGATTTACCTTGTTCACGTCACATAATTGGCCAAGTGATCGTTAGCGGTCTAAGATAAGGAACCCACGTTGTGCCCGTCAAATAACCCTTTGGAACTTTTAGTATGATATGGGAAAAGAGTTCATTGTCATCTAATTTTAAGTTTATAATATAATTTCCTATAGTCATATAATTTAAGTTTATAATAAAGATATGTTAGTGATGAATAAAAGAGGATGACGGTTGCCTATAGTTATATAATTTAAGTTTATAATGAAGATATGTTAATGATGAATAAATGGAGATGATAAATTGCCTACAGTTTCGTAAGAGTCGTCTGTCCATAGTCTATGATATATTTGTATGGAAAAGGTATTATATTACGTGGCAGAGTTCTGGGGCTCCTCCACCGCCCCAAAAGGTAGCCCCGCGACTCCAGACTTGGGTAGGGCTCCCCCCACTGGCTTTGAAGAAGCATATACCTTTTCCTTGTTTAGGTAATAAATGCATTACATTAAGTAAATGAGAGGACAATTCAAAGGGAAGTCAGTTACAGCCTGTGGCCGTTCTTGGATCCAACCTGTGATCACATTGCTTCTGCAATAGCTAGCTGAACTTTGGTAGTAAGCGTAATCTCGATGGTTTATCATAATGACTATTGAGTAGCTACCAGATCCTATGGTACCAGTAAGCCACTAACTTGCATCTGCCTCAGTTATAGTCAGAATGACGGTTTGTAAATGTAAATGTTTGGTAAGACTTTTACGCTTTTAGATGTAGTAAGTATAACTAGCCATCACAGGACCAGGCAATCCAAGGTTATTTCACCAGGGACGACCGCCGACTTCAAAGGAGATTCTACTTTTCAGCAAATAAATATTCATAGTGAGTTTGTTCAGTTTTATTTTGACTCACTCTATAGCAGCTACCAGCGTTTGTAATGTAGGACATATGGATGAAAGCAAACCCTGAAATCTTCCATCCGTCGGTAAGTACAAGAAAGTCTAAGTCAAAAGTCAGTCAATAAGATCTCAGCTTCGATAATTGGGTCAACAAATGTAACCCTTTCCCACAACATAAAATAGCTTAATGAAGAACTTGTAATAGTTAATGATAATGATATTAAATAAGTCAGATAGCATAACAATGCCCTCCAACATCAAATAGTATAATGCAGATCGATGATATTAAGTAAGTCAGATAGCATAACACTGCCCTCCAACATCAAATAGTATAATGCAGAACGATGATATTAAGTAAGTCAGATAGCATAACACTGCCCTCCAACATCAAATAGTATAATGCAGAACGATGATATTAGTTAATGGCGACTATACCTACTCCCTATAAACCTATCCTAGCAGCTAAACTATCCATCTATTCTACACGAAATTAGCAAGCTAGGAATCCGGATTCCACATTTACAATTACCGCGGGGTCCCTCTCCAACTGATAAGAGAGGGCCTATCCTAAACTAATGCCTACGTTTGAGCAGGTTAACTCAGCTTCTATCCCCTATACCTGTGTGCTTCTGGTATCCATCTGAGGGGATTGGGTTAGATGAATACCAGAGTGTAATATATATATAAATAGATAAGCGGACTAGACATTGATGAGCTTGAAACACCGGTTGTGGCGCTCCAAACCCTTCAACACCCAGGGAGAAATTAGGTCCGACTCTTGAGTTATAATACAGACCCCCACCCTTCTCCAATAGATGGTATTCTACCTTTAAACGCCTCCGAGAAGAGCTAAACTACAGTTAGCACCGCAAGGTTGACCGTCTATCTCTTCTCAGGGTCCAGCTATTACTTCAGCTGATGCTCGAATAGGTTCTTATACACTAACACAGCCTAACCCATACACTGCCCCCGCAAAACCCACTTAACCCCAATTCAACTAACACCAAATATGTAATTATCCAACATTGAATATTCCATCACCATATTTGGCGATAAATACACAAAGCCAGACAATCACACAAAACCCCCCCGTTAACTATCACAAGAAACAATTAAACACCCAATAAAAGAAACACGATGAAAGAAAACACAAAGAAAGCACAGTAAGAGAAAACACAGTAAAAGTTACAACGAAAATGATACCTTAACCACACTAGGAGAACCGTCTTCGAACCCGTAGCAAAATAAGAAAAGCTAATGATCCTTTTCCCACGTCTCGCTCCCCTTTTATACTAAAATAGTAGCTTGTTTTTCCATACTGGCCACCCCGACCTTGATAACCGTAATGTCCCCCCGGACCTCCGCTGCCGCAAGGAACGTTTTGGCCGTTTGGACCGCTTAGGCCGAGAAATTGCTTTGAAAACCTCGTATCTTGTTCCGCCAGAGTCAGTGATGCAAAGAGTATTATTAGTATCAAATTAGTATATAGAAAGTGATGCAGTGATCTTATTTGCATACTTTAGTAATGAAATGCTTGTTTTTGATGAATTAATAATTAAATAGCCTCGTTTGTGTTTAAAATCATTTTATCATGTAAAACAAGTTATTTTTAACTATCATATTTAAAACTATGATCACATATGTTTTAGCTGCATTTTCTTTAATCCAAAATTAGCTTGAAGGTTACACGTGCCTCGTACATTGACCTCTCATGGTCAGGTGTTCGGATACTTTTGCATTCAGATACTTTAGTAATAAAATGCTTGTTTTTGATAATTTAATAATTCAATAGTCTACTTTGAGTATGAAATAATTTAATTTGATATAAAAAATAAATTAAACTATGTTCACATAAGGTGGACCATTACAGATTGACGTCTGTAAGGTTACAGCACCCCATCCAGGGAGATGGTATTTTACGTCTGCCACGTCGGATTTTAAAACCGTTCTTGTTTTCATAACCAGCGACCCGATAAACCATAGAAACAACACCCATGTTGATTTTCAGACTTTGTTACCCCTTTCCGCCCTTTTAGGGGTTGAATTCTCAAAAAAACTGAAACACGTGTTTACTCATTTATCATTAGGAGTACTTCTGTGAAGTTTCGAATAAAATAGTCGAACTAATCTTGTTTCCCCATACAAACTTTGCACCCCCTTTTTACCCCTTAGGGAGTGAATTTTGAAAAATTCTTTCTTAGTGCACCCCTAGACCTTATAAGGAACCTACATGCCAAATTTTGAATCTCTAGGCCCAGTGGTTTGGGCTGTGCGTTGATATGTCAGTCAGTCAGTCAGTCAGTCAGTCAGTCAGTCAGTCAGTTTCTTCTTTTATATATTAAGATGGACTGGACCGTAACTAATCATCACAAAAGCGTTCCCAGGATAACATGTCGCCTATGACGACAGGTGGAAGATATTTTTTAAATCGCTTTAATAGTTTTTCACTTTATCGTTCATACTTAATATAAATATTACTAGTTGTCGCTCGCGACTCCGTCTGCGAAGAAAAACAGCCTACGACCTGTTCTCAGACCTACCAAAAGTAGACAAATAATTTCATAAAAATCGGTCAAGCCGTTTCGGAGGAGTTCGATAACAAACACCGTGACAAGAGATTTTTATATATTAGAGTAATATAATGTTATTTTATATAGAACATAAATGATCGATGGACATGTATTATGCATGATGAAACAATTTCATATTGTTGTATAGGATATAATAAATAAATAATAAATAAATAAATAAATAAATATCACAGGACAATTCACACCAATTGACCTAGTCCCAAAGTAAGCTAAGCATAGCTTGTGTTATGGGTACAAGGCAACGGATAAACATACTTATATAGATAGATACATACTTAAATACATATTAAACACCCAAGACCCGAGAACAAATATTCGTATTTTTCATACAAACATCTGCCCCGACGCGGGAATCAAACCCGGGACCTCAAGCTTCGTTGGCAGGTTCTCTACCTACTAGGCCATCTGGTCGTCTAATACACGCCAGGTCAGGCCAGGTGGTCAGGTATGCAGGTAATACTTAAATGGTTCACATTTAATTTTGTAGAGTTTTATTTCACGTGTTTTTAGGGTTCCGTAGTCAACTAGGAACCCTTATAGTTTCGCCATGTCTGTCCTTCTGTCTGTCTGTCTGTCTGTCTGTCCGCGGCTAAGCTCAGAGACTGTTAGTACTAGAAAGCTGTAATTTGGCATCAATATATATATCAGTCACGCCGACAAAGTGATTGAATAAAAAAAAGTAAATAAAATTTTTTTAGGGTACCTCCCATAGACGTAAAGTGGGGGTGATTTTTTTTTTCTCGGCTAACCCTATATTGTGGGGTATCGTTGGATAGGTCTTTTAAAATCATTGCGGGGTTGCTACCATGATTTTTCTATTCAGTGATCTGTTTGCGAAATATTCAACTTTAAAGTGAAAATTTTCATTAAAATCGGCCGTCCCCCCCCCCTCTAAAATCTAAACTGTTAGATGGAAAAATTTGAAAAAATTCAGAAGGGTAGTAAGTATATCAAATTTACTAGGAAAATTATAGCGGCTAAGATTGCTTGGAAACTATTTGTAGTTTAAGAGTAAATAGTAGCCTAAGGTATAAAAAAACATACCTAAACATGGATGATTCCGTACACATACGAAATCCTTAGAAAAATATTACTTGACTTTTTCGTAATGGCTACGGAACCCTACCTTGGGCGTGTCCGACACGCTCTTGGCCGGTTTTATTTAGTACACTTTCTTATTTCGCCGTAATAAATACGGTTGTGGTACACATTTTTGGGTGGTTCAAGATATATTTAAAAGCGAAAAAGTTTTTCGGGTGCGCCGGTGGGATTCGAACCCACATCTCCTGGGTATGCGCCCCAACGGGTGTTCTACCAATTGAACCACGTCGCATCCAACCGACTCCCCCGAAATTCTTAATCGCTTACATACGCCAACAGTCTTTTTCGCTTTTAAATAATCTTAGATTCGGTGAGCAGCCGTACTGCTAATAAAATAAAAATAATATTTGGTTCAAGATATCTTTGTAAGGACTAAACCTAGCACCTTACCTAAACCTTTTAGATGAAACTATAAAGGAATTTCATCGAATTCATCGGAGATATTGTATATCTTTATAGAGGTGTTTGTGTTCAACATAAATTAAAATAACACATATTTGAGAATTTTGTTTTATGTAGCATAAATAATGCTAATAATAATAATACATAAGTTAAAGTGAGAAGTCTTGTAAATAGCCTCGGAACCCCTTTGTAAATACCTTCCCTAATTTCTCACGAGCAATATTTTTAGAGTGCTTACAGAAGCCATTCTGTTAAAGAAAAGTTAATCTTCCTTGGCTCGATTTGAATATTAAGCCAGGAAGCCTTATTTTTTTGTTAAATTAATATCACGATATTAAGTACTTACTTTCATCGTGTTTTGAATCCTTTTACTTTTCGGGCGAATATGTATGACGTTGTCAACGAAAAAGGTTTTACAGAGCTTTCATACATTGACAAAGTGAATAAATAACGTTAAAAGATCCATTTACGCTGAGTAAGTGTGCCACAATTTTTACGTCCTGCTAAATGTTACCCGTAAATAAATCTACTAAGCGACGCATAGGTAAGCGGTAGGTAAGGTGGTATTAACTCTTAAAAACACGACCGCTTCCCGCGTCAAATGACTGGACGAAAATACGAACATGGGACGAGCTAATCTAGTCGCGGTCAGGGCTGGGTTATTTCAAAGAAATCAACTTTAATTTGCCACTTACATCGTCGGCCAACAATTTCAGCCTACACGTCTGAAAATTAGTTATTGTAACGATACTATCACGGGTCAGAAGGTAGGCGTTCCCCCGCGGCCACTTTCATAGAACGAGGGTCCACGGTATACTGTTTGATCAAATATTCACGGAAAATTGAACCTTTCGTTTCTATAAAAATAGTTAAGTATTAAGGTTTATTTATCTTTATTAGATATTGTTAGGTTCTGTATCACACAAAATTATCTTTGCGACTTGCTTCGTTGCCTCAAATAAGTACATACCATAATAATTAAAAGACAATTAGCACCGTCCGCATTCGGACGGTGACAAGTTTTTTTTTTAATAACCTATAACTTTTAAATAAAACTGTGACCTCTTACATCTTGACAGATGATTTAAGCAGCGTCTGTTTGAGAGAGGCAACTAAATAGAACTATAAATATAAAGGCGTAGCCGTGTAGTTTCACAATACGAGTTAAATTATCCGGTAGCTATACATTGCGGGACTGCCGAACTAGTTATGATATGGAAGGATTACTCAAAGTCTGCAATGTATTGCTACTCGGATTATTTCACTCGTAACTTGAAATTCCCTTTTAAGTTAGATTCAAAAAGGAATTAGTTATGGTATTCATTTTCACGTTGTAAAGGTAGCTTTGTTTCGGTCGCCACCGCAAACCACAACTCCGACCAAATTTAAAAGACCGGGGCGGTAAATAAAATATCAGTCCAGATTCGTTCGCTTCTTTTGTGCAGTTTCCGGAAACGTTTAATTTTTGTGCCGACGCTTTTAAAAATGCAAAGATGAAATGTTCTTTCAGCAAAACATCCTTGATATATATCATGATATTTATTCTTCAGTTATAAGTCATTGATATATTCACCTATCTCTGTTGAAATCTTAAACCACTTCTTATTATAATAGTGTTTAAGAAAGAATCATCCGTGCGATATTGCATGTGCCATATTACGAAAAGTACCTATAATTAATTATATATGATTTATAAAAAAAAATATATAAAATGACTAGTGGTTTTTTGTTTTGCAATCCAGTTTATACTTATTAAATAAATCATTTTAACACCTAATTTTTTAGGACTACTAAATTAAAATTTAAAAAGTACCTAATTATTTATAAGAATTAGTCAGAGTGACCGATATACATACTAGTACATTATTATAAATGTAAAAGCGTGTCTTTCTGTCTGTCTGTCTGTTTTTAGGGTTCCGTACCTCAAAAGGAAAAAACGGAACCCTTATAGGATCACTTTGTTGTCCGTCCGTCCGTCCGTCCGTTCGTCTGTCTGTCAAGACCCTTTTTCTCAGGAACGCGTGGAGGTATCTAGCTGAAATTTATATCAAATACTCAAGTCTACTGTCACTTGGAGCTGTGAAAAAATCAAACTTCTAAACCAACGCAATCAAAAGATACAGCCGTTTATGCCTCATATTTCCGCAAATTGTCGACACTCGCAAGGGAATCAAAACCTACAGGGTACTTCCCGTGAACTCAGAATCTTGAAATTTGGTACGAAGCAAGGTCTTATAGCAAAGATAAAGGAAAAATTGCGAAAAGCATAATTTTTTTTGTCTGTCTGTCTACAGGGTTATTTGTAATTCACTAGCATCCTTTTAACCCTAAACTCCTACCACTTAAACAAATGTTTTTTTGTTTTACGGCTTTTGTCATAACTTAATATTTTTGGTGTAATAACGTTTTGAAAATTTGAGATTACCTCATATTTTTACGATACTCTGGAGTATTTGTATGGGAAAAAAAGTGCTTCATTTTAAAAAGTCATAAAACAAAAAACATTTGTTTGAGTGATAGGAATTCAGTCAGGGTTAAGAGGATGTCAGTGAATTACAAATAACCCTGTATATCAATAACCAATCTACAGTGATCCCACACTGCGCACATTTTGCTTAGGAGCAGGGGTCTGATAAGACTGGATGTTCATATATACATATAAATTTGTACGGAACCCTCGGTACGCGAGTCCGACTCGCACTTGGCCGGTTTTTTGGTATAGAGATAGTTTGAGACCCTGGGAAGGATGAGGGATAAACGAATTCCTCGCAGACGGAGTCACGGGCAACAGCAAGTTGATTGTATATCAAAAATTGATTCATAAATATTGGAGAGTTTGATATTTATTATAAATATCGGCTATTTTCAATACCTGTGGACGGTATGAATTAATACAATGGCCCTTGTGCAAGTAAGATACCTAAAGTAATTCAATTAGACATATTTGCTACGGGATGTAAACCGTAATTACCTTAATGAGCTCGGATATTTCGACGCATTTACCAGCGCCATGATCACAGGAAGAATTTCCATGGCAAATTGACGCTCGGGTGCTATAGGTAAACACTTCAACATTATGCTGAGCCAGTATCCGATTCGCAACCGCATTGATACATGTATACACTCTTAACCTCCGTGGTGTCTATTTGTAATAGTATTGATATGCCTTGTGTTGTTGCGAATAAATGTATTTTCATTCTTTTCAAATTATGTCTAATGTAATTAACCATGAGTCCTTTAAAAATGTTAATCTAATTCAAGTCCTCCACGCGAATGTAATCCAACAAATTTTAACATTAATTAACAGTCAAGTCATTGCTGAAACTGTTCGTCACCGAAGAAATTGTCACCGAGTTGTAAATTAGTTCAGGTGTGGCAGAGGACATTATAAATTCATTAAATGATTGTCTGGATCATACATGGAAACAAGAATATAAAACGCATTATGAGCATGAGTGCTTCGCTGTGGCAATTTTCGTGTAGTATTAAAGTATTACACTACTTTGGACGCATGTAACGAGTACGTTTGACATCTTTTATTCTCCGGCTGCATGTGGCTCACTGCTGGGCACAGGCTTCCTCTCACGACGAAAGAACTTGAGCTGCAGTTCGCACGCGGGCCCATTGAAGATTAGTAATATTTGTTTTTGTTTTTTTCATTGTGTTCTAGTTATAGTATATTTAAATGAGTAAAGGCATATTCAAAATTTTCACACCGTTACATCTGACATAATATGGCCTGTGCCCTTCTCTACGATATACTCAAGATGTCTGGGATTACTAAATAGTATTTCTCACCAATGTATAAGTACGTTCCCTTCGCGCAGGCGCGCCGCGTGGATGAAGTCGTTGCACAGAGCGAAGTACTGCGTCAGATTCTGGTCCGGAGAGTCGGAAGCCATTATACAGAGGTAGTGCTTGTCCTGCGAACAAAATGATTTCAAATCAATAACAATGTTAATGTCGAACAACAGATACTCGTTACAGTTGGATGAGAAAATTTATTTAGTGGCGACCAAGGGTTGGAAGACGAAGCGTTGGCAGACATTTCAATAGGTGGACCGATGATATCGTAACAGTTGCGGCCAACCAGTTGATACGGGTCGCCAACTGTCGTTCATTGTGCCGTCGTAAGATTTGTTCAACAGTAGACATCTTCCAGCTGATAAGTAATGAAATGATGAATAATGTTAAAGGGATTGATCGAGTATGAAACATTACATTGCGTTCCTAAATTCGAATCCCCCATATAGGGAAAACGACCATGCATGTTTGCCAAATACATCCACGGAGATGGGCACACTCAGCCCCATGACTCGACGGTCATCAGCAGCCAGGCAGGTCGAGGTGGAGAAAGCGAGACGTCTTAGACGCTCGGAATACAAGTCACGGAGACACATATACACGGAGATGTGGATTTTAAGAGAAAAAGCCTTTGCCTAGCAGTGGGTGATATATATGTATATGCTAATAAATAATAATGTTAAGACATAAAGATTACAATCACTGAATAATCAATCTTAGCAGCTGAGAAAGAAAGGTTAATTAGTGGTGGCGGCACACAAGAGAGCAGGAAGCTTTCCATATGATTGTCTGTTGCCCTATAATTACAGAAACTGGTTGTGGATGGATGCAAAAGGCCAGGGACCACTCATTGGCCTTTTCAATGTCTGTTATTCACCAGAGGACGTTTTTCGACCTTTATTTATAGTGACGACGTTTAGTCACAATCGTAATGAGAAGAAGTTAATCTTACTTCATCCAATCGCAAAATAAAGGCCAGTGATGAAAATTAAGATGTTTATTTTACATTAACAAATATTAAGAAAAAATAACAAAATTTAACCGTCAATGTGCCTGCGTTACTGGAGCCATCGGGCATCGCCAGAGATGATGGCAAGAGACCAGACGGAATGTCATTGATTCCGTGGAAATTGGGTCGTGTGCTAGTGTGGGACGCTACTTGTGTAGACACACTGGCTCCGTCCCACATCCGCGGAACAGCAAATCAAGCTGGTGCAGCAGCAGAAGCGGCAGAAAAGCTTAAGAAAAATAAATACAAAGGTCTTGGCTCTGAATACAACTTTGTTCCATTCGGGGTTGAGACCTTTGGTCCGTGGGGCTCCAGCGCAAAAAGTCTTTACAAAGATATTTGTAAACGGCTTTGTGACACTACAGGAGACCAAAGAGCTGGCAGCTACCTCGCACAACGTATCAGCATTGCTATACAGCGAGGTAATGCTGCCAGTGTCTTTGTGACACTACAGGAGACCAAAGAGCTGGCAGCTACCTCGCACAACGTATCAGCATTGCTATACAGCGAGGTAATGCTGCCAGTGTCTTTGGGTCCATGCCGCGGGGGGAACCTTTTGTTAATTTTATTTAGTTTTAGTTTAAGTTAGTTTTATTTTATTTTATTTATAGTTATAGTATTAATTTATTATTGTTAAGGCCAGTTAGATTAAATATTCCTAATCTGGTATAATGCTTGAGCTTATCTCGGAAAAATGGGTGTGTAATGATAGATATACATTTGATATAACTGTAACATTTGGTATAATGCTACATTTGACATAATTCGATTTACTCGAGAAATAAACATTCTACGATTCTTTTATAAAATAAACTAACCTAACCTAACCTAATGCATATCAAATAGAATTAATATCAATCCTCCGAAGTTTACTTTTTGAGTAAATCGCATTATATCAAATGTAGCATTATACCAAATGTTACAGTTATATCAAATGTTGTTATATCTATCAAGGCGCACCCCGGAAAAATGCCACTTCATACTGTGAACGAAATAACGAGACAAACAAAGGCGGCTAGAGACCTCCAACGAAAAAATGCATAGATCCCGTGAGATTTTGGCTTTAGGTTGATACTTAGGTACCAGTTGAGTGAAAATTATGTCTTCACTGTACAATCAGCGATATGGCCAGGAACTTTAAAATAATTATCTAGATATTCATGTATTATTGCATTTGTAATATTAGAAGGATACATGTAAAAGTAAATAAGATATCGCAGTGTAGTCAACTCAAGGCAGATCTGTAGTTACTATGATGCAAATATACAATGGTAATACTGCAGAGCGTAGTCAACTATGTTGTGACTTCGGGGCTGATCTCCTTAGATTTGCCATATACAGTATAGTCAACCCATTTGATTACTAGGCCACTATTAAATCTTATCACAGCAAATATTTTATTTGTCACAATGTGTGCGTGTAGTGACTAGGTATGAAGATACACAATGCATATATTTTTTTTGTCTAGAATTGTCCTTTCTATGGGCGAAACTCAAAGTATCTCTTAATTTGATCTTCAAATTAAGATTCCTTGAATTTTTTCCGCAGCTAAACCAAGCGTGTGCTCGGAATAATTAGGCACAGGAATGTCGTCATGAATCCAATTTAAGATTAAAACATTTTGCACAAAGCGCTGTGTGAACCGCCAGAGGCAAGAACGACGAAAAACTTCAAGTAGTCTTCTTTATTAAGACTGGGGTATTAGGACTCAAAATGCCGCCCAAGATTATTCCCTCCCACGCCAAGATACTGACAGTATTTTTACAAACATATTTGATACTAGCTTTTGCCCGCGACTCCGTCCGCGTGGAATTAATAATTTGGACAGCTTATTTCTTTTTTATCCAATTTGCTTTTTCATCAATTATGGCACACCCGCGTTCACATTCAACACCGTACTCCCAAGTCAAGCGTGCCTATAGAAGTTTTACTTCAAAAACCCCCGATTTTGAAACATTCTTCCGCTCCGCTCCGCTCCTATTGGTGTTAGCGTAATGATATATAGCCTATTTAGCCTTCCTCGATAAATGTGCTATCTAACACTGAAAGAATTTTTCAAATCGGAGCAGTAGTTCCTGAGATTAGCGCATTCAAACAAAAAAACTTGTTATGTTCGATAAATTCTTAAAATAGACGTATCTTTCTTATTTGTGAACCGATTGAAATGAAACAAACACTAAATGTTAATCCAAGAAAATACCAACATATCAGTGAAAACCGCATCCTTCTAGGTTAAGCCGTTTCTGAGATTAGCGCGCACAAACGCACAGACAAACAGACAATAATTCTAAAAATCATTGTTTTGGGTTCTATTGTGCTAATAAATAGCCCTAGTGACAGTTTTTCTCAAATATCTTCAATGTACAGACACCGACTTGTTACAGATTTATTATATGTATAGATATAGATTACAAACGATGGAACTTAAAGGTATTTTTTTATTAAAAGCTTTTTATTAACTCGCAATGCATGTTTGTTCGTGTGGAATCTTTCAACTCAAATTTGAAGTAGACAACTTCAACCGATTGAGCTGAAGTTTTGCATGCATGTAAAATCCGAAGACAATGCAAACGCAATGCAGTTGGAATGGCTAGTTAATAATTATTAATATTCTTTAATTTAGATATATGTGACGGTAAATATTGCATACTCTAACAGGGTGCATGTTTGAGACATATTGTCAACATTATAAGATCTATGTATTTAAATTTATAACACATCAGCAATACCTAAATCACTTTGACTTTGGAGTTCACATCTAGGTGCGTCAATAAAGACTACTACCTTCAACAAAAGCGTAGAAAAACGGCTTAAAAGCTCACCCAACGCGCTCCAACGTAATCCAAATCCCCATTACTCCTTATTAGAGTAAATTCCTATTACTGTTTACTTCCAGAATAAAGTTGAAAAATAAATCTTTCAGGAGTCGAGTAGTATCGGGCCGCAGGGACGCGACTTCATTTCAATTTTAATATTGTCTACGTACTAGGTACGTACTACGTATGCGCGGCTTGCAACGCTCCAAGCTGTTTTAATACATTGCTTCTTTGCCAAGTAACTGCTGTGCAGTGAACATGTCGACCGCGCAATGATCAAGAACGTTACTGGCCCCGTCGTCGGTAGCGCATAGTCATTGCGGGGCTGTTAATGTTGGTCGGGGTAACTCCCTAAGGCTCTCGCGTAGAGAACTTTGCAAGACTCAAAACTTACTAATAGATGCCTATATGTTTAGTAACCCGAGGTGCATGTTTCGTGGAAGTTAAGTGCTTCAGTGTTGTAAACAGAAGTCTAATCTATCAAAACTTTGTATCTTAAAATGATGGCTAAGTACTAAATAAGACAAAAGAGTTTAGTATCTTATACCTATAAAACAGTACCGTGACTGACTGACAGACAACGCACAGCCTAAACTACTGGGGCTAGAGACTTGAAGTTTGGCATTGGCACACATGTACCTTTAGTATTGTAGAGGTGCACTAAGGAAGGATTTTTGAAATCCCCACGGGATAGGGAAATATCTAAACTTTCTTTGTTTATTTGTTTGTAACGGAATCTCAGTAACTATTGAGCCGATTTTAAAAATTCTTTCAGAATTAGAAAGCTACACTATCTTTGATTGACATTATAGGTTACTTTTTATCCGGAAAAATGCAATTTCGGGACTGATTTTATAAATTCTTACACATTATGTGATATGACTATTCCCGATTGACAAAGGCTATTTTTTATTCGGGAAAATTCAAAATTCCCACGGGATAGAAAAATTCGAAATCAATTTTGGGGCTAATTTAAAAAATTCTTTCACCAATAGTAAGCTACAGTATCCTTGATTGATACAGGGTACTTTTTTCCGGGAAAATGCAAAATTCCCACGGGATAGAAATAAGTAAATTCAACTTAGGCACTGATTTTAAAAATTCTTTCATGTTATATGATATGACTATCCCCAACTGAAATAAGCTACATTTTCTTCGGGAAAATACAAAATTCCCACGGGATAGAAAAATTTTAATTCAATTTTGGGGCTGATTTAAAAATTCTTTCACCAATAGCAAGCTACAGTATCCTTGATTGATACAGGGTACTTTTTTCCGGGAAAATGCAAAATTCCCACGGGATAGAAATAAGTAAATTCAACTTAGGCACTGATTTTAAAAATTCTTTCATGTTATATGATATGACTATCCCCAACTGAAATAAGCTACATTTTCTTCGGAAAAATACAAAATTCCCACGGGATAGCAAAATTTGAATTCAACTTTGGGGCTGATTTAAAAATTCATTCACCAATAGTAAGCTACAGTATCCCTGTTTGACATAGGCTACTTTTATTCGGGAAAATGCAAAATTCCCGCGGGATAGAAAAAATTGAATTCAACTTCGGGGTTGATTTTGTAAGTTCTTTCACCAATAGTAAGCTTCAGTATCCCTCATTGACATCCGGGAAAATGCAAAATTCCGCGGGATAGAAATAAGTAACTTCAACTTTGGGGCTGATTTTAAAAAATATTTTACAATTTGAAAGCTACAATATCCCTGATTGACATAGGCTACTTTTCTACGGGAAAATGCAAAACGGGAAAATGCAAAATTCCCACGGGATAGAAATAAGTGAAAGAAAGAAAGAAAATACATTTATTTACAACATCACAAGACACATCATCAATATTTTACAAAACAAAAGGCAACACTAAAGCTAAAGATAGAATGTGTCATTGCGGTTGCAAATCGAACACTGGCTCAACATAATGCTGAGGCGTTTAAAGCACCCCAGCGCTGATTTTCAGCCAGTACCGTTGGTAATAAGTGAATTGTACGTGGGGGCTGATTTTTAAAATTATTGCACTAATAAAAAGCTACACTGTCTCTGATTATTAAAATGTTTTGACAGTTATTGCTATCCCGCGGTATGCTGTACTTTGCACTTTCCCGGGATAAAAAATGTTGTTGTTTCAATCAGGCCTCCTCCCAGAACGAGAACACTTGGACCGTAGTTCCCACTTGGGCACAGTGCGATTTGTAGAGTGTGGGTGTGTACCATTGAATTTCTTCTCAGTTGTGTGCAGCTTTTCTCGCGATGTTTTAATGCACTGTAAAGCTCATGATAAACTTCAAACGTAATTTAGCACACGAATTCGGAATAACTCAGAGGACCAAGCCCGGGCTCAAACCCATGACCCTCTGCTTAAAAGACCATAGGTCAAACCACTATGCCACCGCGGCTTATCGGCTTTAGAATTCACTTATTCAAATTCCGCGGGAACTTTGCATTTTTTCTATGTGTTAATCCACGTAATAAACTACCTGAATGCCAAATTTCATCCAAATAACTAACGTTATTGTATTCGCGTACGTACGAAGTTGCGGGCAAAAGCTAGTAAGTACATAAAACTGTTTCGTGACTAACCCTTATCTCACCTGGTGGAAAGCGCAGATGAGGTAAGAGGTTTATCTCAAACATGCTATGAAATATTGACGTTATGTTCCTTATAATACGCCACGAAGTGTCACGTTGAAGGTGCGGCTAGCCGTGCGGGCGGCCGTGCGGTCAATAATAGAATTTCATACAACATTGCTGGCCAAGGCCAGCAAAGTGATCGTCTATTGTTTCATGTGACACAGCACCATGACGGTTATTTATAGTACTATGGCATCATAGCATTTAGCCATTAAAAAAAAAACTATAAGCAATATTTGCGTTTTGGTTCATTATGACATTCTGCCACTACGTTTATTTAAGGTGAGATGATGATGATGGTGGTAATTGTGATGATGATGGTGGTGATGATGATGATGGTGGTGATGATGATGATGGTGATGGTGATGATGGTGGTGGTGATGATGATGATGATGATGGTGATGATGGGATGGTGATGATGGTGATGTGATGATGATGGTGATGACGATGATGATGGTGGGTGATGGTGATCATGGTGATGGTGATGATGGTAATGATGATGATGATGATGGTAATTGGTAATGGTGATGATGGTGATGGTGATGATGATGATGATGGTGGTGATGGTGATGATGATGATGATGGTGGTGATGGTGATGATGATGATGATGGTGGTGATGATGATGGTGGTGATGATGATGATGATGGTGGTGATGATGATGATGATGATGATGATGGTGATGACGATGGTGATGGTGGGTGATGGTGATGATAGTGATGTTGATGATGGTGGTGATGATGATGATGGTGGTGATGGTGATGGTGATGGTGGTGATGATGATGATGGTAATGGTGGTGGTGATGACGGTGATGGTGGTGGTGATGATGGTGATAGTGATGATGATGATGACGATGATTTTATGATGATGATGATGATGATTGATGATGGAGGTGATGGCGATGACGATGGTGATGGAGGGTGATGATGATGATGGTGATATTGATGATGGTGATGATGGTGATGATGATGGTGGTGATGATGATGATGATGGTGATGATGATGATGATGGTGGTAATGGTGATATGATGTGATGATGATGATGACGATGATTTTATGATGATGGTGATGGTGATGATGATGATGATGATGATGATGCATGTTTGAGAAAAACTCTATACAAGCCTTGGCCACGAACAGGGATTGCCGGCCTCGTATCTCTAGATGGCCTCGTTACCACTCGGCCATCTATAACTACTCGGCCGGCAATCCCCTATTTCGCGGCCGCTGCAGTAATGTACTATTTATCACTGGTTCAGTAACGGCATCTATCTGGAAATACAGACGATGGGAGTGAATTCCATTCCTTAGCATTGCGAATTAGGAATAACTAGCTTTTTTACCCGCGGCTTCGCTCGCGTGAATCATAAATGTTTCAGAGAAGCATGCAATAAGCAAGCCTGAAGAAAGCATGCACGCAAGCATGCAAACAGCATGCAAGCAAGCATGCAAACTTGCAAGAAAGCATGCAAGGAAGCATTTATTTAAATATGCTAGGTGCCTGCTTTATGCTGATGACCTGAAGCTCGTTTATGGCGTACAGCAGCTCTCTGACTGCGAATCGCTTCAGGAGGACATCAACCGAGTATATCAATGGAGCATTAGCAATAAACTTCTCTTTAATATAGCAAAGTGTTCGGTTATGTCTTTTGGCCGCGCTCATAGTTCCTTATCAGCAGACTACTTGCTTGGAACGGAGACCATTGCACGCGTTGACACGATTAAGGACTTAGGTGTAATTTTCGATGCACGTCTCAACTTCCATACTCATATGAAGACTCTAGCTTCTGATTGCTTCCGAAGGTTGGGTTTTGTTATTCGCAACGCCCGTGACTTTGACAATCCTAAGGTTATTAAGCTTGTTTACACTGCTCTTGTCAGGAGCAAACTTGAGGCAGCGTCTATCGTGTGGAATCCTCATGAGGTCTATTACTCTTTACTCCTCGAGAAAGTCCAGAAGGCGTTTTTGCGATTTTTATATAAAAAAAGCTATGGGTACTATCCTTACCTTTACCCAACAAAGTTCCTACTGGGCACCTTGGGGTTTAGGTCTTTGGAAGCGAGACGAAATTATGGGCTCTTGTCCAGCGCGTGTCGTATATTGCGTGGGGATTCTGACTGCCCAGAGCTGGTAGCACAACTCGTGCGCCTTTTCGCGCCTCCACCGTCCCAATCTAGGTTCAATTTTCGGCCCCGCAACCGTGACCTACTGGCGGTTCCTAAGGCGCGCACGGTGTCGTACAAGAGTTCACCTCTTGTTCGCGCTTTGCACAACATTAATGAGCTTCTTGCATTAACACCTGTCTGTGACATTTTTGCGAGTGACTGGAGCATTGTATGTGATGAGTGTATGAGATTCTGTGAGGCGAAGGATGACCGTCCGTCTTCAGTAAACTATTTGTGAATTTTTAATATTATTTGTAATCTTATTGTTGTTGTTGTTGTATATTGCTGTTGTTATCTTATATTATGCTTATTACTATTGTTTGAATTTCACAGCGCCATGGTCTAACTGTCATGCTGTGTTATTATTTCAATAAATAAATAAATAAATTTAAGCATGCAAGAAAGCATGCAAGCGAGAATCCAAGCAGGATTCTAGCGAGCATGCAACCAAGCATGCAAGCAAGCATGTAAAAAAACATGCAAACGACAATCCTAACGCAAGCAAGCAAGCAAGCATGCAAGCAAGCATGAAAGCAAGTATGCAAGCGAGAATTCAAGCAGGATTCTAGCGAGCATGTGAGTAAGCTTCCAAGCAAGCATGCAAGCAAGCAAGTTAGCACGCATGCAAGCAAGCATCCAAGCAAGCAAGCAAGCAAGCATGCAAGTAAGCAAGCATGCAAGCAAGCATCCAAGTAGGCATGCTAGCGAGCATGCAAACAGGCAAGCATGCAATCAAGCACGCAAGCAAGCATGCAAGCAAGCATGCAAGGACGCACGCAATCAAGCACGCAAGCAAGCACGCAAGCAAGCACGCAAGCAATCATGCAAGCAAGCATGCAAGCAAGCGTGCAAGCAGCATGCAAGCAAGCATGCAAGCGAGGATCCAAGCAGGAGGTCCATATTTTCAAAATTAAAAACTGACATTAATTTATATTGACATTTTTAATTTCGTATTATCTTTTGAATGGAAATTCCGATTTCAATAATTCAAAAAGAAATCAAATATTGAACCAGCCTTGAATACGAAATAATTTATTTGGATAAGAATTCATACAAAGGTGTGGATAACATGGTCTGATTATGATAGGCATTTCTATCATCTTTTAAAATGTAAAAAAGTAGTAATAGTGACATAACTACAATAGTTGGACATATGGTCTCGCGAAGTTTTTTGTAGAAAATGATACGTTCTATAATATTGTAGAACATTTTTTTGTTCTATCATCAATACTTTCCGCAGCCCATGCGATGAAAGACATTTTATGGCTAATTTTTTTACACCTTGGGTTGGTTTTAGTAAGATTTTCTGAGGATCTCTAATTTTTTCTAGTAATAAATATAACTTATGTTACTCAGTGATAATGTAGCTTTCTAACGGCAAAAGAATTTTTGAAATCGGTCCAGTAGTTTAAGAGTATTCATTACATACAAAAATACAAATCTTTCCTCTTTATAATATTAGTGTACATGAAGGGGACTGCTTTGTAATACGTAAGTAAGTACATGCGGATGAAACGCTCCCCCCGCCTGGTTGTCCGTTTACAAACCTATTCTTTTCTTATGAAAATAATAAGTATCTAGACAAAACATATTAATAATATGCTTATTGACCTTTATCCCTGCACTCTTTTCAGTGATACAGCCCTAATATACATATAATAAAGTCAAAGTCATCATCATCATCATCATCATGAAAGTGACGTAAGTAGTTAGATGCGTAAGCGTTTTCCGGCAGACACATCATTAATGCGGCCGATCAATAGACGTTTACTTATTCAGTTACGATACCTAAACACCCTTCGAAAACTTTCATTCCACAGTTATGTATTTATGTCTGCTAACCGATAGATTTAAAGTGCACAAAATCTTTATTTCTCTTTAAGTTCGGGTTAATGACATTTAATAATCTCAAAGATTTTCTCTAGAAAGTTTATGATTAAAGTCTATCATCTTTTAGTTAGCTTATTTATAATAAAATACATAATTATTATGTTGCTATGCTGTTACCTTGCTGTAATACCTAAGTATATTTTGTCGGGGATAGTGCAAACCCGCTTATGTACCATATATTGATTATCAGATTTTTTCTCATCAATCACCATCAAAAATCGATCAGATTTCGTATAACGGTATTTCAGTTATACCACGATAGTATGTGCCTATTTTCTGTATTGCTTATTATGTGTCCAATAAAGAGTCATTATATTGCATTTTATGTATCAAAAACTCATTCAGCAACACAGTGATACATGGCATTGCTAGAGCTAATATAATTCCTCAAAAGGATACTCGATACGATCTTCACGGATAAATAAATCGAGCAGCTCGCGGCAGATGTGTTGTAGGTAGGGCGATAAACGAATTTCCCCCGTTTCCTGCAGCACGATTTCGCATCCGAAGCTGGCAGAGCGCTTAATCATTTATGACAGTCGCTTATAGGCAGACTGTTGATTTACTGTTATGCCAAGTGCCAACTAGATTTCCGGATTCTCTGCCAAAGTAAGTATTTGACGAAACGATCTCTTCATTAGTACACACAAAGTGGTTATTTCCTAAAACAACAGAGATAATTGCTCAAAAACTTTGTAAATTTAATTTTGATCTCTAACTTGCATAGAAATTTACAGGTAAGTAGCTTGAATGCAACTAAGCCTAACTTGCACAGACTTCCAAAACGTCCTTATTCATTTGTATGGAAATATGGACATACAGAGACATGGTTCGTGGTGGGTAACAAAAAACTGGCCAAGAGCGTATCGTACACGCCCAGGATAGGGTTCCGCAGCCGTTACGACGTTTTAACTTATCTTTATTCAACAAGTAATATTTTTCTGAGGATTTTGTATTTAGTACGGAACTTCCGAAGTACCTAAGTATATTTTATAGGTCAGGCCGTGGTCAGGCTGCTGTTTACTCTAAAAATAATATCCATGCAAAATTACAGTTTTCTAGCACTAATAGTCTCTACACTAAGCCGCGGACGGACGGACGGACGGACAGATAGACATGACAAATCTATAAGGGTTCCGTTTTGCCATTTTGGCTCCGGAACCCTAATAAACTTCCATACAAATCAATCAGGACATTTTTGGAGGCTGTGTTTAAATCATTCTCAGTTGCATTCATGCTATTACTTGCCTGTAAATTACTATGCCATTCGGAGTTCAAAATTAAATGTACAAAGTTTTCCAGAAATGCTCTCATCAGGTACACACCAAGCGGTAATTTCGATGTAAAACCACAATAATAAAATCATCGTTACAGGGTAATTCCGCGGAACGACGGAACCACCATAATCTCGTTAGCGAACATGCTCACACGATTTGCATGTGCGAAGTTACGGAACAACACGCACTGAAGTTGGCACAAACACATTACGTTGATGGAAAGTTGCCGTTTGCGCTAAAACCCCCCGTCAGATGAGCCCGAGATGGGAGGACAAAAGATCGTAGGGCTTAAGGTTCTGACATCACAGGGGGGAGCGCGTTTATTTTGCCACGCACAAGCATACAATGGATAGAAACGAACGACCATGATTCCACACAATAGCGGCATGCGGAGCGGTGACAAGAGAAAATGAAAAATACAATAAAAGATACAATAATATTGAATTTACTCTGCTTATCTGGGATGGAGTAAACGGATTTGAAACGTACTAAGTAATAAATGTGCATAAAAAAAGAAAAAAATACCTACTATTGACGGCCGTAAAGATACACAGGTACGAAGGTGAACTATCACTTTAAAGGATCTATACCAGTCAACCATTGAGTGGACGAGAGAGCATTTAGTAAGGAACCGATTGAGAAAACTAAAAAATGGAAACTGTCTATAACACATTGAGAAATTTTGCCGTGGAAGTTAATCTAGGGTCAGTGTAAAGTTCCGCACGCGTATTAGATTGATGAAGGCCCGGATTTGGTCTCCGACCTCATCATTTTTGGTTTTTCAATGTATTATAGTTACAGTATTATTAAAAAGATATACTTAGGGGCTGTTTCACCACCCATTGATTAATTTTAACTGATGGATAAGTGTGATGCCGTCGTCTCCGTCTATTCGAACAAAACAAACAGAGACGGCATCACATTTATCCGTCAAATAATTTGATCAATGGATGGTGAAACAGGGGGTTAGTCTTTAAAAAGTTCTAACACAAATGTTCTTACTCCTTTAAAAATAATGTCATGAGTACGTACTGCTCACAGTACGACAGCGTGCACGTTTTCTTAACGTGCGATCTTTTCTACTAGGTTAGTCGAAAGGTGACACACGATTAGGCAAAACGAGTTACCTAAGCTAAGGTCATTTGGCACACCTGGGGACCGATTATTGTAATCAAATCACTCGACATTCCGGGAATGGGTAGTCAACGTGACAAAATTTTCATCTACACGGACCGAATCTATACGGACCGGCTGTCTACGTGGCAAAAAGTATAAACATCAAAATGTGCAGCAGTTAAAATAGACAGGAGTTAAAATGTGTTCGGGTCCAATCGAACAAGCGTCATAAAGTATAATGGCTAATGTGGACACGCGTTTAAATGTATCAAGGTAAAAACGTACAAGAGTCGAAAGGTATGAGCGACACCACGTGCAAGTGTCAAAATGTCCGTCCAGCCGTGTTAAATCTAAGTAGAGGTAAACTACGATAACATGGCCTGCCCCTCCACATTACTATTTCAATGTGTTTAGTCACATATTTACGAAATTATTTTTATTTAGTAGCATCTGCTTTTGTTTAATGGCTGTCTCAACACGCACACATGCGTTGAAAGTTTTGGTATGCTTTATAAATACTTTCACAATACATTGAAGCATCTTGAATTGTGGAGGGGCGGGCCATGTTATCGTAGATTATCTCTAAGCATGTGAATGAATGACTGAAAAGCGTTAGTTGGAAAATTGACACTAAAACATTGTGACTATGATGATGTGTACATTTTGACACTGGGGCATTTTGAAGTTTGTCTCTCTCGGTCTCTATCTTATACCGTTTGACGGAAAGAGATAGTGAATACGATAGCAGCGCCCGTGCTTTAGACAATAAGCGTACATATCCTTGAGTTTTGGGACGCTTTGAATATTGTTTTAAGTGGAAGAGTAGGGAGTTCTGCATATAAACATACTCAGCTCTTGTCCGCGACTCAGTCTGCGAAAAACTCGTTCATCGCTATCCCGCGGGAATTATGAAATTTTCCGGGATAAAAGTATCCTAATATGTTAATCCAGATCATAAACTATATCTGTGGAAAATTTCATCAGAATCCGTCCAAGCGTATTAGCGTGAATGAGTAACAAACATCCACTCATACATCCGTCCATCCAACCATACAAACAAACTTTAAACTTAAACTTTTAAGGTCTTTTAAGGTTTGACAGTCGCGGGTGAGCAAAGTAATTGTTTCAGTTCATTAAACTTTTAGCTATGCCTAGTGCATGGTGTAAAAAATAAAATAGTTTACTGATATTACTAAATGTGAATAAATATCTTCTTTCTTTCTTTCTTTCTATATGGACCTCCGCAAATTAACGCCTAAAGGTATCAGTTAGACTAGTTGGCATTACTAAATCAGCGAGCGACAGCAAATCGGATCGTAACGCGGCGATATAGAGCAATTACATACGCCGCATGGCGCAAGTAAAACAGCGCTTGGCACAAATTGGATCAATCCAGGTGCTCGTCAGCGGTTATTACTAACAACACTCCACTAGAGCTATTGTAAAACGTTGTAGTGACCGAAATTAGAAATTGTCTTATACCTATCACAATTCATTTGTATCAAGTTTGTATCAAAATTAGCCATAAGTAACGACAATTTCGCCTGTATGCGATGGCACGGCCGGCAGGCTGTGTGAGACAGGCTAAGCAGTGAATATTTAATTTAAATGCTAGTTTGAAATGTGAGCTTTCAACGATAAACTGTTTCATTAGTTCAAGAGGAGTTACGACAAAAACAGACTTATTTATTAGAAGCTTCAAGGACCCAAGCTAGTAAATGGGCCGTCGTATACGTAAAGAAAAAATATAAAAGGAGATAGACCATAAATTTAAAGTCTTTGCAAGTATTATTCACTAAAAGCCGTTAATTACTCAGCGACAGTATTCAAAGAAACTTTGTTTTGAGTAAAATAAGATAGTACTGCAAAAATCGGTACGTTTTGAAGAAACACACACTATAAGTGAAAACAGCCTTAAATGTTTTAAGTAGTGTCCGACCGAAACACGATTTTTAGCCGAAACCGAAACCGAAACCGAATATTCGGTTTTTTTCTGATTTCGGCCGAAACCGAAACCGAAACCGAAATTTTTGAAGACGTATCATATCAAACAAAATATTCAAAATTACTGTACAGATCGTAAGGAAAAGGTTATTGCAAGGATTTCTTATATGAGAACAGTTACTTTTTTTGTTAAACAAAATAAAAAACGATTATTTTTAATGAAAAATGTCTTGGCATAGGTATTATATTATTCAAAACAAACAACCTATTCTTATCACGTCTAAACTAAATTCACAATCCTAATATCAAACGTATTGTTCATTAATCACAGCATAAAACGCAGTAACAAATAAAATAAATAAAATAAATAAATATTAGGGGACAATCTTACACAAATCGACCTAGTCCCAAACTAAGCAAAGCTTGTACTATGGGTACTAGACGACGATAAACATACTTATATAGATAAATAAATACTTAAATACATAGAAAACATCCATAACTCAGGAACAAATATTCGTGCTCCTCACACAAATAAATGCCCTTACCGGGATTCGAACCCTGGACCTCTTGCTTCGTAGGCAGGGTCACTACCAACTAGGCTAAAGCGGTCGCCAAACAGATTCTAAAAAGTAAATAATAATTTAATAAATAAACAACACTCATACATACTACTGTCGCTGGTCCCAGCTGGGCCGGCCGCCGATGCATTACCTATACCTACCCGGCCGAGCGTGTCCGAATTAAGCCGAGCGCTCCCGATGCGAGAGCCGCGAGAGGCCGCGAAGTAATTTCGGCCCGGCCGAAGGTTTCAGCCGGATTCTGGCCGAAACCGAAACCTCGGCCGAAATCACTTTTTTGGCCGAAATTGGCCGAAACCGAAACCGAAACCGAAACTTCGGTCGGACACTAGTTTTAAGCCATGCAACTGACATTGAACCTTAGGGTGTTAAAGGAATTTCTTGGTCGACTATACCTACCATAAAACCTAGGTACTGAACCTTAAATAAAATTTGAAATAACAAAAATGGAAGAGTAAGAATAACGTATGAAAACGAGGTCGCTGCTAATAAATTAGTGATAATAAGGGCACAGAGTTTGGCTAGAATAAGGCACGTATTATCGGATACAAATAAATCAACTATAACTGGCCCCTAGGGACTCTTATTAATTGATGAACTAGGGTCAACGACAACACGTGGCTCGACACAGTTCAATTAGGGTAAACTATGTCACGTTTACTCAATTAGTACGTAGGTACAGTGGTACGTGTATTCAGTGTGTATGCTAATGATCCAGACTAAGGGTAAATAATCCCTTAAAACCGTAAGTTCTAATTTGCAATGATCGCAGAACCTTGAAAATATAGTACCTAACACTAACACACTCAGTCAGTCAGTCCGTTGAGCAAACTCATCTTTTGCTTAATCGAGATAACAAAAAGCAAAAAGAAAAAAAGAAATTCATTTAGTTATTTACAGCAACACAAGACACATTAATAAGTATAATTACAAATAGAGAACACGAAGGATAAATATAGTGTATCATTGCGGTAGTAAATCGGACCCTGGCTCAGCATAATCTATACATATAAAATCCTTTGTCCTGACTGACGGATCAACGCACAGCTTAAACCGCTGATCGTAGAGACCTGAAACTTGGATGGTGTGTTCTTTGTATGACGTAGACATCCGATAAGAAAGGATTTTTCGTAATTCTACTCCTAAGGGGGTAAAAAAAGGGGGCAAAGTTTGTATGGGACAACGTGATTCCTTGGTCCAATCTACTTCAAACTTTGCATAAACATTCTTTAACAGAATCGATGGAAGACGTGTTTCGTATTTTATTGAAATTCATCCCTTGACGGGGTTCAAAAGGAGTAGAAAGTTATTTTGGGGGTGATTTGCTTCGAAGTTGTTATCAATACTCCTTAGTGCTTTTGATTTAAATTACATTTTATTTTGACACAATGTAAACGAAACGAAACTTCAAGTTGCAAGTCGCTTCCAACACTAATGATTGGGCGTCAATGAGGGAGGCCTATGTCCAGCAGTGGACGCCCTACGGCTGAAATGATGATGATGATGATGAAGCTTTTATGTGAGTTCAACCTTTTTCGAATAAAATCGAATTGAGTATTCAAACATCATTGTTTGAACTCGCATAAAAACTTGGTGCAATGCAAATACTTACATATAAAATGCTTTGTCCTGAAGTGCTAAATGACTGACTGGCGGATTAACGCACAGCCTAAACCGCTGTATGTAGAGACCTGAAACTTGGAGGATGTGTTCTTTGTATGACGTAGGCATCCGATAAGAAAGAATTTTCCGGAATTCCCACGGGATAAGGAATATACGGGATGTATATATTTCATCAATCAAGAGTGACCCTATCTCCATATCGAAGATTACTAAACTGTTCAAATTGGGCATGCAAAAGTAGACTACCACTCAAATCAACTGGATCCTGTCTCCGTAACTTCAATTACTAAACTTTTCAAATTCAGTATAAACGTAAATGGTCATACATAACAGCAAAAAAACTTATTGTCGGATTTTTGGAAATTCCTGTGGGATAGATAATCTCTGAAACTTCCGAGCCGATTAAAAAAAATCTTTTACCAGTAAAAAGTTACACTATCCTTTATTGACACAGGCTACTTTTTTCCGGGAAAATACAAAATTCCCAAGATATAGAAAAAAAAAATCAACTTCAGAGCTCCTTTTAAAATGTATTTCACCAATAGAAAAGATACACTGTCCTTGATTAACATGGGATGCTATTTTCCGGACAAATGCAAAATTCCCGCGGTATAGAAAATAGTAAATTTAACTTCTGGGCTGAGTTTAAAAAAAAATGACCAATAGAAAGCTACACTATCCGCTACGCTATCCTTTATTGGTATAGGATAGGCTAGGCTACCTACTATTTATTCGGTAAAATGCAAAATTCCCGTGGGATAGAAAGAAGTGAATATCATTTGAGGGCTGATTTGAAAATTTCTTTCACCAATAGGAAGCTACACCAACCATTATTTACATAGACTACTTTTCTCCGTGAAAATTAGCAAAATTCCTACGGGAAAAAAATAAGTGAATTCAACTACGGGGCTGATTTTAAAACTTCTTTTACCGGTAGAAAGCTACACCTTTAAGGACATAGGCTACTTTTTCTCGGGGAAAATGGAAAGTTCCCGCGGGATAAAAATAAGCGAAAATTTGCATAGAATAAGGACAAATTTGTTGAAATTCCCACGAGATAGAGAATAAACGGGATTATAATATTTACTAACTGATACTGATGATGATGAAATGGTGAAATGATAATAATTAGTGTCCGACCGAAGTTTCGGTTTCGGTTTCGGTTTCGGCCAATTTCGGCCAAAAAAGTGATTTCGGCCGAGGTTTCGGTTTCGGCCAGAATCCGGCCGAAACCTTAGGCCGGGCCGAAATTACTTCGCGGCCTCTCGCGGCTCTCGCATCGGGAGCGCTCGGCTTAATTCGGACACGCTCGGCCGGGTAGGTATAGGTAATGCATCGGCAGCCGGCCCAGCTGGGACCAGCGACAGTAGTATGTATGAGTGTTATTTATTTATTAAATTATTATTTACTTTTTAGAATCTGTTTGGCGACCGCTTTAGCCTAGTTGGTAGTGACCCTGCCTAAGAAGCAAGAGGTCCAGGGTTCGAATCCCGGTAAGGGCATTTATTTGTGTGATGAGCACGAATATTTGTTCCTGAGTTATGGATGTTTTCTATGTATTTAAGTATTTATTTATCTATATAAGTATGTTTATCGTCGTCTAGTACCCATAGTACAAGCTTTGCTTAGTTTGGGACTAGGTCGATTTGTGTAAGATTGTCCCCTAATATTTATTTATTTTATTTGTTACTGCGTTTTATGCTGTGATTAATGAACAATACGTTTGATATTAGGATTGTGAATTTAGTTTAGACGTGATAAGAATAGGTTGTTTGTTTTGATTAATATAATACCTATGCCAAGACATTTTTCATTAAAAATAATCGTTTTTTATTTTGTTAACAAAAAAAGTAACTGTTCTCATATAAGAAATCCTTGCAATAACCTTTTCCTTACGATCTGTACAGTAATTTTGAATATTTTGTTTGATATGATACGTCTTCAAAAATTTCGGTTTCGGTTTCGGTTTCGGCCGAAATCAGAAAAAAACCGAATATTCGGTTTCGGTTTCGGTTTCGGCTAAAAATCGTGTTTCGGTCGGACACTAATAATAATGATGGATGTTGCCGTTGCCAGATTTTTGTTTTATACAATGAAAGAGATGAAGAAGCTTTACCACAAATTGGAATTCTACGCGGACGAAGTCGCGGGCAAAAGCTAGTGCTAAATAAAAATTTAACAGACTCCAAACAACCATGAACATAACTTTCTACTGATCTGTTTAAAGTGAGCGATACAACTCCGGTGGTAGGCTTCACCACCCTATAGGTTGAGCCAGGCCGCCAAGGGACTCTCTTCGTGGTCCGGCCTGTTGCCTGTAGAAGCCATTCTGGAGAAAGGGTCTGAGCAGTTGTGCAGCACGCGCGTATTTGTTGTACGGTTTGCACTGCTTGGGGGCGCGCGCACATATCCGCGCTCAACTGCCTTCTTTCTGCTTATTCCCCTAAATTCAAGTCTATGGTGAATGAGCTTTTACTTTACTAGGCAAGCGTGCTCCATCGTAGGCCCCATTCCATCAGGCATTTGTGGTCAAACGCAAGCTTATATTATATTGTATAAAAAAAGTCGGAGACACAGCACGAGCCAGCAGACACGGCAGCAGCAAATGCACGAGTTACTACAGAATATACCAAAATCAGTAGGTATACTGATTCACTGTTGTAAATACTGTCTTTTTGAAGAGTTCCCTCGATTTCCTCTGGTTCCACCCATCCGAGCCTGACTTTGATGACAGTGGGAGCTAATAACAAGCATTCCCATCAAACTAAAAATAAATCCTCCTTTTTTTAAATCAGTTAAAAGATAAAGTTCTTTTTAATAGGCATTAACAAAAATCGCTGATGGCCGGTGGGGCCAAAAGGTTCTCGAGTGGTGTTCACAGACCGGAAGACGCAGTGTAGGTAGACCTACAACAAGATGGAGCGACGACCTGGTTAAGGTTGCGCGAACGCGTTGGATGCGGATGGCGCAGGGCCGGTATATTTGGAGAACCCTGGGGGAGGCCTATGTTCAGCAGTGGACGTCTTTCGGCTGAAATGATTATGATGATGACCAAAAATCGAGCAGGCTCTTTATTCGAATGTACGCTTTTTTAAATAGCCTATTGGTTGTGTTTCACTGTTGTGGAAAAGTTGTCACTACTTTCACATGTTTTTATCATGAATAAAAGTACCTAGTTTGTAGGTAGTAGTTGTGCTGAAATTTAGGGGTAGGTCCCATTTGTTCTATAGAACTGCGAAATCGTGAAGTAATAGAGTTCAAAATCATACCAAATATATCTGTTCTATAGAACAAATGGGACATAAAATTTAGCAGTAAGGGAATGATTTACACTGGGCCCAGCTCTGGACTTAACCCTCAAAAACTGCTCGGACCTCCGCTCCTTCGGAAGGTCAGAGACCGTATTGACTAGTGCGCGGGCGCTAGCGATCGTACTCGCCATCTCATTCTATTCTCAACCTTATACCGTGAGTGTGACAGAGGGAAATGGTGAAAACGATCGTGATGCTGAGTGCGTTTTACAATAAAGGCAAATTTGAGCACAATCTCAATCAAATGTGTCATGTGTATTGGATCTAAATTCAATTCTAGATCGAGAAAAACAAGTAAGAAATCACCCATATAGCAACCCTCGTTGAAAGTCAGTCCACTTAAATACTTCGATTTGACGTCTTGATTGTCTTTATTGGAAAACGCTTTTGAAAAATAAATCACAGCAAATACCTATGCAACAATTAGCAGAGACATATTTTACGGTCATTACCATTGTCATATGATTCATGTACTGACAAACAAACCTACGTACTCGTAAAAGTGCTCAACTATTTTATTTTATTTTTCTTTATTTGTTTATGTTTCACTAACACTAGGGTAAGCATATCATAAATTTGACTAACACCATGTACCTAACATGTACCTATAAGTAATACTAACAAATGATGGATCATAGTGTTATAAATATTGAAATATTAATTATTATTTGCATGTGTTATTTACTAAATATTATAATTAAAAGTAGTTGTGCTGAGTTCTTGTGATTGGTCGAGGGCTTGACACTTACTTAATCAACGACCAATCACAAGCAAGTAAAAATTGTGGGAAATAAGAATAATCGGCGGGCATTTTGTTTGGATTCCAGGACATGCGCTTTAGCGATATACTTACTCGGTACCGCAATTTTGTATGTTTAATATAATTGTAATGTTGTGACTTTTAAACAATAAAACCATTTTTCAACGTTACTGAGAGTATTTCTGCATTAAAACTCCTTGTTTCCGAGTGATGAACCAGTACGGTTCACATTTCAGAAGTGGGATTGCAACTTAAGTGCCCATAAAAGGATTGGAGATACGCATTATTTGATGTGCACAGAGAACGTAAGTGTTCATTGTTAATTTTATTTCACTTTATTACTCACCCTCGTGAGTCAGTGCATAGAAATCGTGCATTCATAATATAGTAAAGAAAAAGACAAAAAGTGAAGTTTTGTGGCGGGTACGTACCTACATTTTGTTTTAATTCCCGTAGTGATTATCTTATACATTTTTCGATGCACCGAGACTTACGAGGACTTTTAAATGTTATTTACTGAAATCCCAAGCGTGATTTACGAAAATAAATGTTTGTTAATAGCATTCAGTACATGTAACGGATACGTTTTGTTTTTTTTTCCGTTGTTTTATTCATTTATATCATTAAATAATTTTTGGAATTTTATTGACAAATACATATCGTGTATACTTACTTACATTAATAATGTAACATTATTGTGTTACCAACTGAGCACCTAGAGTTTTTGTTTCGTGACTTTGTTACACCTACGCTATGAAAAAAAAAAACAATAATTAAAGAATTCGTAGGTTGATGAGATGAGAATCTTGTTCAAGTGTTTCTAATTTTTCTGTTGAGGTCGCGAGAGCATGGACGTACGAAGGGCCTCTCGCCAGACGTTTACGCCGCCACTAAGACTTCGCGATGCAACTCGAAGTCGTAGTCGTGGTCGATGGCGTATGCGTTCACCTGAAGAGAGCCGTGACAGCCACCACCGCCGGTCGCGGTCCAGGCGGTCGAGAGGAAGGCGGTCGCGATCCAGGCGGTCGAGAGGAAGGCGGTCGCGGTTGATGATTAGTCGATCTCGCTCCCGGTCACAACATTCAAGAAGGACAAGCTCGCGGTATTGCTGCCCTAGGACACAGTCGCGGTCTCCAGGGCGACACGACGCGCGCCGCGCAGAATCCAGGCGTTCCTCTGGGCGCAGAGCTTCGCACCTTCGCACGCGGTCCCGTGAAGCAACACCACGTGATCGTGAATCAGATAACAATTTGTTTCTTGAGAAGTTTATTAATGCTCTTAAAGGTATGAATAATAGTAGCGATCGCGAAAGGTTTCCTGTGTTGAACAATGTAATTCCTGATTTTGACCCCTTATGCAAGGAACAAACGGTTGATACGTGGCTTCACAAAGTCGACGAATGCGCACAAATCTACGGTTGGAGCGATAGGCAAGTAATTCACTACGCTTTACCAAAATTATCGGGCGTAGCTAAAACCTGGTATCAAGGCCTACCCTCACTCTTATTCTCTTGGCCAGAATGGAAATTAAAGCTTAAAGAATCTTTTCCAACAAGGGAAAATTATGCTGATTTACTAACGGAAATGCTCAACAAAAAGGTCCGCTATGGGGAGTCATTAGAAATATACTACTATGCCAAAATGAATCTTCTAAATCGGTGTGACATATCAGGAAAACGTGCCGTTGATTGTATCATTGCAGGCATTGAAGATCGTGGTGTTAGATTGGGGGCGCAAGGAGCAGAATTTACAGAACCAGAGTTGGTACTCAAGTTTCTGAAAACAGTTAAAGTAGATAGGTCCACGAACGAGCAGTTAAAGGGGAAAGATAGAGATAGGCGCTCACAAAATAACACATTTCCTAGTAATAAAGTAGGTCTCAATCCCCAGAAGCAATCCGGATCGAGCATGGTATGTTACAATTGTAAAGAAACCGGTCATCCATTCTTTCGATGCACAAAACCGAAGCTACAGTGCTCTAAGTGTAATTTATTAGGACATAAGGATACTGAGTGCCCTGGGGCGAAGCAAAGTACCAATGATAAACCAAAAACAATTTTGCAAGTGGAAAACACAGGTGATTCAAGTGCAAAGTACAGAATGCCCATCAAAATTAACGGGCTATTTTCAGAATGTCTCGTTGATTTAGGGAGCGAAGGTACTTTGGTCCGTCTCAGTGAAGCTCAGCGTTTAGCTCTAGATTGGAAGGTAGGAGAAGCGCCACTGTTAAGAGGGATAGGTAACGTACCTTATAACCCACTTGGTAAAGCTCACGTTACGATAGCAGTGCAAAGCGTAGTAGAAAATCACGTAGAGGTTTTGGTAGTAGATGATTATTTAATAAATTGCCCTGTACTACTAGGTCACACTTTTACTGAAAGACCCTCGGTTAAAATAGTGAAGACAGAATCGGATGTCATTTTTCAGAGGGTTAGTGAGGAGGCGGTTTTGATTTGTCCGCTTTTATGTGTGGAGGAGACCCGCATAGAATGCGGTGAATTAAGGGCGATCCTAGTTAGGTCACGCAATACTTTTTCGGGTAAGGTTTACGTTAATGGGACTGTGCGCAGTATTGTAGGTCACGAGCATTATTTATTACCCGGCGAGTACCAATTGACGCAGGGTACGGGTAGAGTTCTTATTCAGAATATTAGCAACAACGATCTGGTCATAGAAAAGGGTAGCCTTGTAACTCGGAGCCACGCTTTAACTGGAAGCCTACAGGTTCAAAGATTAGACGTTAGTGACCGATCACCCAAAAATGAATCACCAATTAGTTGTGGAGAAAACTTGACGAAACAGCAAAAAGAGTCTTTAAAGGTCTTGTTGGATAAATATACATCTTGTTTCTCGAGTGGATTAAAGGATCTTGGATTTACGACACAAACTGAAATGGTGATTCAACTGGATGATCCTGATCCTGTCGTTTATCGCCCGTACCGCTTATCCTTTACCGAACGCCAACTAGTTCAAGGTATGATCAGTGAAATGTTAGAAAGTGGCATTATAAGGGAGTCTAACAGTCCTTACGCAAGTCCTATAGTCCTAGTTAACAAAAAATCTGGGGAGAAGAGGTTATGTGTTGACTACCGCGCTCTGAATAGTAAAACAAAGAAAGAGCACTATCCTCTCCCTCGTATCGAAGACCAGTTAGATCTATTGTCAGGAAGTTCTCTCTTCGTTACTCTCGACTTGGCGTCTGGCTACTACCAGATCCCAATAGCTGAGGGTTCTCGAGAGAAAACTGCCTTCGTTACCCCTCAAGGTCAGTAAGAGTATAACAGGATGCCCTTTGGTCTAGTAAACGCACCATCCGTATTTCAACGCACAATGAATAAAATCATCCACAATTCACCCGCTTCGTCTTATGCATTAGTGTACATGGACGATATTTTGATCCCTGCTAAGTCATTCGACGAAGGAATGGCACGATTGGAGGAGATGCTGCTTTTACTAGCAAAAAGCGGTCTGACACTTAAAATGAGTAAGTGTAAATTTTTCCATGATAAAGTAGACTACCTGGGATACGAAGTCAGTTCGGAAGGTGTTAGACCAGGGTCTCTCAAAACGGATGCCATATCCAGATTCCCTACACCAACTAATGTTCATGAAGTCAGGAGATTTTTAGGTCTCGCTAGTTTCTTCAGGAGGTTTGTTGCAGGATTTGCTTTGATAGCACGCTCTTTGACAAGCCTGTTGAAGAAAGACTCTCCTTGGAGGTGGGGTAGCGAAGAACTGGGTTCATTTGAGAAACTAAAACAAATTTTAGTACAGAGGCCGGTTTTAGGACTTTATGGCCCTAACGCACAAACTCAACTTCACACCGACGCAAGTAAATACGGGGTAGCCGGCATCTTAATGCAACAAGACAAATCTGGGGCGTTAAAACCTATTGCTTATTATAGTAGGCAAACCAGTCCAGATGAGCAAAAATTACACTCCTTTGAACTAGAGACCCTCGCTATTATTGCTTCACTAAGCAGATTCAGGCACTACTTACTGGGCATTAGATTCACAATAGTAACAGACTGCAATGCCTTGCGTACCACTTTGAGCAAACGCGACTTAGTTCCGCGCATAGCTCGTTGGTGGCTGCAGTTCTTAGAGTATGACTGTTCAATAGAATACCGCCCTGGTGACAAAATGGCACATGTAGACGCCCTTAGTCGAGGCGCTATTGATGGTAGTCCTGATGTCGAGCACGTGTTGGATGTACTTTCAGTTGGTACTGACGATTGGCTTGCAACGGTGCAACAGACTGACCAAGATATTAAAAATATAGCTGATATCTTAAGTGACCCTAAATGTAAAGATGCCATTGATATTTTCAAAAATTATAAGCTTGTAAATGGACGAGTATATCGCGTAATTGACGAAAACACTATTCGTTGGGTTGTTCCAAGTGGCACCAGATGGCAACTGTTGAAAGCTAATCACGATGATGTGGGACACTTTGGGTTTGACAAAACTTTGGCACGCTTACAAGCTATGTATTGGTTTCCGAAAATGAGACGGTTTGTAAAAAAATACGTCTCAGCTTGCCTTAAGTGCGCACATCACAAGCTGCCAAGTGGTGCCAAACCCGGTGAACTACACCCGATTCCTAAAGCCATTATTCCATTTCATACCATACATGCGGATCATCTTGGGCCGTTTATCCGCACCAAACGTGGCAATACATACATATTGGTTATTGTGGACGCGTTTACTAAATTTGTTGACATCACGGCAGTGCGAAATACGAAGTCAGTTACAAGCATTAAAGTATTCAGAGAGCACTTTAGCTACTTTGGCGTACCATCCCGCTTGATTACTGATCAAGGGACAAGCTTCACTAGTAGTAAGTTTAAAGAATTCACCCAATCATGCGGAATTAAACATGTATTGAATGCCGTTGCCACACCCCGAGCGAATGGCCAAGTGGAACGTTATAACCGGACTATTTTGGCGGCGCTCGGGGCAATGAATCATGACAGACCAAATGGTTTATGGGATGAGCATTTACCAGACATTCAGTTGGGTATCAACACTACAGTTCACGCTACGACTAAAAAGACTCCAGCTGAGCTTCTTTTTGGTCGAAACTTAACTAACCCATCTGAAGGTCTGCTAAATGACGTATTAAACGAAGTTACGTCTGAGGTTGGGGACAATCTAGATAATATAAGGGCTAGTGCCGGTGAACTTATAAGGACACAACAGGACAAGGACAAAAAACGTTATGATAGGTACAGAAAAATAGGAGTGCGATTCAAAGAAGGTGATTTGGTCAGAGTAATAAGACCTGCGACAGGTATAGACGGACAGTCAAAGAAACTCGAACCTAAGTGTAAAGGCCCCTACAGAATTAAGAAGGTTCTCCCCAACGATAGGTTCGTGGTTGAGGACACACCGCTCACAAAGACTAATAAGAAGTATGAGGCTGTAGTAGCCATTGACAAAATATTTCCATGGGTCTGTTATGAACCCGTATCAACCGATTGTGAATCCGAGCGTAACGATAGCGATTCAGAATGTGAAGACTTGTAAGTAAATGTATAGAAAATTAATTACATTAATGAAGATGGATATGCTTAAGACTTGTAAATAAGTAGATGTCGATTAAATTTATTTATATTGATGAAATTCAGTATTGGATGCCCGCTTAAATAAACGGGCAAACTATTTGTATTCGAGCACTTATTTTTAATATGCTCTTACTAATGACAATGCGATTTTAGGTATCAGTGATTAGTGTCATTTATCATCGAAATTAGTTTATGTACAAATGACTGAAATATTTGCTGGTCAACGTCATGGACTAGTAAATACTGATTCATTGGTTAGGGTAATGAACTGATGAATTAGAGTGGGGTATCAGGTAACGGATGCCACACATTTTAGTCATTGAAGCAGCTGTATATCTGTTGGTCAAGGTCATGGATTAATGAATATACCGCTGACAAAGATGTGAATTAAGTAAAGGATGTCAGGTAACCGACACCCTTAAAAGTTAGTCAAAGTCATGTAACATTAGAAGCAAGTTTTTTTTTTTTTTAACTTTTAAAAGTAAACTTAATAAGATATAGTAATTAGAAACTTGATTTGAGCCCAATTAATTAGTTATATGACTAAATGTATAGTAACTACTAATTATATTAGAGCTTTAATAATTACTAAATGTAATACTAATTGACTTATAGTTAAAGTGATTCATTCGGTTTATAACCAAGTAACCTAATCCATTTACTTTAAGTTAATGAAATGCTATGTATGAATGCTTTTCTTTTTGTTATTTTATCAAATATCTTACATACACTATGTCTGTAGAGTTTAATATCCATAGTAAACTAATGTTTTTTTTTTTCATTTATTTTTGTGTTTGTGTTAAACTTACTCATAACAACGAGGGACTCGTTGAAGGGCGGATGGCCGAGTTGTTATAAATATTGAAATATTAATTATTATTTGCATGTGTTATTTACTAAATATTATAATTAAAAGTAGTTGTGCTGAGTTCTTGTGATTGGTCGAGGGCTTGACACTTACTTAATCAACGACCAATCACAAGTAAGTAAAAATTGTGGGAAATAAGAATAATCGGCGGGCATTTTGTTTGGATTCCAGGACATGCGCTTTAGCGATATACTTACTCGGTACCGCAATTTTGTATGTTTAATATAATTGTAATGTTGTGACTTTTAAACAATAAAACCATTTTTCAACGTTACTGAGAGTATTTCTGCATTAAAACTCCTTGTTTCCGAGTGATGAACCAGTACGGTTCACAATAGTTATCTGAATAAATCAATTTTTATTATTATGTTGGTACGGATTTCCGATCACGGGCCCATGGGGACCCGGTCATTTGAAAGGCATTCATGGGGCCGAAGCCAACATGAAGAGGCCTTTGGTACCATATAATATAAATGAGATGGGCGCAACTATGGAGGTCTATCCCCTAATACACCATGTGGATGTGCTAGCGGACAGTCCTCCACAGTTGCCAATCTATTGCCAGGTAGGAATCGACATGGAATTGGCTATGGGGTTGGGATGTTGTGGACAGGATTACCGGGCTATGGAGTGAGATAACGGACACCTACCATTTCAATATCTCATAAACTGAACTTTTGGTAGGCGGTGACTCGCCATTCACTAAATGGGCCCCTCAAACTATTGCCCACTCGGGGCAACGAGGCGGCAACATTGGTGTGAACGGCTAAGGATGGAGAGGTGTTCCTGGACTTTAAACTTCAAAATGCCAACTCGCCACTTACGGAAACACATCCATCCTTCGAGCATTAGCTCTTGCGCTCCACTCTAGGCGACCAACAAAGGCAAACTAGAGGCGGGGTGGGTGTGTAGCTGTGTGTGAGTGTGTGTATAAGCGCATGTGTGTATGTGTACCCCTGGAGGTCTCGGGTTCGTGGTGTCGCTACGCACCAACAGCTCGCCACAAGCCGCCCTGCGATGACTGACTGCACTGGTGACACGACAACACCAGCGGGCGATGAGGTCGTCATATCCCTACGCCTTTTGACTGACTGCGCTGGTGACAGACACCACAACACCAGCGGGCGATGGGGTCGTCACATCCCTACGCCTTTATTATTATTTTCGAATGTTTTTTTTTTTTTTCTCAGCTCTAGGCTGGTATTAACTACATTTACGGGTTATCCACCAAGTAAATGTAGCAAGCAAGAGTTGTGAATATTTAAGTGGACTGCGGAGGGCTATTTTAAGGGTCCAGTTGCATGAACTTTCTGACTATTCTGCAAGTGTTCAGTATTGCGGCTTTTTGTAAGATTGTGTATATGTATGATTTTATGCCTAATAATTTTATGCTATGGTGTAGGTGCTTTGGGATGACGCCTGTTGTGGATAGGACTATTGGAACTACGTACACTTTCTCCTGTCTCCATATTCTAGCAACTTCGTCTTTTAGGTCTGCATATTTTGTTATTTTTTCCGTGATGGTCTTCTGCAAATTGTGTGTGTTAGGGATTGAAATGTCTATTAGGTAAGTAGTTTTGTTTATTTTATCTAATAATGTGATGTCAGGTCTATTATAGTGGATAGTGCGATCTGTGAGTATGGCGCGGTCGTAGTATAATTTGTGTGTTGTGTTCTCAAGTACTATCTGTGGTGTGTATTTGTAGTACGGGGTGTGTGTGTCTTGTATAAGTTTATGTTTGTGTGCCAGGTTTTGATGGATGATGTTTGTGATTTGATTGTGTCTGTGTGTGTAGTCTGTCTGTGTTAGCGTTGTGCATGCTCCGGTTATGTGTTGTATGGTTTCCGATTGGGTGTGACATCTGCGGCATTTATCGTTTGTGAGTGTTGGGTCTTTTGTTATATATTTTCGGTAGTTTTTAGTATTTACGATTTGGTCCTGGATTGCAATAATGAAACCTTCGGTTTCTGGGAATAAGCTGCCTATTTTTAGCCATGTGTTTGATGCAGGTTTGTCTATATGTATTTGTTCTAAGTCACGATAATGTCGTCCATGAAGTACCTTTTTCTTCCAGTTATTTATCAGTTGTGCTTGTGAGTCGTTGCCGTTAATATTTTGTGTGTCAGGTGGTTCGTGTAGGTTTAGTGGAGTATAGTTGTGGTAATTTTGAACGATTAAGTTGTGTATATTGCTTGTATGTGATTTGGTGTGAAAGAATGTTTGTAAGCTATGTATTTGTTTTTGCCAAAGATAATAAATGTTTATCATGCCCCTACCTCCTTCCTGTCTCTTTATAGTCAGTCTTTCTGTTGCTGATTTAGGATGTAAATGTTTATGTTTTGTTAGTGTTGTGCGTGTAGTTCGTTCTGTGGCTTATATGTCGGTCTTGGACCATTTTATAACTCCAAATGAGTATGTCAGGATGGGGATGGCGTAAGTGTTTATGGCTTTAATTAAATTTTTGCCAGATAATTGAGACTTGCATATTTTATTTAGGCGGTTTTTGTATTCAGTACTTAATGTTTGTTTAGTTATAGTATGGTCCAAGCCCTTTAACTGTTTGTATCCGAGATATTTGTATAGGTCGTTTGTTTCCATTGCTGTTATAGTGTTATTGTCGTCTATTGTATAGTTACCTGGTTGTATCTTTCCTTTTACTATGTGTAGTGTTTTACATTTCTCTATGCCAAATTCCATGTTGATATCGTTGCTGAATATTGTTGTGATGTCTATTAACTTCTTCATGTCTTTGTCTGTCTTGGCGTATAATTTTATGTCGTCCATATAGATGAGATGTGATATGCGTGTATCTGTTGGAGTGTTTCTGAAGTTGTATCCAGCTCGGCTGTTGTTCAGTAGATGTGATAAGGGGTTGAGGGCGAGACAAAACCACATGGGACTCAAGGAATCGCCTTGATAGATACCTTTCTTAATGGAGATGGTGCGCGTTGTTACTGTGTTATTACCAGCATTTAATTGGAGAGTAGTTTTCCATTGAGTCATTATATTACGTAGGAAGTGAGTTATTTTGGGGTCTATTTTATATATTTCTAATATTTGTAGCAGCCAGGAATGAGGTACGCTATCAAAAGCTTTTTTGTAATCAATATATGTACAGTGTAGGTTTCTATTTTTACTAGTCGCGTGTTTGTGGACGGTGGAGTCAATAATCAGCTGCTCCTTGCATCCCATGTGGCCTCGCCTGCATCCTTTCTGTTCCTCTGATATGATTTTGTTGTGTTCGATGTGATTATTGATTTTTCTAGTTATTGCTGATGTTAATATTTTATATATGGTGGGTAAGCATGTGATTGGTCTGTATTGTGATGGATGTGAGGAAAGAGTTGTTTTGGGCAGCATGTATGTTATACCGGTGGCTATAAAGTCTGGTATAATTTGTTTGCCTAATATAACGTCTGTTAAGTTTTTTAATTATTATTATTATTATTTACATTCTTTTGGTTTTCATAAGTAATAGTAGGTACTATTTTTAAAAAGCGTTTTTCAATAAAAAGACTCATCAAGTTTGTTGAACCTATTTCTAATACCTAAGTATATATTCATCTTTCGCTAAATCTTACGAGCGTCGTTCCACATTTATCAGCAATCATTATCTCATTCTTGTAATTCCAAAAGTTCGGTATGATAATAAGTACCTCCCTAACTTACTCACAATCTCCGAGGAAATCCGAAATCTTTTTTTCCAAAAGCCACAAATCATCTCGAATGTTGTTACAATACCCAGTGTGCCGCGGCCGTGAATAAGTGATGAGGTGAGGCCGGGATAGATTCGTATGATCGCGGCGAGTTCGGCGACAGAAAAATTGGTCAGGACACGCGGGTCCCGACACTTGCTCTGGACGTAAAATATTCCTAATATATTTCGCCATCGCTACAAAGAGTACGAAAATATTGAATGTATTTAAACTTTCTCTTTGAAACTTACGCACAAAAAAATAAGTAAACGTCTTTGTTGCCTTCAAAGTATAGAGGGCTGTTCCTTTATTAAATGTAGTTGTTATGAAAACTTTTAAAGTTCAGTGAAACGTAGGCGGCGTTGGCTTCCACTATTCAAAAGACTTATAAAAATTGGAACGTAATTTAGATCTTCAAAAAGGTAGGTATTAAGAAATAAACCGGGCCAGAAAGAAATATATTATAAAAGTAATGCTGTAGTTGTTTCAATTGAATTTTTTATTGCGATTCCTTTTTATTAGGTACAGTAAGTATATTCGCACGTGTAAGATGTGTGGGTGGATGTAGAGTAAAGTTTTGGTTTCATTTGCAAACCATTTTTCGACCACTCTCTAGATATCCGATTGAGCTTAAATTTGGCATACTTATGTGAGTCTGTGGACAATTATACAAAAATCCAGCAGTGAAATTCCGGTGGTCCGGCTAGGATCGTCTCTGCAGGACGAAATTCTTCAACGATTAATGGCAGCGGCTTGTAACTTGGTAGTTTGGATGATAATGTAAAAGATCTTGTATTAATTAACAATGACGTAGCCTTTCCACACTTAAGTCTTAACGGATTTACTGCGAAACAAATTTACAATAGTGTCATTAATCTTTCACATGCTGTTTTAAGTCAAAACTCGTTAATTTTCGTAAATATAAAATGTATTGATCAAAACAAAAATACAAAAAGCAAATTACGGATTTGGCACTGATCAGTGCTTACTCATACCAAAGATAAACGGTACTGTCGATGGAACTACTGCCAATAATCCTTCAAGAATGGGCTACTTTAGTTCTAAATATGTGCGAGATATACAGACCGTACTAACTCCACGAGATACGAGATGCAAAGCAAACAGCAGACGAGACCTTTGCTGAATTATGAAACTTGTTTTACGATTCGGTTTGGACCCGTCCCGTTTTATATTTGCTGGTATTCTCGGTCCGAATTGTCATAAATTTTCGAGAGAAACCCATTAATAAATAGCGCAGACAAGACCAACCAGTTCAAAGCCTCGGTTTAATTTGCATTGTAAAACGTTTAATTCTACTGTTTGGATTATTTTTCTTTTCTATTAGATTTTCGCCCGCAATTTTGTTTGTTCGAATTCCCGTGGGGCGTGAGAAAAACAATAAGACCGCTGAACGTTAATAAATAGCAGTCATTGTGTACCTACACGTTGATCCGGGACACTTCGCAAGAACAAAGGAATTCGAATTAGAGTAGAAACGAATTCCGATCTTGTAACTAGTTAGAATATTCATTAGGTTGACGTTAGCAAAAACCTTTCGGTGGAATAAACTTTTTGTGAATAGTGTTTTGGACTCGTGGCAGCCTAGTGGTGGTACCTGTGGACTCTAAGCAGAGGATCGTGGGTTCAAACCCGGACTCGCACGTCTCAGTTTTTGGAATTCACATGTGAAATTACACTTCAAATTGACCATGTATTTAGTTTACGGCGAAGGAAAACATCGTGAGGAATTCTGCACACACATGAGAAGTTCTAAATTCACATTGGGGCTACGTCAGAACGACAGCCCAAGCCCTCTCAATCTGATAGGAAGCCTGTTTCTAGCAGCGGGATGCATAGAGGCAGGTGGTGACGATGATAATTATTTTTTAGTCGAAACGGTCGGACATATTTGTATGGACTTTGCACTGCTCACCCACAGTTGGTAGTTAAAGTGGAAAACCGTTTGTACCTACCTACGTAAGTGGACGTGGGCGTTTGAAGCCGGTATTATATTCATGAAAAACTAACTTCCACACCCAGCTTCGCTCGAGTTAACCATTATTTCTGGAATTTGAATTTGGATTCCAGGATTTCATACAAAAACCGATGACACTCCCTAAAACAACATCGTGGTCTTCATTAAAGTTGCATAAAAGGGTCATTATTCGAGCGTTTCAACCGCCTTACTTCCGTGGTCACGTTTTCTACGAATTGGCTGTAGATTTTGATGGCGTTTTCGGTTATTTATTATAGGACCTGTACTTCTACCACACAATTAAAAACTCTATCAGAATCTTCTGCCATTTCTACAACAAAATGTCCACGAAAGTGATTCGGAACAAACGCTCAAATAATGACCCAAAAACATCATCCAAAAATGGGAAACGCGTTCCTTACAAAAATACGTCCGATGTAATCACAATAAATTGCCAACCATTGCTCTGTATTGCCGTACTAATTGCGCCACTGCGCTGACCGATAATTGCTCAGCAAAATGCTGCTATAAAAATGTCCGACGCTGTATAAAACCGGCACTTACTTTGAAACAACTTCGAAAATCGACGGGGATTAGAACAAGCAGGATTTATACTCTAGTCTCGAAGCGATTTCGCTCGGAACTTAATAAATATTACAGTGATTTGATGTGGCTATAAATTTGAGACTTTAACAAACTGTCCATAAACAATGGTCCCTGACGGGTTAGTTTTCGAACTAACTTTCACGCGTCATTTCCGCTCAGGATTGTTGGATAGTAAAATTATAATAGGTACTTGTATCTATTGGAACAGAAAACAACAGTTCGGCAAAATAAAAATAAAATCGCTGTCTCAGAAGAATAACGAAGTAGGTAACAAAGTAAAAATTACAATTGAAACCAATTTTCGCAATTTCCAGAGTTTTAAACTCTTCGTACCTAGGTGACATTGTGTATTAACAATCAGATTTAATTTGAATGATCGAAAAAAATATTTTTTAAGTTATTATTACTAGGTAGGTACTAAGCCTATATTTATGTCCCACTGCTGGGCAAAGGCCTCTCCTGTTGACCTGCACATCTTACTGTCCAGAGCTATGGCCAGTCGCTCAGTTCCGCGTACGGAGGCCGTATTATTGTCTAACGAGCGGGCGTTCGCCATCGCATTCACCGTCATTATTCATTATTATTCATTCATATTCATGTTCATTTCATTAATACATGGTAGTTTTACAAGATGGTATGTACATGACACCCTGTCAGGGTATAGAATGTCAATCTATTATAAATTATAACAATATGCATGCATGGATGAATTATTTTATGTCAATACAATTTATGTTATTGCAAATAAACAAATTTTGTTAATTTCACACTTAAATGATACAGAATTAATTATAAATGGGCTAAAATAAACTTAATACTAAATTATTTATTGCAGTTTGCAGTATAACTTGCTTGCCGCTTGAGAAAGCCTTTGATTCTGTCGAAACATGGGCGGTGCTCGAGTCTCTCCAGCGGTGCCATATTGACTACCGGTACATTGAAGTGTTGAAGTGTTTGTACAAGAATGCCACTATGTCGGTTCGAGTGCAGGAACAGAGTTCGAAGGCGATTCCCTTGAAAAGAGGCGTGAGACAGGGGGATGTTATATCTCCGAAACTGTTTACTGCCGCTCTGGAAGACGCCTTCAAGCTCCTGGAATGGAAAGGACTAGGCATCAATGTCAACGGCGAATACATCACTCAACCCCAGGGGTTACCGACATAGCAAAACGGACTAGCTCGTTGAAATGGCAATGGGCAGGCCATATAGCACACAGAACAGATGGCCGTTTGGGCCCAAAAGTTCTAGAATGGAGACCGCGGACTGGCAAGCGCAGCGTGGGACGTCCACCAACGAGATGGACGGACGATTTGGTGAAGGCCGCAGGTTCAGGGTGGATGCACATCGCTTCCAATCGTAATGATTGGGCATCAATGAGGGAGGCCTATGTCCAGCAGTGGACGTCCTACGGCTGAAATGATGATGATGAGTTTGACAAATCCAAGTACTCCTTAACACTATAAAAACAATATTTATGCAACCAAGATGTCAACTCCTTCTTAAATTCTAAACTCTGTAAAATTTTAATTTCGTCCGGTAGATTATTAAAAAGCAAAATTGACATATTGAACGCATTTCTTCTGTACATATCCGTGTGACAAGGTGGCTGATGTAGAAGATTCCTGTATTGCGCCCTCTGATGTCTTACAGAAACATCCGCTCGTCTTTCGAAAAAATGTGAGTGTGATTTAGTAATTAGACAAGCCTTTTTTATGTACATGCAAGTCAAAGGTAGGATTCTAAACTTCTTAAAAATTGGCCTGCAGCTTTCTCTGAACCCAACATTAGCAATGGCACGCAAACATTTTTTCTGCAAAATAAATGCTCTCTCCACATCCACTGAATTTCCCCATAAGAGAAGTCCATAATCAAGCCTCGACGACACGTAACCATGATATACAGTGATCGCCGCCTCGACAGAGACTGTGTTCCTGAGTCTCCTTAATGCAAACACAAACCTATCCAATTGAGAACACACATAATCTATATGACATTTCCAATTTAGGTGTCTATCAATAACTAAACCCAAGAATGTTGCCGTATTAGTTTCCATCACGGAATTGTTATTATAATTTATGTCCAACTGAACCGGATGCGCTTGATAAGAATGGAACTGCATATATGTCGTTTTAGTTAAATTTAAATTAAGCCGATTTGTTGTTGATGTCAGTGAGCGCTCTATTAATACTTGTTTCGCAAGAATTTTTCTTGTCCCCCTTTACTATCACTGTTGTATCATCAGCAAATAAGATGCATTTATGAGATGTGGCCAGTGGCCAGTGGTGGTGGTTTTTTTTTTTTTTTTTTTGTCCGTATAATACGTAGCTATAATCCTCCCATTTCTCGTAGTTCAGTCAGTTACAATTCAATTTCAGTCAGTTACGTTTAACTTTTTGCACATAACAATAACACTGGCGCCGGTTGCCTTGACAGTCGTGCGTGACGTGACATGACATGACATATGCATTGACTTCGACAGCACCACCTGAGTGTTGCTACGTAATTGGCTGCGTTTCGTTTGTGCTTTTGTAATTAATTAATTTAAATTGTCATTTTCTTGCGTTTTGTTACCTTTAAGTGTTATTTCCAATTTGATGTATTTTTCTTTTAGCTGCTGGTGGGTAGTTAGTGCATACTTTATATATATACACCATTTTATTTTTATTTTATTTTTGTTTTGTTAATTTATTATATTTCAGTAATATATAGTTTATATAGATATTGTTTGTGTTAATGTCGGGCCAAAGTGATTGTAGTAACGCTAGTGATCTCTATTTTTCCTTGTCTTCTGATTCAGTTAGTGACATTAGTTTTAGTAGTCTGCCTCCTTCCTTAAATGAAATTATTGATGCAGAATGCAGCGATGTGCCTAAAAATTTTAATGTGGTGCATATTAATGCCCAAAGTATTCCAGCACATTTTACTGACATGCAGCTAAGTTTTGATCACAAGAACTTGCATGCCATCCTTGTGTCAGAATCATGGCTTAAACCCTGTTTGTCATCTGCTGTTTATAATATCCCAGGTTTTAATTTAATAAGAAATGATCGCTCTGGTAGGGGAGGAGGTGGGGTTGCTATATACCTTCGATCTCATATTCCCTTTTCCATTATCAGTTTGTAATCTCCCTCCCAGACTCCTTCTGACGCTGCAGAGTACCTTTTCTTGAATTTAACTCTTTGTCATACAAAAATCCTTCTTGGAGTCTTTTATTCTCCATCTCTTCACGTCAATTATTTCTCATCTTTTGAAAAACTTCTTGAGGACTTAAAGCCATCATTTGAGCATCACATTATTATGGGTGATTTTAATACCTGCCTTCTTAAAGATGATTTCCGTTCTAAAACCCTAAGATCTCTTATAGGGTCATGCAATATGAGCATTCTTCCTTCTGACGCAACGCATCATTTTCCAAATTGTACCCCTTCTCTTCTCGATCTCACTCTGGTGTCTTCTCTTGCTCAAGTTGCAAAATTTAAACAGTGCTCTGCAGCTGCTTTCTCCTATCACGATATGCTGTATCTGTCCTATAAAATTCGGCCTCCGAAGGTTAAATCTAAAATTCTTCTCCAGCGTAACTTTGGGCGAATGGATGTTGAAAGACTTAAAGGAAACCAGAGTTTGGCAGTGGAAAATGGTTAAATATATTATATGTTCAACGGTAAAGATGTATGAGAAGACAGACGTGACAGCAGAAAGTAATGAATGGAAAAACAATATTCAAAAATACAAATCATACACATGGCCAGGGTGTTTGATATTATTAAAATATATAAGAAGGTTTAACACCCCCCCGTAATATAAACACCCTGTATATATATACAAGTAGACAATCATATCAAAAAGCTACACTATACACTAACTATACACCCTGTATATACACCTACTTAAGACTAACTGTACACACCTAAAACAATAAACCTGCTATAAAAGCCTAATCTAACTTAAACCTAAAAGATTGACGCATTTGCAGTGCTTGAGCTTTGCCAAAGGTTTAGTAAGAATGTCGGCGATCATATCATTCGTGTGAATGTATGTGAGGTGCAGGTCGTGGTGTGTCAGTGTGTCTCGTATGAAGTGGTGTTTGATGTCGATATGTTTTGTGCGTGCGTGATAAGTGTTGTTGTGTGCAAGTTTGATAGAGCTTTGATTGTCTGTGTGTATGATTATGGGATGAGAGATGGCGAATACTTCCCATATGAGCGTTTTGAGGTAAATGGCTTCTTTGCAGGCTTCTGCGAGAGCCATGTACTCTGCCTCAGTGGTAGATAGCGAGCGCGACAGTACGCTGTTTGCGCGCTTCCCAGGAGACAGGTGCTCCACTCATGAGGAATGCGTAACCAGTAAAGGATCGCCGATCTATCATGTTACTCCCATAGTCTGCGTCTACGTAACCTACTGGGTAATTCTGGCCTTTGGTGAAGTGAAGTTTAAGATCCTTGGTACCTTTGAGGTATCGCAGAACTCTCTTAGCGGCTTTCCAGTGTACCCCCCCGTAATGTGCGTTGAATTGAGATAGATACGACACCGTGTGGGCAATATCGGGTCTAGTACCAATCGAAACGTACATTAACGAGCCGATAAGTTCGCGATAAGGCACTTCCACTTCATCTTCCTTCTCTGGTAAGGTAAGTTTAAGTCCAGGCTCCATAGGTGTAGTTACGGGTATAGCGTCGTTCATATTATATCTATCGATTAGTTTATCGATATAAGTTGTTTGGTCGAGAGTAAGCGATCCATTCTTTTGGATAACTCTCATGCCGAGACAGTCCTTTAGAGGACCTAGGTCTTTTACCTTAAAAAAGGTTTTAAGACCATTTTTAAATTCGGATTTTAGCCGGTCATTGTTGCATAAGACGTAAAAATCGTCCACGAATACTGCAACTACTAGCAAGTCTTTTTCGTCTCGTTTGTAGTAGAGACAGTGTTCCGATGTGGCTTGTGTCAATGATAAGGCTGACATTGCGTCACATACCTTTTTGTTCCACTGACGCGGTGCTTGTTTCAAGCCATAGAGATACTTCTTAAGTAGACAAACTTTGTTTTTAGGGTCAGTTGAGAAGCCTTCAGGTTGCTTCATGTAAATTTCCTCTTCTAAATCACCATGTTCCTCTGAAGACATCTGCACTGTACAAACATACCGCGCAGGAGGATGCCTGTCTCTTGACGGGTATCTCCGTTCTGGTACTGGATCTGGATGGGTGGCTTCAGGTTCAGGAACTGGTTGAGGTTCTGCTTGCTGGGGTTCAGGTTCAAGCTGCGCCGACACAGGTGTCTGGATGTTCGGCTGGAGTGGAGGAACTGACTGTTCAAATATCGGAATTTGGACATGAGTTGATTCTGGCTGGGATTCTGGCATGTCGATTTGAGGTGAATTCTGAGTGGACTGCTGCTGCGTTTTGTCTTGTATAAAGACAACATCTCTCGCGACAATTATCGCTCGAGGATTTTGGGGATTGATGAGTCGATAGCCTTTGCTTTCTGTCGCATAGCCAACAAAAATGCACGTTTGCGTCTTCGAGTCAAGTTTCGTACGTTTTTCTTTAGGTCCGAGAACGTGAGCTTGGCAGCCGAAGACTCTCAGATGAGACAGGTTGACTTTCGTACCAGTCCATATCTCTTCTGGGATACGATTTTGAAGAGACTGTGTTGGCGTTCGATTCTTCAAATAGATAGCTGTGTTGACAGCTTCTGCCCAATACGCTTTTGGTAACTGCGAGTCCTGGAGCATAGATCTTGCTTTCTCGATTATGAATCTGTTCGCACGTTCTGAAATCCCATTCTGTTCAGGGGTGTACGGGATTGTAGTCTGATGAATAATCCCGTTCTCCTTTAAGAAGGTTGACAGTCCGTGGTTAACGTATTCACGGCCGTTGTCCGAACGTAAAATCTTAATCCTATGACCTGTTTGATTTTCTACTAAATGTTTAAACTCTACAAATTTACTAAAAACTTCGTCTTTTGTTTTTAAAAGATATCCAAAAGTTTTGCGACTAAAGTCGTCTGTAAATGTTAGCAAGTAAAGGGCTCTGCCCCATGAGTGCGTACTCATAGGACCACATAAGTCCGAATGAATCAGCTGCAATACGCAACTCGACTTACTGGTAGAGTTCGGGAAAGGCCTCTTTGAGAGTTTACCTTGTAAACAGGGAACACAAATTTCGTTTAAACTACCTGCGTAGTCTATGCCAACGTTTCTGTTTTTTAAAATGTGTAAACATTTGGCATGTATATGGCCAAGGCGTCTATGCCACAACATAGCAGACTCTTTGCTTTTAGTAAGCAAGGCGGTACTCGAACTCACGTCTAGTTTGTACATGCCTTTATGGTTTGAGCCTGTAGCAATGACATTATTTGTCACTTGACATTCCCCGCTAGGAAAGATGCTAGCGCCTTTCGATGTAAACAAAACATCGTAACCATTTTGATTTAATTTACTAACTGATAATAAATTAGTAGCTAGGCCAGGGATATACAAAACGTCGCTTATTTTACTTACACTAGGAGAAATGTCCATATTTACAGTACCTTTACCATGGCTTAGTAATTGTTCCTTGTTCGCAACAGTAATAAGAATCGTATGGGATGACAGATTCGTAAACCAATCGCTCCTGTTACTCATATGGGAAGTTGCGCCAGAATCAATGAACCAGTCTCGATGACCTGTGGAAGGAACGTTAGAAAAACAAGATAAAAGTGTATGTTCGGATGTATTGAAGGATTTGTTCGCCGAAACATTCTTGTTTTTGTTAGTTTTGATGCTCTTACACTGCGAAACAACGTGCCCTAACTTTTTACAATAATTACAGAACAGTTTCTTCGATCGGTTCACGTGTAGCGCGGTGTTGACAGGTCGTTGTAGGGTACTGGGTGAGGTGGGTACAGCTCTAAGGTCTTCCTTGAGGAGAGCTGTCACCACATTCTCCGACGTAAGCTTGACGTTGGCGTGCTCCAGTGTGACGACGAGTGGCTTGAAGGACTCTGGTAGTCCCGCCAGCATGATGACTGCAAGGAACTCGTCTTCAACTGCTGCTCCAATGCCCTGTAGCTCTTGCTGTGTAGTCAGCATATTATTGACGTATTCTTGCATACTCCCGTTGAACTTGCATGCTAATAATTTCTTGATAAGGCCAAGACGCCTAGTCAGCCCGCTGTCAGCGTAGGCCTTCTTCAGACATTCTAGCGTTTCAAAAGCTGTTTTAGCTGACCTTATTATCGGGTACACCAATTCGTCGCAGGCTAGGCAAATCTTCGCTCGAGCTTTTGCATCCTTCCTCTTCTCGACGGGGTCTGAGGGTTCGATGGGTCTTGAGGAAACGTCCCAAAGATCGAGGTCGGTGAGCAAGCACTCTAGGCTAAATACCCACGTGCTGAAGTTATTGCCGTTGAGCTTTGTAAAGCTGACAGAGCCTGACACTGATGTTGATGCCGATGGTGCCGACGATGAGGGCATCGCCGATGAATTATTAGAATTCATAGCACTTTTTCTTATTAGCACTGTTTCTTCTATATTTCATTAGCGGCTCTGGGTCCCATAACCACTTAAAGGAAACCAGAGTTTGGCAGTGGAAAATGGTTAAATATATTATATGTTCAACGGTAAAGATGTATGAGAAGACAGAGGTGACAGCAGAAAGTAATGAATGGAAAAACAATATTCAAAAATACAAATCATACACATGGCCAGGGTGTTTGATATTATTAAAATATATAAGAAGGTTTAACAGAAAGGCTTCGTGAGGATGCGTTGAACGTAGACTGGAGTGTCGTGTCTGGGGCTGCTGCGGTGGATGAGCAAGTTGAACTATTCAACTCTTTTTTGTCCCGGCTCTATGATGTGCACGCTCCGGTCCGGCCGGTTAAGGTTAAGCATCTTCCTGCTCCTTGGTTGACTGATGATATCAGAACTCTGATTGCTAAGAAGAATTTGGCGAAGTCGAGATTTAAGGCTGACTCTTCGGATTGTAATAAGGCGAAATAACGCGCCTTACGTAACCGATGTAGTACTATTTGTAGGGATGCTCAGAGACGTCATATCCACAAATCAGTTGAAAACGGGGATCCCGCGAAAGTGTGGAGGTTTCTCAAAACGCTAGGAGTTGGGAAGTCGCAATCTGATCCCGTTTCCAATAACATTAACTTTGATAATCTTAATCACCACTTCTCGTCTTCTGCTATTTTTACTGGCCCCGTAAAGGACGCGACCCTTAAGTTTCTTTCGTCAATCCCAACTCCTGCAACTGTTCCTTTCTATTTCAGGTCATTTACCGAGAGTGATGTTGAGCAGAACATATTGTCCATTGCGTCCAATGCTGTTGGTGTTGATAGTGTTAGTCGTAAAATGATACTCCCGTTACTTGACATACTTCTTCCAGTGATTATCAGTATCCTTAATAACTCAATTTCCTCTAATACATTTCCTTTGTTATGGAAGGATGCTGAGATAGTCCCACTGCCTAAAAAGTCAAATCCCAATTCCTTTTCCGATTATCGTCCTATATCCATACTCCCATTTTTATCTAAGGTTTTGCAGCGTCTTGTGAATCGGCAATTATCACATTTTTTAAACCGTAATGACCTCCTTAACCCTTTCCAGTCTGGTTTCCGTCCTGGTCATAGTACGACTACCGCTCTCGTTAAAATTACAGATGACATACGATTGGGCATGGACAGCAAGAAGTTAACGGTATTGACGCTGCTTGATTTTAGCAACGCATTTAATGCTGTTGACTTTGACGTTTTGCTGGGGATTTTGGGTTCTCTCAACATATCTCCTCCGGTAATTGATTGGTTTCGTAGTTACTTGGTTGGGCGTCGGCAACGGATAAAGGTGGAAGCCTCCGGTTCTTCTTGGTGCAACCTGTCGGCGGGAGTGCCGCAGGGGGGTGTACTATCACCTCTGTTATTTTCCGTATTTATTAATTCCATTTCACATAACCTTGTTTCTTCTTATCACCTTTATGCTGACGATCTTCAGATATATTCCCAGGGTGTACTTGATGATCTTCCGGACGTCATTGAGGCTACGAATCTCGATTTGGCCAAAATAGCCAGCTGGAGTGAACGCTATGGTTTACACGTTAACCCAGCAAAGACGCAGGTTATTATAGTCGGCAGTTTACATTTTATATCCAGAATTAATTTCAATAATCTGCCTCCTATACTTTTTAATAATACCCTGATACCTTTTTCGGTTCAGGTAAAAAACTTGGGTGTTCTCATAGATCGGTCATTGACGTGGGCACCGCAGGTTAATCAGGTTAGCAGGAAGATGTTTGCTGCTGTGGGGTCTCTGAGACGGCTTCGTAACTTTCTCCCTCTCGCTACCAGGATTGCGCTGGCTAATTCTCTTCTACTTCCTATTTTAGATTACGCCGATGTTTCCTTTTTAGATCTCACAGAGGAGCAATTAAATAAGCTTGAGCGTATCCAAAATGTTTGTATACGGTTCATTTTCGGTTTGCGGAAATATGACCACGTTTCCTTTTATCGTACGGATCTCAAGTGGCTCCCCATCCGTTTTCGCCATAATACTCATATTCTTACTCTTTTATACAGCATACTCTTTAACCCTGCAACTCCTCCATACCTTCAAGAGCGTTTTAAGTTCTTGTCCTCTCTTCGTTCTGCACAGAATTTTCTTCTTACCGTTCCTCCTTCTTCCTCTAAATTCTATCATAACTCGTTCACTATGACTGCCATTCGTCTCTGGAATTCGCTTCCTTTGGCGTTAAGGCAAGCTAAATCAAATCCCTTCCCATTTTTAAAAACCTCCTCAAAGCTCACTATTTGTCACTAACTTGATCCTCAATCGTCGGTCCTTCCCTGTTCATTTGTTTACATTATGTCTTTAAATCCGAGTTACTTTTCTCACGTGCGGCCTTTTGACATTTTCTCATTGATATTCTGTATATGTAGTGTATGTAGTGTATAGGTATTATATTTAATGTATGTGTTTATTTATGTATATAAATATTGTATATTTGTATTGTTTTTAATATTTTGATTAATATCTCTTCATTTCTCCTGTCTGTTGTTTCCGCCACCTACATAAAACTGTTCATATTTGTACATGTAGCCAGTATTGGTTGTCTGGAAGAGATCGCTTTTGAGCGATAGGACCGCCTATTGTCTGCCTGTTTTTCTTTTTATTGTTATGAATATTTTTTTCTGTATTTTTTTTGGTGATCAATAAAGAATATTTGTATTGTATTGTATTGTGGCAGATCATTTATGTAAATCAGGAACAATACTGGACCCAAATTACTTCCCTGGGGAACACCAGAGTTGTTCATACGAAACTGCGATCTGTATAAATTTTTTGTAAGAGTGTTACCAGTTATAGCAATTTTAGCAATTTCCGTGTTTTGTTGTCTGTTTTTTAAATAGCTTTCGAACCAGCTTAATGCTATTCCCCTTATTCCTTAGTCTCTTTCTACCCTCGCCTTATACCGTGTGACAGAACGAAATGGTGAAAACGATTTTGATTCCGAATGCGTTAGACAATAAAGGCCGGCGCAGACCAGATGCTTGTGTGTGTCATAAATCATAATCATAATACAATACAATACAATACAAATATTCTTTATTGATCACCAAAAACAGTACAGTGACATTACAAAAATAAAAATTCAGGTAGACAATAGGCGGTCTTATCGCTAAAAAGCGATCTCTTCCAGACAACCAATTACTCAGAAATTAATAAATATCAACAGACGAATGTAGGTGGCAGAAATAACAGACAAGAGAAACGCAGTATTACTTAATAGACAACAAACAGTAAAAACAATACAAATATAATATAAATTATATAAATAAACAAATACATTCAATATAATACTTATACACTACATATACTTAATACAAAATATCAATGGAAAAAAATGTCAAAAGGCCGCATGTGAGAAAAGGATTTAAAAAGGAAATTAAAGAAACAATATACTTAAACAAAAAAGAAAAAGAATAAAGAAGGGTCAAAGAGCAAGGATTACGTTAGTGACAAATAGTGAGCCATTAGAAGGTTTTTAAAAATGGGAAGGGATTTTGCTTGCCTTAACGACAAAGGAAGAGAATTCCAAAGACGAATGGCGGTCATAGTAAAGGAGTTATGATAGAATTTGGAGGAAGAAGGAGGAACAGTAAGAAGAAAATTTTGTGCAGAGCGAATAGAGGACATAAACATAAAACGCTCTTGAAGATATTGAGGAGTTGCAGGATTGAAGAGTATGCTGTACAGAAGAGAAAGAATGTCATAATGTCGTAAATGAAACTGTAAGAAAGTTGGCGCACGAGATGCGTGAAACTTTGCGCTGGCGTTCGTGTCATCACAATGTGTTGTTTGTTTTTTTGTGTTTAGTTTTTAAATGGGTCCCACTGAAAAACAGCGTTGTGGTTTGCCGCAACATTATGCTGAGTGGGGCCCAATTTATACTATTCGATGATTTTTTTTGTATCTTTTCCTGTCAACTGTATTTCCTGTGTATCGAATAGGTGTAAATAAACATCTCTCTCTCTCTCTCTCTCTCTCTCTCTCTCTCTCTCAAATCATGGTGTGTGAACTTTCTTGCAGTTCCATTCATTACAATTGGTGCGTGACACGTACACGCATCTGGTCTGCGCCGGCCTTAAGGCCTTAGGTTGTCTCGCCATTTACAGTAAGCAACGTAAAAAATGAAAAGAAACTACACTGTGGTAGCGGGAGCAAGGTAAAAAAAACTTGTGGCTTATTAAAATAAACTAGACATGGAAATGGGTAAAATGACATTTTTGTCCGAATCCTAGCGATGTGGTGAGGGTATTTAAAATATACTAGCTGTTGCCTGCGACTCCGTCTGAGAAGAACTCGTTTAACTATATAATTTTCCGGGATAAAAAGTATGATATCCGTTAATCCAGGTTATGAACAATCTGTGTGCCAAATTTGATCAGAATCTGTCAAACTGTTTTAGCGTGAAAGAGTTCCAACATCTATATATCCATCCATACAAACTTTCGTGTTTATAATATTACTAAGATGTATTCAATCCAACATTCCATATCATGAATCCCATGACGTTTTGCCTATAGGTTTTATGGTTATAGAATATCGAGGTCAGTCGCGGATATAAAAGGCCCTGTCAAAAGTGAGTCGAAGTCAAGGCTCCCTCAAAATGATTCTTATGGAATTCAATATGATAGGATGTTGCTTATTTCCAAGGGCAAGTTGTATTGTATTCCATTTCACGAAGCAATACAATAATAGGTGCGAACAGCTGTGACTGTGGTAGTGATATCGATCTGTTAGTAATAAAGTAATATCATTAATCCAAATGTAAATGAAGATTGTATTTCTTAATTAAAAACATAAAATTAGTATAAATTTATCGAATCAGGCGTTATTTGCGGAGGTCCATATCAATGAACTGGAACAATTACTTTGCTCACCCGCGACTTTATCATAGCTTTATATTGTTTATGCAAGAAACGTGTGTCCATGCAGTTCCTCTACCTCCTCACTGTACAAACATACACAAATCACACAAACCTAACTACCTATCACCACCACCAAACTACACGGACGCTCAACTTCACAGTACCGCAACCGTTCACTATGCTAGTATGCTACCAGATGTTAGACAGATGATATATGATTTGTGTGTTCGACCAGTGTGCAGGTGAAGGAACTGCATGAACACACATTTCTTACATAACCGTAGCTATCATAAGGTCGCCGGTGAGCAAAGTAATTGTTTCAGTTCATAAATTTAGAACGATATTGGTTCAATTTGGCAAACAACGCATACGTAGGGTTTAAGCAAACAATAAACTACTATTTATGTTATTATTAATCTAGTTGTTGCCCGCGACTTTGTCGGCAAAAAATGGTCTAAGATAAAAAGGGTCCTTTGTCTTAATTCAGGTTATAAATTATCTGTGTGCCAAATTTCATCCAAAATCGCCGTTTAATACGTGATGGAGTTACAATCACCCAAACATACCTACTACGAATATTCCGGTACTTAATACGAGTAGGTATACCCGATAAGCAATGGACAAAAGTAGCAAAAACCTACTTAATATGCACATAGAATTTTACATTTTTGGTCGTATACTCTAAGCATCATAAAAATGATTTGAATCGTGGCTACCCACTTCACGAACACTTCATTCTTTAATATAATATCTTAAAACCAAAATCCGTCTGTCATCAGAAGTAGAGTGCCAAGTGAAAAGCTCTCATAATTATGTTAAACGGCCGCCCGAGAAGAAATTACTTCATTGTTTGAAAAGAAACAGCGACGTCATCCAAAACAATTTGCTTTAATGGAGACTAAATAAAGGAGCGCCTTTTGCGAAATTCTTACATAAGAACGTCAACTTTTGCCTGAAACTAGGTTTAAAATTAAAACATTTTGATAACAGCCTAGGATCCGCTTATACAACGACCTACACCGATCTGGTTAATGGATGAAAAGTATTTTATATGAAATTAACTATGTTAACAAATTTATTGCAAGTGGGTTGACTAAAAAATTTCAGTCCAGAATATGATTAATTATTATTTTTATTTTTTTTTAATACACAAATGACGTACTTATGCAAATCTATTTAAATTTTTAATTTTAGTTTTATCTGCGGATCCTCTCCCCTCAGAGAGGACCATGGGTCATTGAACTTGGCCTATGAATGTTAGACGACGGCCTATTAATAAAAAAACAGGTAAAACCTAAGCTGATTCTTCCTACCATACCATGTTCAACAATTACTGACGCTATTTGTCTGGATATTCTCGAGAATAAAGAAAGCCTTTTCGGGTAATCCTGACAAAATGTTCAGTTTTCTGCCGCAGTCGCTTAGAAAATGGGCTTTAGTAGCGCAGGTGTAATAAGCAGCACGTTATTGTTGTTAGTAAATGTGTGGGATAATGAAAATACATAGCTTAGTAGGGGCCTAGATGGGTTTACATCACTATCGGTAATAGAAGCAGAGAAAGTGTTTATAGCCTAGGGTCTAAGAAATTAACATAAGATAGAGCACGTACGTTTATAAATAACGTTAGAGGACTTGATTTTTTCATATTATCTCACCTTTGCTTATTCCACGCTTGATGCGCGTTCTTCAAGACGATTTTTGTAAGCCGCGATAGTCTAGAATACTTATAATACACCAGTCTATCTACATATACTATTATAACTAAGTAGTTGCTCTGATAACCGTGGTTCTTGCGTGTTTTTCAAAATTACTTTTTCACGTTTTCAATCCCCAATGGCACCACCACTTTACAAAAATTAAAAAAATATATACGCCTAAAATCCCATTAATTACTGGAAGCTATTCACGAAATTTCACGAAAGTCGGTTGAAAAATGCGAGCTGTAGAGTAGAACAGATAGCCGGACAGCTGGCAATACAAAAGCATCTTCAAGTGGTTTGATGTGGCTTGGTCGCTTTGGCATCATATTTCCACAACATTTCCATTCTGATCGCGAATCGATAACAAATAATACATAATACCTACTTTGTTTACGAAATGTCAGATTAATGTACTGATTAAAAGCTCATTGAAAAAAAATCGAGTTTTTCCAACGGAAAAGCCCAACGTTCACCGAACTCAGCGATCATAAACAAACATACTCGTAGCTTGAGCTCGCGTAAAGAAAATATGAAGGTAATTTTTCGAGTCAACGAACGCAAATTAGGGCAGAAGAGGGTCGGTTTAGTGGCAACTCATTAACTAATGCCACGCTTGACACCGCATTGCTTTTAGTTACACCGGTCTCACCTATCGGCGAACCATTAATTTCAGTTTAAAGTGATTAATGAAACGTAGCCTTAAAGCTCCAATGACCAATTAGCAAGCTGCTAACTTACTTGTGTTTCTTTTTGATCGCTACTCACAATATATACAATACATCAAGCAAATTTATAGGTGCGTAGAAATAATAGGCATTAAAAAGAACATTATGTTGTTATTTTCTGATTTTTATTAGTGGCTATTTATACATAGGCCAGTAGTGTTCCGTCAATACATACAAAAAAAATACTGTTTATACCGTTGGCGTTGGACTGGTTAATTTAATAGGTTTATACCTTATTCAAGCGAACAAGCTGAGGTTAAATTCGAATTCACATTTTTCCCGAGATAAGACCAAGCTAGATCGATTGTCCACCCCTGAAAACCCTCACATAGCAAATGTTATCGATTTTTTCCTTAAATACCTAAGCAAATAAATAAATACACATATAACAATTGCTAGTTGAATGGTTTTAGAGTAATATAATACTCGTAGTAACTAGTTAATCGTATAAAACAAAAATACAAATATTTGTTCTAGCCGTTGCCCGGGACTCCGTCTGCAATATGCAATATTTCAATATCCCAGTAGAAGAACGGGGCTAGATGAAACTAAAACGACTTAACGATATCCTTCCGAAGTCGTGAGCTCAAGTTTAATTTAAAGGCGGAGGAATTCTGGTGGAGTCTAGAATATTCTAATATACAGTATTAGTGTTAACCAATCACTTCAAATAAACGATTGCTTAAGTAGTTACCCACTTCTGTTTGCGGAAAACTTTCAATTCGAGGAAAAAAACGTACAAACAAAAAACTCTAAATTGTTAGTAGTAATAAAAGTAGAGTTTTGTTCAAATATTTCTAAATAACTTGTCTTTTAAAATGAACTGAAACAATTACTTTGCACACCCGCGTTTTGCTCGTGAACTATGCTTTGCGTCAACTTGTCTTGTCGTTTCAAAAGATATCATATTATTATCATATTCAGAAAACAGTTAAGTAGATCCACTGTTGATGCACCACCTGCTGTAAACTAGTCCTTCCTTCTTTCTGTTAAAGGGTTGCCTGGAAGAGATCGCTCTTAAGCGATAAGGCCGCCTATTGCTTACCTTGTAACTTTCTCTCTGTGTACCTGTTTTCTGTATCGCTTACTATTTGTGGTGTACAATAAAGAGTCATTGTATTGTATTGTATTGTATTGTATTGTAGATGAATAAAATGGAAATGCGTATGAAAATTTTCTAATATATATAAATTCGATGTAGAGCTCGCAAAGTACTATAACTTACCATAATATTGAATAGGGATATCTGAAAATCTAATCTATACATATAAAATCCTTTGTCCTGACTGACGGATCAACGCACAGCCTAAACCGCTGATCGTAGAGACCTGAAACTTGGAGGGTGTGTTCTTTGTATGACGTAGGCATCCGATAAGAAAGGATTTTTGTAGTTCTACTCCTAAGGGGGTAAAAAAGGGGGGCAAAGTTTGTATGGGACAACGTGATTCCTTGGTCCAATCTACTTAAAATTTTGCATAAACATTCTTTAACAGAATTGATGGAAGACGTGTTTCGTATTTTGTTGAAATTCATCCCTTGGCGGGGTTAAAAAGGAGTAGAAAGTTATTTTGGGGGTGATTTGCTTCGAAGTTGATATCAATACTCCTTAGTGCTTTTGATTTAAATAACATTTTATTTTGACACAATGCAAACGAAACGAAACTTCAAATTCGGCAAACCATTTGTCAACGTTAGTCAACCACTTCCTGATCTGATCTCTGATAATAACTAATTATATGTATAAGTATTTGAATTTCACCAAGCTTTTGCTTTTACAAGCGCAGCGTGGGACGTCCACCAACGAGATGGACGGACGTTTTGGTGAAGGCCGCAGGTTCAGGGTGGATGCAAGTCGCTTCCGACCGTAATGATTGGGCGTCAATGAGGGAGGCCTATGTCCAGCAGTGGACGTCCTACGGCTGAAATGATGATGATGATGATGAAGCTTTTATGTGAGTTCAACCTTTTTCGAATAAAATCGAATTGAGTATTAAACATCATTGTTGAACTCGCATAAAAGCTTGGTGCAATGCAAATACATATAAAATGCTTTGTCCTGAAGTCCTAAATGACTGACTGGCGGATTAACGCACAGCCTAAACCGCTGTATGTAGATACCTGAAACTTGGAGGATGTGTCCTTTGTATGACGTAGGCATCCGATAAGAAAGAATTTTCCGGAATTCCCACGGGATAAGGAATATACGGGATGTATATATTTCATCAATAGAGAGTGACCCTATCCCCATAACGAAGATTACTAAACTGTTCCAATTGGGCATGCAAGTAGACTATTAGAACAGGTATAAAGCTAATTTCAATAATTTTGAAAATATCCACGGGATAAGGATAAATCAGGATTTATATACTCAAATCAACTGGATCCTATCTCCGTAACTACAATTACTAAACTTTTCAAATTCAGTATAAACGTAAATGGTCATACATAACGGCAAAAAAACTTATTGCAGGATTTTTGGAAATTCCTGTGGGATAGATAATCTCTGAAACTTCCGAGCCGACTAATAAAAAATCTTTTACCAGTAAAAAGTTACACTATCCTTTACTGACATAGGCTACTTTTTCCGGGAAAATGCAAAATTCCCGCGGTATAGAAAATAGTAAATTTAACTTCGGGGCTGAGTTTTTAAAAAAATACCAATAAAAGCTACACTATCCTTTATTGTTATATAGGCTAGGCTACCTACTATTTATTCGGTAAAATTCAAAATTCCCGTGGGATAGAAAGAAGTGAATATCACTTGAGGGCTGATTTGAAAATTTCTTTCACCAATAGGAAGCTACACCAACCATTATTTACATAGACTACTTTTCTCCGTCAAAAAGCAAAATTCCCACGGGAAAAAATTATGTGAATTCAACTACGGGGCTGATTTTAAAACTTCTTTTACCGGTAGAAAGCTACACCTTTAAGGACATAGGCTACTTTTTCTCGGAGAAAATGCAAAATTCCCACAGGATAAAGATAAGCGAAAATTTGCATAGAATAAGGACAAATTTGTTGAAATTCCCACGGGATAGAGAATAAACGGGATTTATAATATTCACTAACTGATACTGATGATGATTTAATGATGAAATGATAATAATGATGGATTTCAAACTAAATACAAACTGAAATATAGATGCACAGAAAAAACCCCAGAAAAAAGACCAATGCTGGGAATCGAACCCAGGTCCTCAGCGTTCCGTGCTGCGTGCTTACCCCTACACCATCACTGGTCTCCAGACCAGTAGACCAGTGATGGTGTAGGGGTAAGCACGCAGCACGGAACGCTGAGGACCTGGGTTCGATTCCCAGCATTGGTCTTTTTTCTGGGGTTTTTTCTGTGCATCTATATTTCAGTTTGTATTTAGTTTGAAATATATGGTTTCACGGGATGACCGTAAAAGTAATAAAAAAATGAAGTTGAAGAAAATAAAAATAAAAAATAGAAAAAGATACTTCATACTTAACTTGTAATAATGATGGATGTTGCCGTTACCGGATTTTTGTTTTATACAATGAAAGAGATGAAGAAGCTTTACCACAAATTGGAATTCTACGCGGACGAAGTCGCGGGCAAAAGCTAGTCTAATATATAAAAATCTCGTGTCACGGTGTTTGTTACCGAACTCCTCCAAAACGGCTTGGCCGATTTTTATGAAACTTTTTTCTCTACACTCGGTAGGTCTGAGAATAGGTCGTAGGCTACTATTCTTCGCGGACAACAACTACTTACGATATAATTATGTGGCTGAGAACCACGTTTATTTTAAAATTATCTAACAAAATGTGTGAATCTTACTTTCTACATTGAAGTTACAACGTTAAGCCCATTTTACACTAGTAAGAAAAATTACTTAAGTCGTATTACATTGCGAGTCCGTGAATCGGACGAGTTGGAAGTAGTCGTCTGAGCGCAGTAATGTACTGCAACCTACGCAATTTTTCTTAGTCGTGTAAGTCCGGGCTTAAGCCTTGGTAGGCGGAAAAGTAGGTAGGTACATACAATATTTCGTCTATTTTAGGCGCCGCGCCGCCTGACGCGTTTAGGTCCAAGGGGATTCAGGTCATTAGCCCTCTCGTTAAGGCTTAAACTGACCTGGCTAACTTCTAATTATCGTATTCTGTTAGTCTAATTAACGTATAAGATGTGCTATTTTATTTATGTGGGTTGAGTCGTACAAGTCGTGTAGGTACAGATTTAGCAATAATTTTAGCTGTGATTACAGCTACAAAGCATTGTATTGTATGGTTTGTATGAAACACGATAAACTTGTTTGGAACTGAAACAATTACCTATGTACTTTGCTCACCGTAACTATCATAAGGTCGCGATCTTATGATAGTTACGTTCATGCAGTTCCTCCACCTCAACACTGTACAAACACGCGGAACACAACTATCAATACCTACTACCAAACTATACTGACGCGTTTCGAACTCAACAAGAGCTCATCCTCGGAACTTTTTTAGAATTCAAAGATAAACAAGATATTTTAAAATGGATCAGAAAAAATCAGCAAATGGTTTTTATACGGAACTATTGGGTCAAAACGTAGTCACGTCTTTGAGTAAATTTATTTAGAACATCGACCAAATTTATGGAAACATTTGTCAATACAAGTAGAAGTATCCTTAAATAATTTACAAGGGTGTTCAGTCAAGCTTATACAACCACCTGCTGATATATTTCGGATATATTCAAAAACACTTGGTAGATACAAATGAAGCCTCGGTGGTCTAGTAGCCTCGCAAGCAGAGGGTCGTGAGTTTAATACCTGGCTCGCACCTCTTGAGTTTTTCAGAATTAATGTGTGCAATGTCTTATTTTCAGAGGAGGCCTTTGCCTAGCTGTTAGGCTGGGAAGCCAAGACAAGCTTCGTAGTACCTAGGGCTACCACGTCTCAGGATTCACCTGTTAACCATACCTACCTGCATAATAAAAATAACTACATGCCTATAGGTATACTCTGAAAAACGAGCGAGGCTGACTGTCACAAAATACAGGATGAAATCTATTAATAACCCAAGAAAATATTTAGGTACGTAATAATTTCACCACAGGCTTGTATTTGACAAAGTCTGTCACTCCAACCGAGCGCTAAGTATTAAAATACTTAACCAATTATCCAGACAGCCCCCATTTCCGACAACCTAATTCTATATTCATCGAACACGATAAGGGACACCATGTAACAGACGAACTGATGAATATTCAATTTTAATAGAAAGTTACATACGATTGGGATTTCGGTGGGGCAAGCGAAACTTTGTGCCGAGGGCTGATCAAATATGTGCACAGACTTTTTATTTCGTGTGTTTAGGAAGAATGGTTCGTAAGCGGTTTGCGTTACGTTTGAAAGGGAAGCGCAATTAGTCGCTAGCTAAACCGTGAAATTTTAGTGGTTGTTTTCCCGAAACGAGGTGATTTAGTATCGATTGTACAATCGATTTATAATTACTATTTTGACTAGAGTCAAAAATCCAATTTTGAAAAACGAAAGCCGAAAATGACCGCAAACCAATAGTAACGCTTCGTTGGTACAAGTAGCGTACGATCGTAGATAGGTTAGGTACCAACGAAGCGTTACTATTGGTTTGCGGTCATTTTCGGCTAAACCACTAAAATTTCACGGTGTATTTGTTACAAAAGTTACTTACAGAATGCAACCGTCGGGCGGCGTCGTGAATAGACAGTATGTGCGTTATCTTGTGCCGGTCGAGCTGCACGGGGTCCTTCGAGTCCCGATAGTTGCCCACGTACAGCCCAGAAAGCACCTGTAAAGAAAAGGTATTACTTTGTAAAGATCCATAGGTACCATAATAATGAATGAGGGTTTCTATGACAGTCATTTCATCATCATTTCAGCCGAAATACATCCACTGCTGAACATAGGCCTCCCCAAAGTTCGCCAAATGGATCGATCATGCGCCATCCTCTGCTAAAGCGTTCCTGCAACCTAAACCAGGTCGCCGCTCCATCTTGTTGGAGGCCTACCTACACTGCGTCTTCCTGTCCGTGGAAGCCACTCGAGAACCTTTCAGTCCCATCGGGTATCAAACAGTTCTACGAGCGATGTGGCCTGCCCACTGCCATTTGAGTCTGGCGATTCTTCGACAAACAACCCGTAATAAGTAACTATAAGTGATTTCTGCACGAAAACCGTGCCGCATGGCGTAGCAATCATGTATGTGGTTGCTGAATAGCAAGATAAAAGGTTGTCGTTCAAGAAATAACGGTTTCTTGAAATAAGTGTAGTATAGTCAACAAAGAAATTTTGTTCACCGCTCTAAGGTTCAATGTCAGTTGTGTGACTTAAAGCGCTGATTACACTGAGTCGTTCACCTAACGCGGTCGCCGAATTTGTTTTAATCTACTAGCAAACGAACGTCGTCTTCACCAGTTTCACTACCGCGTTCTTTACATTTTTGCGGTCGCTGCATGCAGCATGCGTCGAACGACTTAGTGTAATCGAAGCATAAACATCAAAGGCTATTTTCACTTTACTTACTGTTTTTATTCTAATGTAGGAACTGATTTTAGTTTTAAATCTTTATTTATTAAGGAGCTTTGATCAAGAAATGACTCGTTTGTTCCAACACTTAACTATAAATCTAGGGACTGTTATAAAAAATGGTAAAGCGCTTACTTGGTCGACTAGATCGATATTGGTCGATAATATATTATTACTAGCTGTTGCCCGCGACTCCGTCCGCGAAGATTGGGGGGGGGGGGGGATAAAAAATAGCCTACGACCTATTCTCAGACCTACCGAGTGTGGAGAAAAAGTTTCATAAAAATCGGCCAAGCCGTTTCGGAGGAGTTCGGTAACAAACACCGTGACACGAGATTTTTCTATCTTCTTCTTCTGATATACAAAAATCTCGCGTCATTTCACAGTGTTTGCTATCGAAATCTTCGTCTGAGAATAGGTCGTAGGCTATTTTTTATTTAGACCCCTATTCTTCGCAGACGGAGGCGCGGGCAACAGCTACTACCTACCTATTTTAATAACAATTCCGTAAAAATAATAAATTTCAATCACGATTTAGAAAGAGCTGTATTTTATTACGCTCATCAAGTCATCATAGAGAGTCTTAAGTCATCTAATGGATTACTATCATTGCTGGATTCAGGTTGATAAGGTTCAAATAAAATGGCAAAAATATGCGTACGTAGGTACGTTTAGTTTCCATGCCAAATGTTAAAAAAAAAGAGTACATTAAGTTGAAATATTACGGCATGGAACTGTGTAAAACAAACAATTCAAAACAACGTTTGAGCCAGAAATATTTGCTTGTTGTCTAGGTAGGTAGTGTTACCGCCCCTTTATCGATTTTGTTTTGTTACTCATGTACATATTTATTTACTGTACTCCGCTACACTACAGTTACATTAATTTTGATTTAAAGACAAAAGTTTTTGAAAGCTACGGTTTCTAAACTCGTATTTTGCAATCATGATTTTATCTCAGTCTACAGGTCTGAGCTTAATAGATTTCAACACAAAAGCGTTTCTAATGTTATCCAGTTATAAAATTTCCATTTTATCGATTTTTCAGCTGGTTGGTTGGTTTCAGTCACGCCAAGCTTAATTACTTAATAATGTGTTTGAAAGATAAGCTGCCGTACATTATTCATTAGGTATATTAAAACTCCGCAAACTTCTCTTTTCATGACTGTGGACGAACATGTCGCACTCGCATCAGGCTAATCAGCCACGAAAGGCGTTGTGCACAGGCAATACGCCATAATTCGTCTGTAACAGACGCATAGGCCTAAATGATGATGATGGATGATGATATCAAATTAAATAATTACATTATTTTTTCAAAATTGTTAGGTAGGTATTATAATTTTTCAATATAAGGTATTTAAGTAAATGTTATTATTTTTTTATCTGAAAGGCGAATTACGAGTACACACTATCCGCGTTTGTTAATCCAATTTCGATGTTAACTCCCTGGATTTATGTAAGAAAAAATCCGCCTCACGATTGCAAAGTGAATCATGTCTTTGTTCGGATAAAAAATACTCAATTCATACCCGTTGTAAGGATTAAGGAGTTTCGTGATAATACCGGAATCCCTTGCTTGTGAGTTTTGCGCACAGAGTTAAAAGTATAATCCAGTTACCGGATGAGCAGAGCACTGAGGCGCTATACTACCAAATTCGAAAATCGAAGTTCGTATCGTATTATCCCTCTCACTCTCGTGTCAAATAATATTAGCGTGAGCGGGACGGCACGAAACGAAGTTCGAGTTATGCACTTCGTGGTAGGGCCTCTGACAGCGCGTATTTTCGCATAAAAGCCAAGCCATTTTAACTCAGTTCCATCCTAATTCTATGGGGTAATTCGGATCAAAATGCATAAAACACAAAATGTACAGCTACACGCAAAAACGTAACCAATGACAATATCTACAATACACAAATTGTACAAAATTTCTCTTTCTTCTTATATAATAATCTTTTTCTTCTAATATAAAAATCTCGTGTCACGGTGTTTGTTATCGAACTCCTCCGAAACGGCTTGAGCGATTTTTATGAAACTTTGTTCTCTATAGGTACTCGGTAGGTCTGAGAATAGGTCGTAGGTTATTTTTTATACCTACCCTGATTCTTCGCGGAGGGAGTTGCGGGCAACAGCTAGTCTAATACCTATATAAAAATCTCGTGTCACGGTGTTTGTTATCGAACTCCTCCGAAACGGCTTGACCGATTTTTATGAAACTTTTTTCTCTATACTCGGTAGGTCTGAGAATAGGTCGTAGGCTATTTTTTATATATCCCTACTCTTCGCGGACGGAGTCGCGCGCAACAGCTAGTAAATTTGTAAAATCAAAAATAGGAAAATTACAAATTTGTACATTTTGCGAATGTACTTTTTGCTTTTTGTACGTTCCGCGTATTTAACAATAAACTTTGTGTACATTTTGCGTGTAGTGTACCAACATTTTGCTTTTTGTGCATTTTGCTCCGAAGCGTATTGGGGCAGAGGAAAGTAAAGTTGAATTCTTTTAAATCGCAAAGAAAGCGGGTAGCAAAGTGGCGAGCTGCGGACATTTCGCATCTATATTATCTGGCATGAAGCATGTGAAACGCGAACGCTCGAGAGTGCAATCAAGTCGCCTGGCTAGAGCGAGCAACACATCGCTGCAAAATATAAATAGTTGGAGGGGCCGATTTTTGAGATCGGCCGCTCGTACGAAAATATCGGAAATTTTTAAAATCTATGCTATTTTTGTAAAAGAAAGGCAAACATTGGATTTTTTTATTAGACGACCGTATAGCCTAGTAGCTAGAGGAACTCACTACGAAGCTTGAGTTCCCGGGTTCGATCACTTCGATCCCCGATTGGAGGGGCGGGGGGGGGGGGGGGGGGGTAAGCTTTATACTACGAAATTCGCATCGTGCCGCTTCGTTTATGCTAAGAGTGAAAGCAATGGCACGATACGAAGTTCAAAAATCTAATTTCGTAGTAGCCCCCAGATATTTGTATGTCTTTGATGTTTAATATTATGGATTTAAGTATTTATTTATGATGTCTTCTGTTGCTATCTTAATGAGTTCACAAGAGTTACTTTACTTGTATTATGCTATCACTACTAAACTAAATTGTAAATTACCTAGGTACATTTTAAGTGAAATGTGCTACTCTATCGTATAATCGGGTAACTGTTAAGATAGATGTAATGTGATAAATAAAGAAATAAAAAATAAAATCTATACAGGGTGTTACAAAATTACCCATAATAACTGAAGGGTATGGAAGTACTCCAGTAAAGAATTAAATTAGTATATTTTTTTTTACAAAAATGATCAGCGCGCAAAATTACAGTTTTATTTACTGTTCATGGGGTTTCAGGCTTTAGGGGTTATTTTGTAACACCCTGTATTTAAGTACGTGTGATACGCTTACTATAAGCTTTTTTTTAGTTTGGGACTAGTGTCAATCGTCCCGTGATTGATTTGTTATCTATACTAATATTATAAAGCTGAAGAGTTTGTTTGTTCGTTTGTTTGTTTGCTTGAACGCGCTAATCTCAGGAACTACTGCTCCGATTTGAAAAATTCTTTCAGTGTTAGCAGACGAAGAATTATTCGCAGACGAAGTCGAGAGCAACCGCTAGTCTTTATTAAAAGAAAAATTAAACGCGTTAAAACTACGTCGCTTATCGAGTTAATAGAGCACTGGCCTAAGGTGGATATAACGATAACCACTGAAAAACAGTTAAGTGCTACGCATCTCGCCATGTTGAGTTCAAAACAACGATCTCATTATCGCGTTAACTAGCTCCACTAGACAGTTATTCAGAGATTGCTTTGAGATTTGGGTGTAATTATACCGTCCGCACCCAGATGGAATGCCTACGCCACTGCCGCGCTAATAACTGGATGCGAAACACAAGAAGCTTGTGAAGATGTTTGAATGTTTAAATGTTTGTTACTAAATCACGTAATAACGGCTGAAAGGATTTGAATGAAACTTGGCGTACGGATAGACAAAAAGATATACTTTTGAGACATACTAGATTATTAATATCCCGGTATAAGTTCCTGCGGGATAATATTTTAACTTTAAAGAAGAACAGATACTTAGCGCTTTCAAAGAACATTGAAGTACAGTCGAAGGCATAAATATCTATACAGCCATCGCGTGAAACATATGCAAACATCAACCTTATTTTATATAGATATTTTTGACGCCTTGGTAACGTACATAATATAGTTATGCCCTTGACTGTACCTTGGCTTTAAAGATCGTGTTAACTTAATCTGCAATCAATAGATGGCGTTGTCCGAGGGAACGCTGAATGTTACCGTAATCGTTTTTCAGGCTAAACTCTACGATTTTAAATATTTTTCGTGAAGGTATTAACGCGGGCAGAGCGGCAGGTTAAAGCTAGTTTAGAAGAAATCCTTCCTTGACTTGCACATTTTTAAAAGATTTTAGACAAGGCTGCAATAAAGTGAAATATTATTACTTGATTTTAACAATTTTATGTAAAACAAGGAAAGTCTAGATATATCCCTATCCCGTGGGAATTTCGAAAAATCCTTCCTTATTGCCAGGGTTCGGATTTTTCATCGCACGGTAAGATGAAGAAAACTATGGAGTCGATATTAAAGCTAAAATTTAATTCATATATTCATACTCATACTCATTAATTTAATTAATACCGAAAGTAAATTGTAAATGAAGTAAATAATTTGAATTGAATTAAATTATATTTTAAATTAAAAAAAAACTGCCACACAACAAAAAAAAAGAACATTAAGAAAGCTCCTAATTTGTAATATCCATATACAGGAATAGGTGCGTCAAATCTTGACAAGGTATGGCGTGTGTATTGTAAAAAAATAAAAAAAATGAGTATGATAATGGCAACCTTTTTCATATTTTCTGCAGTAAAACAGGTTCTATATTGGTTGAAAATCTACTTGTGACTTGAAAAATATCGTTCTATATCAACGGACATTAGATTAGTAGTATATTCTAGACTTCCCACATCGTACTACAAAAATTAATTTTAATTACATAAGTAGGTTAACTTTTGATTGATGGTTTCGATCTGTCAGCCTTATAAAGGGATAAAAGTATTAAGGGACTAAGAAAATGAGTGAGTGTGAGTATGAATATGAATTAAATTTTAGCTTTAATATCGACTCCATAGTTTTCTTCATCTTACCGTGCGATGAAAAATCCGAACCCTGCTTATTGCACCTCTACAATACTCAAGGTACATGTATGCCATATTTCAAGTCTCTAGCACCAGTAGTTTAGGCTGTGCGTTGTCTGTCAGTCAGTCAGTCAGTCACGGTACTGTTTTATAGGTATAGATAGATAAATGTTTCCTTTCTTAGAACAGAAAAAGAACAATTTTTTTAAGTGTTACTTTCTTGTTATATTGTTGATGGCCATTCATTATCAATATTATCATTTTAAGGTTGGGGTGGGACATCGAAAAGTGTCACGTTACTTTAATGTTCATCCTCGAATAATGCACCGTTAAGAAAATATATCTACTAATACCATGAAGGCAACAGCAAGTATTTTTTATTTAATTTGCTTTCCAATACAATTCTTCCCGATCCGAGATAATATGAAATTCGCGTTGTTTTTCCGAAGGAAACGTAAAAACAAATACCCAATAATGGCGGGGCGCTCGGCAACAGTCGCCACGCTGGCAGTAACTGTTCCTATCAGTGTTGCCAGGCCAAATAAATGGATTCTTTTAGGTAATACAGAACTGGGAAAATTGGAAAAACATCGTGAGTACCTATTTTAGTTTTGCCTTAAAATAACTTCACTTGGCTTTTGTATTCTTGCGGTTATAATAAGAGTACGCGACTCAAAGATTAAATTTCCTGAGAGCTGAGCGAAGAACGGGCACTAATTTAATGGCCAACTGTTTGTCCTATCCTATCCTTTTACATCTTGTTTATATCTTTATCCTTCGTGTTGTAATAATATTGATGTGTCTTGTCTTGTTGTGATTAAATGTATTTTTTTTCTTTTTTTTTTGTATATTTACATGCCCGTATAGGTAGGTTTAACTGCATTGTTGCCCAATGACAATTTCGAAAGTATTGTTAGTTGTAGAATTTGTAACCTATTTGAGCACAATTTCCCTTCAGTTAAGTATACGCCTAAGAATATTATAACAACTATACGTCAAACGTTTTGGTGATGGTTAACGTTTTGCGTTGAAAATGAACTCGTATATCGGTTTTTTCGTATTTTTGTGTATTTTTGAGGATAGGTCTGCATGAAATGTTATGCACGTGTGGGGGTGCAAGGTAAAAACGTTGCAATTGACTATAAAATGACGCATTTACCCACAAAACAGCCGCATGTTTCCTATTCTGACATGACATGAACATGCAACTTGGCATGTCTTTCGCTGATGTAGGTTAGTTTGCAAATGGACAAAAATCGATAGGCCAATGACAAACTCCGAGGTTCGCGTGACTCGCGCGTCGGTCGCGGCGCCGCACGAGCCCTCCGTATTAATTCACCAGAGCATTTTATGTCGTGCCGTGCTTTCTGGATTCTTTCACCCTAAATTGCTGCATGGTTTTACAACATTCCGGCTTAATTTTGTAATTACGTTTAGATTAAGAATCCTATTTATGTTATAAATGCTTCTGCGTGTTTGTTTGTTTGTTACTCTTCCACGCTAAAACGGTTGCACGGAAACCACGCACGCGGTCTTGAGAATAATATGTTTTTTTTTATTCCGATGTTCCCATATGATTGGGACGTACGCATGTAAAATTTGGAAATTTTAACCACTTAGCCTATAGAGACATTAAATTTTGCACGTGTGTTCTTTATTGAACGTAATTTCTTTAAAGAAGTGTTCTTTCAAACTAACCTAACCATTTGCTAAAATATTCCAGAACAATTTTTAAAACACATTGCATGACATTCTGAATTTCTACCACATAAATATAAATATGTCAAGAAAGATGTGGAAAATATCGTTAACAAAATAAATTTTAATTATTCAGGATTGAAGGAGAAAAACGATGGCAGTCCATTTTATAAAGAGATAATGATTTGTATAATGATGATAATGATATTCAAAGACTCCAAGTGTAGTTCATGTCCCATAATTTTCGAGACATTTTCCTGAAGAGTAAAGTGGTTACAAGAACATATAAAATGACCAGAAACTAAACAAAACGAAAAATGAACTCTCTTAGTTTTTCCCTGGGCTCATCCAAATAATTCGACAAAAATTTTCTTCTAGGAAAAACGGATTCGTTACGATGTCAAAGCAGAGTATTAAATCAATCTTTGTCGGGCTTCTTTATGTCTTTTAGAAAGGACAAATAAAAAGACGAGTAAGCTGATTTTGCTGCTTGATTTGAAACTGGCTGATTGACGGAGTACTTACTTACACTTACTTATATAAATTTAATTAAGGTTCAGTTTAAAAACGTGTGAAACATTCTAGCCAAGTATGGTTGCAACGCGAAATATACAGAACAATAATTGAAAAGTAAAGGATTGACCCCACCGTTGCTCGAAACACGCTAACGCACCGTAAATGCAATGACGTACGTCTCCTGCATTACTTTTTTGACGCATAATTTACCGACAACCGACATGTGACATAAACCGACATGTGAAACATAAACAGTGAACATATTATTAATAATTAAAGCCTATATATTTGACTATAAATATATGACTATTCGCCATGTTGCGGAATTTCATTGGAACTAATTTCTTACACTGGCAAAAATTTTAATGATTGTCAGTGTCACTGTGGCGGCTTCTTTGAACAATAACAAAAAATGCCCAGAACGATTCGTAGTACAACGGATCATTGTAATATAATAAACTACTGGGAAAAAAACGCTTGGGGAATGAAACTATTTCGCTACAAAACCTTTCCAAATTAACATCAGAGCTAACAGGTAAACGTTGTAGACAAGTCAAGATGTCATTGTTCCGACTATACTGAACTATTGGCATATAAATAAGAACAATAATAGAGCCCTCTTGACAATAGTCATATATTTTTGGTTTACCTTTACTATTACAGTTATCATGAAGTATTAGGCTGCGTTTCCACGAGATATGTGCGAGGATGCGTTGCAACAACAAGGACTTTGTAAATGAAGTGTTTCTATTGGTTCATGAGAAACACATCCCTCGCAATGCATCCTCGCACAGCTCCGGTAGATACGCAGCCTTATCCTTCAATAACGCTACATTTACATGAGATTTTCTGTTCTATTGCATCGACTGTTGCAGTCACATCCTTCAGAACACCATGTTACGTAATTAGTTAGTTACTTTGCAGGTGGTTCTACGAGCGTTTCAACCGCTATCAGTTTCTTGTCGCATATATAGAAGAAATGAGCTACAGGTAGCAGGAAATTTCAATAAATTGAAATTATACCGTAATAAAAATATAAATAAATATCACGGGACAATTCACACCAACTGACCTAGTCCCAAAATAAGCTAGGCAAAGCTTGTGTTATGGGTACTAGGCAACAGATAAAAATACTTATATAGATAGATACATACTTAAATACATATTAAACACCCAAGACCCGAGAACAAACATTCGTATTTTTCATACAAATATCTGCCCCGACACGGGAATCGAACCCGGGACCTCAAGCTTCATAGTCAGTGATTGAGCCACAGGCTCGTAAAAGTACTGCCTATCTTGGTCTCATGAGAATACATAGAAAATAAATTCAAATTTTTAAGATAAAATCTAAAAATTGAAGTAGAAGGCGGGGGGTGTAATTCTTTGCCTTTTTATGGACGAGATGTACCAGAAAAGATCCAGGGGACTTACAGTGAATGTGATGAACTAATCTCGAGGTTCTTCTTCTATCCGACGCTATTCCAGAAGGACGCCATCAGCAACCGACGGAAACAAAACACGGCGCTGTAAGCTTACAGCAGCCGCAATTCGCAAAGCGCTTTATCACTTCTTCTTGCTGTCTAAACTTTTAGTTTATAGTTTACAAAATCATACACAACACAAATAAACCCCGGGGTGGCAAATTAACACAAGAACATAGCGTTTCTACGATCACTTCCGAATTATTGTATGTGTCTCGTAGGAGTTCCGAGCGAAAACTGATGTTTTTAAAAATGGCCTCCTGACCTTGGGTCGCGCGACACTGGGGCGCGGTTTAGTTCACTTTTTCACCCCTAGATGGCGCGATCTCGTCAAATGAATACTGCGTATGGTTTTGCAATATTTAGATTGGCGTAAACAGTCAGGTTTTCTAACCACTAGGCCACCTGGTCATCTAAACAAGCACAGTGTATCGTTTTATTTATATCAACTTTGGGCTCGTTTTTTCTCATGTTTTCAATATACGCGTATTGATGCTGTTAGCGGTTGAAACGCTAGTAGAACTACACTTGTGGTATTTTGACGCAGCCCTAATTACGGTGCGTCAAAGTTTTTTTAGCAACGGTGTGAAAATTAAGGACACGTTAATAACGTGACACATATGGCACGTTGTTGCGTTTACCGTGCGTCAAAGTATTTTGACGCAGGAAAGGGCGGGAAGGAAAGGTCATAAGTGCATTATCAGCCCTATAAATTTATAAAAAATAATATATTTTTTCTCAAACATGCTATGAAATAATGACGTTATGTTCTTTATAATACGCCACGAAGTGTCACGTTGTAGGTGCGGGCTAGACGAGAGGTCAATAATGGAATTTCATACAACATTGCTGGCCTTGGCCAGCAAAGTGATCGTCTATTGTTTCATACTATGACGTTTATAGGTCTATGGCATCATAGCATTTAGCCATTAAAAAAAAACTATAAGCAATATTTTGCGTTTTGGTTCATTAAAACATTCTGCCACTACGTTTATTTAAGGTAAGGTAAGATGATGATGATGTTGGTGATGATGATGGTGATGTTGATGGTGTCGATGATGGCGGTGATGATGATGGTGATGGTGGTGATGATGGTGATGATGGGTGATGATGGTGATGATGATGGTGATAACGAGATGATGATGATGGTGATGATGAGATGATGATGTTGATGATGGTGATGATGGGTGATGGTGATGATGATGATGATGATGATGGTGATGATGAGATGATGGTGATGATGGGTGATGGCGATGATGATGATGATGGTGATGATGATGGTGATGATGATGGTGATGATAAGATGATGATGATGATGATGGTGATGATGAGATGATGGTGATGATGGGTGATGTTGATGATGATGGTGATGATGATGGTGATGATGATGATGGTGATGATGATGGTGATGATAAGATGATGATGGTGGTGATGGTGATGGTGATGATGATGGTGACGACGACGACGACGATGACGATGATGATGATGATGATGATGCATGTTTGAGAAAAACTCTATACAAGCCTTGGCCACGAACAGGGATTGCCGGCCTCGTATCTCTAGATGGCCTCGTTAACACTCGGCCATCTATAACTACTCGGCCGGCAATCCCCTATTTCGCGGCCGCTGCAGTAATGTACTATTTTATTCCTGAATGCTCATAACATACAAATTGGTAGTATTTGTCGTCAGTTGGGTTCATATCCCACGGATATTCGTTTATAACTAATCACACTTCGCTACCATACACGTAAGATTATTACCTATGCTTATGTTTGTTGATCATAAAAATATGTTCCATCCAAATCACATTCTCTAAATCCAATTTCAGTCTGCACAAACAGGGGTTCGCTCGGGACGTGTTTACCCCTCGTCCGCATTTACCTCTCTAGGCTTATACGACAAATCATTGTTTTTTCTCATTCTTGCCATTAGACGAACAATTTTAGTTGTTTGTTCAAGCTGCCTAAAAATAACAATGACGACAAGCGACATAGACGTTGCTTGTCAACTCGAACTTAACTAAGTACACCGCTCACTAGTCCCTCCCTAGTAAAGATATAAGCATTATAAGCAATGAACTGAAATAAAATAAAAAAAATATTTAAAGATATAGTCGATCAAGTAAGTGCTTTAACATTTTAGTGACAGTTCCTACATCAGAATAAGAACAGTAAGGCTGACTATCACATTGACTTGTGAGTGAAAATAGCCTTTGATATTTTAAGCCATACAAGTGACATTGAACCTTGAACCTAAGGGTTACAAAGGAATTTCTTAATTGACTATACAGGGCTTTGGCGTAGCTTATACGCCTTGAAAAACAATAAAACGGAAGACATTGATAATAAAGGTTGTAATTAATTAATCATGAGCTAGCTGACATACGAATGACTACTTAGGACTAGATATAGGATCTCATCTAAGAGAGCCATGATATTATGAGGGTGGTTGCGGAGGCGCATAGCAGTCCGCTAGGATCCATTGTTGCTATGAAGTCGAGTGGATCCTATCCATAGATCGATAGATCTGAGTGGATATGCCCTAACATTCAGTCCAACTTGGAAAAGTTATCCTAATCAAGATGGTTCCGAAATTTTGCCAGTGGTTAGACGACGACCACAACAACTTTCCTTTTATTACATGGAAGTCCTATTTTTAAATACGTTTCGTAATTTTCACTAGATGATATTTCAACTATACATCATTTACCAACCAAATAAGTATAAAATACTGGGGCCCTAGTGAAAAAGGGGTTAATTCTACAGAAATTGAACAGCTGATTCCGACTTAACCCCCTTTACACATAAAATAGAAAATAGCTGTTTAATTTCTGCAGACTTAACCCCTTTTTCACTAGGGTCCCAGTGAGTTCTCAAGGAGGCATTCATTAGTTACGTGATTTTTTGAACCCCAGGTGAAAGATGTCATAACATTAAGTTACTCTCATGATAATCAGTGCTTGATCGGGTATAGCATTTACCCATATTTTAGCGGAAAAATATGTTGTACTTAATTCAACTCAATTTTCGCTTAATTTTACATTGTTTAGATTCTTCTCACGTGAGATTGGTAGAGATTTGACTTGACCCGCTTCCCCCTCCTAAACGCCTCATGTAATTTATGGACGCCACATACCAAAACATCATTAATCATTTCACAAAAGGTGATTTGTAATAGTTACCCAGTCCAGTGCTGTCATGTGTCATTTTAATTATCTCGGAGTCGTATTCGCTAGAAGCAAAAGTAGTTATCAAAATAATATTTTCAGCGCGCTGCCAGGCATTAGTTAAATTAAACTCATCAACTTAATTATTTCTCTGTAATACTGTTAGCTTTTGGTTGCCTTCGCAATTAATGTGAACTCATTCATCAACTTTTTGCAAATTTCCGTAGATGAATTAATTAACCAATGGAGTGAAAAAAAGTCGCAAGGGCACTTTGGTGATTTTTGCACTATTTAAAGTCAAGAAAGATATTAAAGTTACACAAATTAATTAATTAGGTATGTATGATCAATATTGATAGTAGGGAAATATTTTGTCTTTACACGGTACAGTGAATAAAGCTTATTTGTCAATTTTATTCCAAAAAACAATAAGGCTAATTGTCACATTGATTAGTGAGTGAAAAGAATAGCTTTTGCTGTTTTAAAATCCACACAACTGTCATTCATTGAACCTTAGGGTGGTGGTCGGGTTGATAGATTAGCCATACTCACCGCACTGTGCACCATTAGCCCCTTTTTAGAGTTATCATTATACAGGCTGATTCTAGATAACGATCTAGAATCAGCATGTATAATGATAAGTCTAAAAAGAAAACGGTTTAAAAAAAACTATCACGAAAAACTATTGATGTAGGTAGTGTTTACCTAATGGATAGTATCGCTTATCTGTGTGACATGCAACGAAATGACCCCTGTCGACGCATTTACCCCAATGGCCATAACGAATGTACTTTTTTCACGAAAGATTACCGTTAGCGGACAAAACCTAAAGATATTTGACGCCCAGAAGGCCCCAGCTGGGCTCAGGCTGGGTTGTAAAAACTGCTTACACAAATATTTTCACTGGCTACCCAATTACCTTCGATCGAAGATGTTTTTGTCATTATTTCACTGGGTAGATACAGTCGGCTACAAAGATACGTATTCCACTTTTTCACCTTATTGCATTGGAAAATTTAAATACGAGTAAGAAGAAAAAAAATTAGGTACCTATTAGTAGGGGAGAAGTGGCATGAAAGGGATGATTCAAAATAAAAGTCCATTAATAAAACGGAAAATACCTACACACTTTTTAGGGTTTCGTAGTATGTATGTATGTATGTATGTAAACACTTTATTGTACATAAAACACAAAAATAATACAAAACAAAAAGAGTACAAAGGCGAACTTATCCCTAAAAGGGATCTTTTCAAGCTAACCTAAACCTCAAGTCAACAAGTTAGGGTTCCGTAGTCAACTAGGAACCCTTATAGTTTCGCCATGTCTGTCCGTCTGTCTGTCTGTCTGTCTGTCTGTCTGTCTGTCTGTCTGTCCGTCCGCGGCTAAGCTCAGAGACTGTTAGTACTAGACAGCTGTAATTTGGCATGAATATATATATCAGTTACGCCGACAAAGTGATTAAATAAAAAAAGTAAAAAAAAATTTTTTAGGGTACCTCCCATACACGTAAAGTAAGGGTGATTTTTTTTTCTCGACTAACCCTATAGTGTGGGGTATCGTTGGATAGGTCTTTTAAAACCATTGTGGGTTTGCTAACATGATTTTTCTATTCAGTGATCTGTTTGCGAAATATTCAACTTTAAAGTGATAATTTTCATTAAAATCGACCGTCGTCCCCCCCCTCTAAAATCTAAACTGTTGGGTGGAAAAATTTGAAAAAATTCAGAATAGTAGTAAATATATCAAATTTACTAGGAAAATTATAGCGGCTAAGATTGCTTGGAAATTATTTGTAGTTTAAGAGTAAATAGTAGCCTAAGGTATAAAAAAACATACCTAAACTTGGATGATTCCGTACACATACGAAATCCTTAAAATTGGGCGTGTCCGACACGCTCTTGGCCGGTTTTTAAAGATGCAAAAATAAACAACTAAGAATTGTTTAAGTAACGACAATTTTATTATCGTAAGTATTTAATTATTGTATTATTGTTTAGGAAAAATCGCGAGGAAACCTGGATACACCTGAGAAGAAATTCAATGGTGTGTGTGAAGTTCTTAAACAGCACTAGCATTGCGTGGGAACTACGGCCCAAGCCCTCTCATTCTGAGAGGAGGCCTGTACCCTGCAGTGCTGATTGTATTTCTTTTCAATAGTTTGAATAACAAACGCTTTCTATACAGGAAGCTTCCTAAATTTGAATTTTGATACTACCTCTCCCATGCAGTCAAGTATGACATTAAAAAAATCTGGCATTAAGTGAAAATAACCACGAATTCCAATCACTCGAAACGCTTTCCAATGTGGTTCATTCTCTCATCTACTACCTAATAAATACTTGGGATTCAACAGGAACTCTCTATTCATAAAAGTCTATTTTGTGGTGTTTAGAATACCGGCCATTCAAGCCTGCTTTCAATTGACTACCATTTGGAAGCGCCGGAATATTCTGGGAACATTTTTCAATGCTCCGTTTCACCGCTTGCTTATTAGAATTTAATATTGAAAAGGAATTCTTGTCCCGTTTTGTTTGTGCCCATCTTAAGTCCTATTAACGTTCGCCTTTTTCAATGAAAAAAGGTATAATATACTAGCTGTTGCCCGCGACTCTGTCTACGAAGAATTCGTTTATCGTTATCCCGCAGGAACTATGCTATTTTCCGGGATAAAAAGTATCCTACCTCTTAATCCAGATTATAAACTTATAGTTATAATATAAACTATCTACAGGGTGCTAACAAATTAGCCAATATTTCCAATATTTCTATGGGTTAATCTACTATCAAAACAAGTCACTTTTATACTAACTTTTTAAAATTTGAAAATCTTGATTTTCCATTATTAAAGCAGTAATCCGTTTGGATAGATCTATATGAAAAGTTTGCTGTTTTTTTTTTAAATTTTGAAAAATTGTCTAAGTGAAAGTGACTTGTTTTGATGAGTACCTAAGTTTCGCCCTGAAAATATTGGTACAGTATCCGGCCGTAAAGAATGCACGTCGGTCTTTGGAAAAAGACTCGGCAAATCTCGGCTCTGTATAGCGTTGTCACACACTACTTATGTGACGTTTGTCAGTCGTTGTTCAGGTGCCGTAGGGTACGGACGCGTTCCGGTGAAAATATATAATATAGAGTTTTTGAAACCCCCCAACTTTAAATTGTATGATGGATTACACTGATAGACTAATAATAAATAAGGCTGATAGTGACAGTGATATTGACCAAATTGAGAGCACAGATAGTGAAATGGAAGGAATTGAGATTTTTTGAAAATTTAAATTTATGAAAAAATAGGTGTCTTTTAATATACTCTAATCTCTTTTTTGACTATCCTTTTTCTAGTAGTTGCAACAACCCTCTATAGATATCAAAACTTTACATGTCATTAATTTGACGTAAACTAATTAAGTCCATGGAGTGCAGTATTTATTTGATATCAAACGTCACTTAATAAATACGGCTATTGATGGATGGTCGCCAGTGTTCGGAAATCGTCGTAAACTGCGAATTGTGTCTTGCTAAAGTCCGATGTGCATTCTTTATCGCCGGGTACTGTACCTAATTTATTATATTAGCACCTTATATATACCTTATATAACCGTTTTAGCGTGAAAGAGTTACCCCGACGCCACACATATTACAAATATTTCAACACATATTTGAACACATATTTGATCTATGGTTGATTGTATGGATGTTCTATTGAACAAATAAGCAAATACCGGTGCTACACATGTGATCAAATAACTGTGTTCAAACATTTGTAATATGTGTGGCGCCGGGGTAACAAACATCTATCCATCCATCCATTCATACAAACTTTCGCGTTAATAATATTCGTAAGATTACCAGCTGAGATGAAATACAGTCAAGTGTTGAAATATGGGTGCATACAACTTGCTTATAAATATGTCCCATAGCTCTTTATGTCAGTGAATTAAGGTATCGATACATAATTAAGTATGAGAGGATTTAATCGATACATATTATTGCACTTGACCGCACCTAACACGTGTAACATGTCTTGACGGAGTAAAATAAGAACACGTGGACTCCATACTAACATGCTCGTAGCGTAGCAACGCATGATCAAAGCTGAATTGGATAGGTGACTAGGGAAGGCCAACTTTTTTCATCATATGCTAATGCACTGTACTACAGGAATAATAAGTGAAAGTATTTTTAACGATCGATACCGTTAGCGGAGCCGTGAAAAATAACGTTGTGTCATCCGACTTCCGACGGTTTATGGTATGAGTTATTGCTGCTTGTAGGCCCGTTGCCAAATTTACGATTCCCGTTGCCAATACCGTTAATACTTATGAGGCCGTTTTTAGCATATATTCGATCGAAAGCCGTGATGTAGGTGTTTTAATGGAAGCGGGATAACTGCCAATGATGGCGTTTAGCGTGAATTGGACTTTTATTGTTTGATGCTTGCAAGTTTTTTTACTCCCAAAGTATTCCTTTGGTATTGTTATTAAGACGACTAGACTGTGAAGGCTGGGAGAGTCGACATGGTTTTGGAACTTGACACGCAAAAATCTAAAATAATGTCTTGTAAGCTCTGATATTTGGGGGCTGATAACTCGCTTCCCCGGGGTTTTTGATGTTCATTTCCATTTTAGAAAACTAAGCTTGAATAACTAGCTTTCGCTTTGTATGCATGCAGTTCGTATTGGTTATGCAGGCCAATTTGTCCATCTTTCTTTACGTATCATTTCAGATAGGTTCATAGCTACTTAAAGCGGTAAGTATAATATTCCGTTCACCTAATGCGGTAGCTACTTCGCTTCGGTTATCACACGTTGTCTTTACATTAAGGCTATCTTTAGTCTGTCCGCTAATTAACGTTATCTTTAGTCTGTCCGCTTACTGCGGTGCGATGGCCATAAAATTATGGCCTAATTTTAGGCGATTGCAGCTGTCGCGCGCCGAATGCAGCCGACTATCTCTATTCCTTGTGCTGTTGCGGTCAACTTGATGTTATTGCCGCTTAAGATCACTAAGTAATATATAAACATGTGCCTACAATATTTGAACAGTTTCCGCGATTTCTCTGGGATCCACTGATCAGATTATGAGTCGGTGACAATGGGACCTACCTCATAGGAAGCATTCCGCTTTCCGGTTTATAAAGTTGTGAGTAAGAAACATAAAAAAATACCCTGAATTGAGACCTTCCTCCTTTTTCTGAAATCAATTAAACATTACTATCCCCCAATCAATAACGTTAATGTTAATTCTATAAAAATGTTTTGACAATAAGAAAAGACACGGTTACGGTAAGCAAAGTGCTACTCATTTCGAGCTCTTAAAATCGTTCCCACAAATTCTTACAGATTTTAGTAAATAATTTGAGCGGACTGGTAAAAATTTTTATAGTAGGTAAGTACTTAGTATAGATCGGGTGTTAGTGACACAAAAACGTTTGAACCTATCTGAACGAAGATTAATACGTGCTTTTTCACATTGACTGACAAGGGTATACAAAAGAAGAAGACGTCTAGTAAATTATCTATCTTCATAGGTATCAGATATCTAAGCCAAGCAAACCTACCCAACGGAGCCAAAGAAGACTGGTCTGTGCAAAGTAAGCAAATTACCTACACCAAAAGTGCCTAGGAATCAAACTCGAATTCTTACCCCGGCGCCACACATAGACAAATGTTTCAACACATATTTGAACACATATTTGATCTATGGTTGATCGTATGGTTGTTCTATTGAACAAATAAGCAAATACCGGTGCTTCACATGTGATCAAATATGTGTTCAAATATGTGTTGAAACATTTGTGCTATGTGTGGCGCCGGGGTTGTACACATTTGATGCATTTGTTGAGCATGTAGTTTCTCTAGCTAGATATTGTGCCAATATAGACATAGGTAGGCAATAAAATTACCAGTACCCAGAAGGAGTATGTATGTGTTAATCGCTATCTGTTAAAATTTACCTTCGTTAAATGTATAAGACTTCGAAAGATTTAAGTTGTGGTAGAATGGATTTTACATTATGTCATTAGATTTGTGATTTAGGTACTTACATATTTTTTTACTCATTAATAACATTTTTATTAATCACGACACGAAATGGAGGAGGAGGTTATGGAGGTTTAGAAATTGAAGAAGCAATGATGTCGGCTAAAAATAGGACGAATCTCTGACGTATAGTGTGTAGCCGGATAACTTTACCACGTTGAATAGGTTATATGTACATACTTAGGATTAGAATATTTTAAACTATCGCGGTCATTACTAATAAAAAAATATAAACAAAATAAATAAATAAATATCGAGCTTCTCTGAAATCTAGGTACGCGGGACAAAACCCGATTTCAACTCATAATAAGTAAGGATTAATAAGTACTAGGATCAATTTTTACACGAATTACCACGGACGAAGATGAGATAAACACAGAATATACGCCCGTATTACGCAAGAAAGTAAAATTCTCCTACAATAAAGTGTCGTGTGTCACGCAAAGTAAGTAGATGTAAGAAAGACATTCTGAAAAAGACCTGTAACATGGCGTCTCTGTTACCAATTATAATGACTGTAACTATTAAGTTTTGAGTCTTTCTTGGATTTCAGAATTCAATCAAATTGATGTGATGACCTTTAGGTTCATTAAGCCAAGTCAAATTTTGTCATTTTCTAAGTCAAAGTCTTCTCAACTTCAATTTGATAATGTGACGGGCACTTTATTCAATTTATTTTGTCCGCTCAAGCAGTTCAAGCGTATAAAATGAATTAAAATCCACAAAACGCCAGGTGGTGACAATTCGATATTAGAATTTTATTTAAATAACAATACTTTCCCTCGGGAGTCCTTAATTTTATTTTTAGATGAAATTAAAGTTTAGGTATCTGTTAAAAGAAGTTTATGTGCATTTTAGAAGAACTGTATCAAAATTCGTACCTAATTAATATAATGATTTCAAGGGTAAATTAATTTTTACGAGTAGGTACTTCAAGAAAACGTAAGAGACATGCAATTTAAATAGGGATGGCTGTCGGCCGGTAACTTCTTCATGTGTCCAAAAGTTGCAGTTACATTGTGAGCGTATAGAATTCTTTCGCCGAACAACGGCTGACATGTTTTAAAATATTCTTCTACTTGACTTTGCCAAATAACTATATCTTCAAATATAAAAAAAAACTCGTGTCACGGTGTTTGTGGTTGCAATCCACTGAAACGGCTCAGCCGATTTTTATGTTTTTTTTTTGTATGTTTGATAGGTATGAAAATAGGCCTTGAAAGGATTTTTCACCCTCCTATTCTTCCATTTTTAATCGCAATTTTTATATGGCAGAACAACGTTTGTGGGATCAGCTAGTTTTTAATAAAAAACTAACTACCTAATTAAAGTAGGTACTAAGAAAAATATCGTTCTTGTATAATAACCGCTACGAATGGCTACGGGCTACGAATACAACGCTACGGAGCTACGAGCTCGCTACAGCTACGAACGAAAACTACGGTCTCTACGCGACGTTACGTAACCGCTCATCCCAAAGTTTGCTCATCAACAACATTCATCAACATCCAAACTGCGATATAAATCAATTTATCTTAACACTCACCTTGTTCATCCCATTTCCCATTTTCGTTGCAACACTTAACGTACCAACAATATCATAACAATATAACAAACACTCAACGTTGAATAAACTTGTTTATTAATAACGGCATCGTAAAGATTATAAACTGTCAATCTGTCAACAGTAGCGTCTCTATGGCTACATTGTTGACACGGCGTAGTGCGGCGCGCGGTATCGATAGTAAAATGTCGACAGGTTAAGTTAGGACTTCCCGTGTGGCATGATGGTGTTAGTGACACGTGGTTTGTTTGGCTGTTTGTTCGCGGGTTATCGATCGCCGGTTGCGGGGGGCGCCGAGAGGGACGTGCAACGTCCTCGGCCCGCGGCGCGCCACTGCCGCCACGGCCGGCGTCACTGCGTCTATTAGCTTGGCTAGAGTGTGGAAATGTCGATAAAATGTTGACGATAGGTTTTATTTTTACAGGAAAGTCATAGGAAGTAATCAAGACATTTAATGCCTTAGCAATGCGACAATATGAAAGTAAATTAAAACATTTAAATATATATATACTAACTTTATTTAAGATTAATTGATTTATTAACGCGTTAATTTGCGGTAGTCAATACACACACATGTGCAACACAGCTACGTTCGTTTGTGCTTTTATGCACAAATTTGCACTTCTACATGCCACATGAATCACACTACATAGGTATGTCCACAGACTCTATTTTCTTAAATACCACACAAGATGCCAACGCGTTTCAAATTCTACTCTGTACCCTTAATATTTCAGTAAATAAATGGGCAAGTTTGACTGAATGCATTTATAGGCATAAATATTTTACCGGGTTTTTAAAATATGTCCATACATGGGTTGGTGTTCAAAATGTACGCTGTCTATAGCGTAAAGAACTACATTATGAAATCAGTCAAATATAGCAATGAAAAACCTTTACCGGTTTCAGTCAAGCTAACACATTATCTGCTTAAATATTCGGGTAAAATGGGTAGTTCTACTAGCTTTGCAACCGCTATCAGTCTCCTGTTGCATACTATATACGTAAGAAATAAGCTACAGTTAGCACGAAATTTGAACAAATTTAAATGATACCACAAGCACGCTGTATCGTTATATAAAAACCTTCCGCTATGTGTAGCTCTTTTCTTTAATATATGTGACAGGAGACTGATAGCGGTTGAAACGCTAGTAGAACAACCCATTCCAGATTAATTTTAAAATACTTCGTATAAGAGTACCTAGGGCTGGTTTCTGCATGAAAATACATGTTTGTCGCTCGCGTCACTCATCTATGTTTTTTACGTGTGTGGTGGCGAAAGGGCAATGAAAAATTGTATAGTTCATTAATTAGATTTTTACAAAGAATGGTTGCTTCGTTTACGAACTGATGTCACCTTGTTCAGTTTGTTTAAATACCTACTAATAAAAAAAAGTGTAGCATTAAAAATAAATATATTCAAAATTTTATATTTTTGCTGTTGGGCTGAAGTTTATTACGATAACAAGCTTCTTGATTTTATTTCATATCGCTCACACATTTACCACCCTAAATATGAGTATTTATCTTAAGATCTGTCTTTGTAGATTTTTTAGGTGAGCAATAATGGATATTGACAGTATGTTTAGTTGTCAAGGATACTTTAATCTACATAACTTACGCAGTAAGAGTTTACTTACAGCCCTATGGTTGGTATCCCTCCAAAGATAGAACATATAATATACCTACCTATAGAGAACTGTGCGTTTTTGTCACTGACCAACAACTTTTGGAATGTGGCCACCTCATTTATGAAAGCAAAACTCATCCTTAGCTATCGATAGTAAAGTTCTTCTCACGATAGCGGCGCTTGGAACACCAGCGCCCCCAGCATTCCAGATATATACTCCTCCCCATTCCAGTGCAGCTCCTCTCTCGCCAAGTTGCAAAATCTAAAGTCAGTAAAAACCAGGGCATCGAGAACCAGTTCTTTTTGTATGGAGGGAACCAAATAAACCGGGTCTTCCCATACAGCAAGAACTGGTTCTCGATGCCCTAGTAAAAACTTCAAAACTCCTTCTAGTTTATCGATGTTTATAAATGCTGTGAGGGCGAGCTCTACCCACCTCACGATAGCCGGGCGGTGCAGGCGCCCCGAGCATTCCAGCTAGGCTAGACTCGTGCAGCTCGTCTCTAGCGGCCTCGTCTTCGGTCTAAATCCATTTAAAACTAAAATAATATGCCACTGGCTTTGCACAAATTACTGGCTGATTGATTCGAAAATCGAATCGTTTCTCATTGCTTGGTCTCTTTATTCTTTTGTTTTAAGATAAAGAAAATAGAAGCGAGCGAAATAGTGACCGTCGTGGTCTGCCACTGCAAACAAAGCGTGCTGTCAAGTTCGAAGAAAAATAGTTAGATACCTACCTACACAAGCCTACATGCATAGGTACTTTACTTATTTACCATTACGGTACAAATTCTTGATTTAACAAGAGTACCCTGTGAATCCAATACACTGTATCTTCAGTACACTGTCTATCGGAGTTACAGTGTATTAGATTCACAGGGTACAAGAATGAAGGGGGGTTAAATTCCTTAGGGTGCGCTTTAATAAAAACGGAAACTCGACTAATCATAGTTGAAAACCATGTCACAGCAAATTGTCATATTATCGTGAAAAGCGGGGCTAGACGTAGATTGCAAATAACTATCATGATTGATCAGATCCTAGACGTCTCCACTCCGTTTCATGGAAGCGCACCCTCAGATATTTATAGAACCGATCCGTTTTTATTACTCAGGAGTACATACAGTTGGTAAATCTAAAAGTACTTCCAAGGTACGCCCCTATCATAGTACCTACGTGTCATTGTTATTTGGCCCAAGTCCAGAGGTTTTACTTTCGTTTCTCTATACATATAGGTACTTGCTTATTTTATTCCCTGTTTCATAAGGATTATTGATGTGATGCTATTTATCCTACTGATATTACATATGAGAAAGTTTGTTAAGATGTTTGCATCTAGCAATATTTAATAATGGCTGAGCAGATTTGGGTGAAACTTGGCATGCAGATAGACAAAGATCTGGATTCAGACCAGACATAGTATTCATATCTATAGTAATATTATAAATGCGAAGGTGTGTCTGTCTATTACCTCTTCACGCTTAAACCGCTGACACCGCTGTATTTACGTGACATTTGGTATGAAGATAGAGCAAGACCCTGAGACGGGCATAGGATAGCTTAAAATTGTATAGTACTTAATATTACGGTAATGCGTTCTCCTGTGGGATACCTATATTTTAACTTTAAACAAGAATTGATAGTGCTGTCCAAGAACGATAAAGTAGCTGGCCCCATATCTCAGGGCCAGATACGTGGTCACACCAGAGCTCAATCGCATAACAAAGTACAACTAATATTACGTTAATATTAATTTGTACTTTGTTATGCAATTGGGCCCTGTGCCTCTACCATGAGTTACACTAGTTTACAGTGACCGTACTCGCTAGCGACGGCGTAAATGATTTGTATGGAGAATTGTGTACAGCGCCTCTAGCGGTCACTTACGGAAGTACAATTCTCCATACATATCATTTACGCCGTCGCTAGCGAGTACGGTCACTGTGAACTAGTGTAACTCATGGTAGAGGTACAGGTTGTCACACCACTATAAGAGACTTATCCTTTCGCTTTCGTCGGGAATTCGTCTGAAATCATTTTTATTCCGTAAAAGTAGGTTAGGTTCGTTAGGTATCTATAGATGCCCAAAGGGTAAATAGGCTAGAAATAGAAGCCCTGCCGCCGGCAGGGCTCCGTCGAATAGCAATGGTGTTGCAACCTGGTGTGACGACGAGTCTGGCCTGGTTAGAGTACTGGTCATTAGAAGTAGACTAATTTAAAGTTTATTTTAGATTTTGGAGAAAATTAGGAAAACAAATGTGCCACGTAGTAACACCCTCTTTGGGCAGAATTTTTAAGAATTTTAATTATGTTCTGAAAATTAGAACAAAAAATTAATATAAAAAGTTTTCTTAGTGTCACTGCCATGATACACTTGTCTTTTAGATGTAGTTATTAATGTTATTTTCTAATGTTTGGTGGTGGTACTTTTAAAACCGTAAATAAAATATTTTTCTTTCTTTCTTTCTTTCTATTCAAAGCAAATTATTTCGATGTAAGTTAACGTCTCTTAAAGTATGGCATTTAATTTGGAAGCACCTTATATACCTACGAAAGTTTCTTCAAATGCACGTTACGTGTCTTACTTCGATTTCTGCATATTTCATTGTGATTTCAATGCATAGCTAAGTATAGATTTTTTTAATACAAAATTAGAAAAAAATAAATTTAATTGAACGATCGCCTCAACTTACGAACCCAAGTTAGAAGCAAAGTTAGAATTTGGGGAGCAACGATGTCAACATGTTTACGTGTTCGAGCATAATGTTTTGCAAATTTTTCCAGCTACGAATGACCTTCAAAATCTTGATAGAAAAGAACATATATTATTAATACTAAAGGTACCTAGTGCAGAGTGCAAATTATCTCTTGATGATGAATATGATGATGGTCATTTGTTTTGGTAAGTACTTATTTGCTTGTTTTTATCACGTTCCCAGCCCAGTAGTGTAGTAAAGCATACGTATAGTCGACCAAGACTTTTTCCAACTTGAGCTTCAACTTCAATGTCAGTTATATGGCTTAAAACAAGCTATTGCCTATCAGATATGTTTGCCTGATTAATATCAGTGCAGACGGGGACTACAATGAATACTTATCTATTAGATATCAAAATGAATTGGGATGCGCGAGGCCCCACACTGCGGCACACGCCAAAATGAATAATAGTTATTCCTATAATTTCACCTCAATTTAAATCGTACGTTTTGATTAAGCCATTATACTATCTAATGTATGTAATCTAGGTATATGGGTAATCTAGATCTAATCCCCTTTCTAAAAACAGTTCTACAGTGGCGGTTGATATTTGGCTGAAATTTTCGCCAAAAACTAATTGCTATTGAATTTGGCTGGCTACTTTTTCTGTTATTTCCGCACAAATAGTGCAAGTGTTCCCTGAAGGTATTATTGAATACATAGGATGTGTGGGTAGATTAGTAGGTGAGGCACTCAAATAATGGTGTCAAGAAACCTCAATACACGTCACACATGACATGTACAGCCAATCTCTCGGCCATCAAAATGTCTATTAACGTCACGACTAAAATCTAAAGAAAAATTTCTTCTACTGTGACGTAAGACCTTGTATCAATCAGAGATAATCCGAAGATCAGGGTCACGATGTGTCGCGTCGCGTCCTCCCGGGGCCAATAGGGTTACCAGCTGTACTACTAAAACTGCTGATGAAAGATCTAAGGCCACGGACGACCGAATTCAGTGACTTTGTCTCCCTACTGATTGTCAGAATTAGAATAAAGGCCATCAGTAATCAGTCATTTATTTGCTTATACAAGGTGCAGATAGGTGTTACAGGCAGTTAATAGAGCTATTACATGTTTTGTCGCAAATATATATACGTCCTATCGTGTTTCGTGCCAGTAGGTAGCAATCTTTTTCGTGCGATTGATCAGGGATATTAAGGGTTTTTTTTAAACAAATTGTGCTTCTCTCATACTTCTTCCATGAATTAATAACTTGGACTGAGACTGCCAAATAGACGACCTGAAAAACTCTTAAAAAACTTTCAGGAAACTGTGATCTGATAACCCTACCACAGCTCGCCAGTTATCGCGTTACGTCAACTTCACCGCCTCCCCACTAGGCTCATTGCTAAATATCATCATCATCCCACTCATCCCAGCCAACATACGTAACACTGCAGGACACAGCCCTCCAATCAGAATGAGAGGGCTTGGACTATAGTTCCCACGCCGGCCCAGTGCGGCTTAGGAATTTCACACAAACTATCGAAATTCTTTGCAGGTGTGTGCAGCATTTCTCACGACGTTTTCCTGCACCGTAAACCTCGTGGTAAATTTTTAAAGTGATTTCGAACAACAATTTCGAAAAACTCAGAGGTGCGAGTCCGGACTCGAACCCACGACCCTCTGCTTGAAAAACTAATATAGGCCAACCACTAGGTTACATAGGCTAAATAGTATACCTACTAAGTGAAAAGGTTTTCATTGGCTATTACCTATACCTGCGTGGCTTATTTCTCGCCCACGCCGCGGTGAGACTGTTATTCCACGCTATTAGGGAGCGCATGCGCAATTTGTTCTTAATTAGACTAACGCCAGTTAATTATTTTATTATTTCTCGACGAAATAATAGTATCGCTATTCAACGAGAAATAGCAGCGTTTTCTCGTGGTAAATAATAAAATAATTAGCCTTTTGGGCACAATGCCACGGGGGTAATTATTAAATTAAATTTAGTTTTATTAAGCAACTAAATTTTATTTTAGTATATTTTAGTTTTAATTTAGTAGGTATTATGTTTCCATCTTTAACATTAAATATATAATACTAGCTGATGCTCGCGGCTTCGCCCCCTCTGAATCTTTTTTCATACAAGCCTTGTCCTGATAAGTAAATTGGGATTGATCATTTTTTCTAACCCCCCTTTTTATTTTTTTTTATCGAAAATATAGAGCATTTTAAGAAACTAATTTGAATATTTCAGCAATTTATCACTCCAATATTTTTTTATAATTTATTGAAAATTTGAGTTACGACTTCTCGTAAATTACATGCCGCGGCTGAATCTGTGTATAAACCACAGACATAATGACAAAAAAAATGTGTCACAATCGATGGTTAGTTGTCATCTGACAATGTCACTTTACATTACAATAACAATAACACTAAAGTTGCCGATTCTTCCAAGAGAATAGGTAAAAAAACGATTTACGGCTATAGTATTTTTTGTATGTATAAAATAAAATGGTCAGAAGTGTTCCCTTGAAAGTTCTTTGGCGGATTTAATCCATACTTACATTAAAATGATCCTCAAAACAATAAGTACATCTTGTAAACTTTGAATTAACTTTGCGGCACCGCTTCTCTTGTAAATCTTCTCTAATGCAAACAATTAATTTGTTTGGGCTATTGACAGAATCATTTCCACAAGTAGGAATGAAACACTTCCTGTATAAATCCATTATTAAAATATGGAAAACGCGAAGAATGTTTTTCAAAATAGTATCCTTAAACTGACAGATGATAACTACGTCGAAGTGACAGAGAATAGTATAGAGAAACTAGACGGACGGCTTTTTTTTTTCTTGTTGCAAAGAATTTCAAAGTTAATGCCCACAGAAAGGTCAAACAAAGGTCAAACAAAATTTTGCAAAAATACACACGATCGTTTAATATTTTTTTACTACAATGTTATAAAATGATTTAATAAACCTATTCCTCGAAATGGTTTTGGAATTAGACCACATTGTAAAAAAGTGATCAATGCCAACAAAAATAATTATCCAATTTGGTGCAGTCGATCGGAAGTTATGCGCGTACATACATTTCAGTCTATTATTTCATTTATTTACTACCCTCTCGGTGATACTCGGACTATTTTAGATTCAATAATTTGACAGGTGACATACCTGTATCAATAGGCTGTAACACCCCCCTGGTCCTACAGCCTTTTTTAATTCTTCTACCCTAACTATATATCCTATCGTTACCTACGTATTTAAAACTTATATATGTTAGAGGTAAAGATGAAGATATAGGCAGAGTAGATGCGTGGCAGGGCGAGTAAATGAAATATAGTGGATATAGGACACATGAGCTTTAATCCTTCAATAAGGCAATATTTATATACACTGATTATTAGGAAATACGGTAGATAAACTAGATTAGAATACTGGATGTGATTTAAGGTGCACGGACCGAACATAGAGGCACACACGGAAGAGAATCAGAACAGAAGTGACAGCTATAAGACCGGTGTTACTATATATAACAAACCTACAGTGATGCCATATCCTTAATACCACCATATGTAAAGATTGACATGCACTAACACTTCCCCTCAAGCTTTACATAACAATGTAGAGGCACAGAGAAAAACTACAGTAAAATAATTTTACAAAACTCTATGACTCTACACTTTACAACTCTACCAACATTAAATTATTGCTCTACCATAGTCCTCAAACACAACCTCTTAACAAATTTTACATGACTACAATTAGGTAGAGCCTTGGTCATTATATCTGCCAGCATATCAACTGTAGAGAGATATCTTATATCTACATGATGCATCCTAACTATATCTTTCACAAAATGAAATCTTATGTCTACGTGTTTTGTCCTTTTATGACAATATTCCTTTAATTCAAGCAACTTTAGGGCACTCTTATTATCATTGAAGATAGTAAGCTTACAATGTTTATAGAAAATTTCATACATGAAATTCCTAACAAAACAAAGCTCTTTACAGGCGTCACCTATCGCCAAATATTCAGCTTCGGTGCTCGACAAAGCAACACAGCGTTGCTTACAAGACTCCCAGTTGACAACAGAGTCTCCAACCATAATGACAAAACCACTATAAGACTTTCTGTCAGTAGGATCGTTGGCCCAATCTGCATCAGCAAATACTGTTATGTTAACATTATTACTTTTAGAAAATACTAGACCATAATCAATGGTCCCACTAAGATAACGTAATACTCTTTTTGCACAGAGCCAATGATCCTGTGAGAAGCATGTACTATATTGACTAAGTTGACTAAGAGCAAAAGATATGTCCGGCCGAGTGCACACAGACAAATACATCAAACTGCCAACCAATTCTCTATATGGATACACATCCTGAGCCAAACAATTATTTTTATCTACATTCTGAAATTTATGATTGACAGGCAATGGAGTAGAGACCGCTTTACAATTGCTCATGCCAAAGCGAACAAGTAATTTTCTAATGTATTCAGATTGACACAATACAATTTTATCTCTACTTTGGTTCCTATATACATTCATGCCTAAACAATTTTTAATAATACCTAAGTGTTTACACTCAAATTCCCTCATCAGTAAATTACATATAGTATACATATAGTATACATATAGTAAATTATATAAAGATCGGTAGAGCTATTGGAAAATATATAAAAATCATCGACATATAGAGCTATTATTGTAAGCTCTTTACCTATATTCTTAGTGTAAACGCAGGGCTCACATTTACTTTGAGCAAGTTAGCTATGAAGTATCTTTTTTTGTACTTATTTTTTCAACTTCATTTTTTTTTTTTTATTACTTTTACGGTCATCCCGTGAAATCATACATTTCGTACTAAATACAAATTACTTTGAGAGTAACCATTGGAAATTAAAAATTCATTAATTTTAGAATTCCAGACTCTACTTGCCTGCTTAAGGCCATAAATACTTTTGTTAAGCAAACATACTTTATTATTATCTGAAATAAATCCCAATGGCTGCTCCATATAAATGCGCTCTGAAAGCTCTCCATGTAAGAAAGCACTTGTTACATCAATATGTTCCATGTCCATATCCAACTCAGTTGCCAAACAAAATAGCAATCTCATGGTAGAGTGACGAACAACTGGTGAGAAGATTTCATCAAAATCAATACCATATTTTTGAGTAAAACCACGAGCAACTAACCTCGCTTTGTGTTTAATGAAATTACCTGAGGCATCACTTTTTACTTTATAAACCCATTTGCTATTAATAACATTATGATTACTAGGCCTATCTACAAGCTTCCAGACATTATTATTTAAAAGAGAGTCATATTCAGTCTGCATAGCCATTTGCCATTTATCTGCATTTGGGCTTGACATAGCCTCATCGTATGACATGGGCTCTTCGTAAATTGAATTACAAGCTAGCATCGATGTGTCCGACAAATCATAGTCATTATACCTGATCGGTTTTCTAGTGGAACGAACGGGTCGTTCGCTCAATGTGACTGGTACCTGTGGCGCCATCTCTGGAGCCGTCACAGCTTCTTCCCCTCGAACGAGCGTTTCGTCCATGGATGAAGATGGGTGAAAGTCGTCACTTTCACTCACCGCGCCACTCGTCCCCGCTGGGCTGCAGAATGGCGAATCATCTGAAATAGGAGAAGTAAACTTTTCAGGACTAGAAATTTCAGGAGATAAAAAGTTTTGAGATCCTACTTCCTTATCACATAAATTACTATCGGAGTCATGAATTAAAATATTCTTATCATTAGTTAATTGACCATTATTTATATCATTATTCCCATTATTACTTAATATCACAGTTTGGTGATCACTATCATTAAAATTCATATTACTATAAGACATTTCTTTTTGGTTTTTAATAAATTCATTCTCCAAAAATATCACATTGCGAGACACAATTATATGTTTGGGGTTAGAGGGGTCTATCAATCTATAACCTTTTGAAAATTCACTGTAACCAACAAAAATACAATGTTTACATTTTGGATCCAGCTTATCACGTCCAGCCCTTGGAATAAGTGATAATGCTTTACAACCAAAAATTCTCAGATGACTAAGATCAACTTTTTGTCCTGACCATATCTCTTCAGGAGTCATGCCGGGAACTGCAGATGTGGGGCTGCGATTTTTTAAATAAATAGCAGTGGCCACCGCTTCACCCCAGTACTGCTTACCTAAGCCAGACTCTCTAAGCATGCATCGAGCTTTTTCAAGTAAAATTCTGTTGAGCCGCTCCGAAACCCCATTCTGCTGTGGGGAATATGGTACAGTAGTTTCATGAATGATCCCCTCCTTTTGCAAGTACTTAGCAAAATTCTCACTGCAGTACTCGCCGCCCCCATCTGAACGAAGTCTCTTAATAAAACAATCTGTCTGTTTCTCTACAGTAGCTTTAAAAATAATAAATTTGGACAATACCTCGGATTTCTTCTTTAGAAAATATCCAAAAGATTTTCTTGAGTAGTCATCTGTAAAAGTCACCAGGTATCTAGCACCTCCAAGGCTGCAGACAGGCAGTGGCCCACACACGTCCGAGTGGATGAGCTCCAATAGTTGTCCAGAACGTCTGGATCCACGATTGGGAAAAGACATCATCGCCTGCTTCCCCTCAATGCATGACACACACTCCTTAAAGCTCGCATCATGCTGTGGACTCTGAAACAGAACACCGGAAGCCAACTCTCTAAGAGCACACATACCACGGGAGTTAAGGTGTCCAAGCCTCTTGTGCCAAATCTCCATTGACACCATTAAAGCTGCATCTGTATTGCGCAGATCCTGTGAACATAGAATGTTATTCCTATCCCTACAGACAGACTTGACATTGTCCAAAAAATAGATACTTTCATGCTTTGTGGCCGACATTATCATTGATTCACCCAAATGAATATAACAATTATTATTTAGAAATTTTACTGATAAATCCTTCTCACACAATTTGCTAATACTGATCAAATTAGTTGAGAGTTTAGGTATAAACATGACGTCAGTTAAAGTGATAATATTATTGTTAATTCTAAAAGCGACATCACCTCGACCAATACACAAAAGAGTATCACCATTAGCTACTGTCACATTACTGTTATAGCGTTTGAGAGTTCCTTCCTTAAACCACATCAGGTCCCTGCACATGTGTGCAGACGCCCCGGAGTCCAGAATACAACTGTCATCCGCAGAACCGTTGAACGCAGTTGCCAGGAACACATGATCGGTCTTCTTAGTCTTCTTAAGTTTAAAGCATTTCGCTTTTATATGTCCCGGCTTACCGCAATGATGACAAATCACCAGCTTCTTTTTTCTTGACACAAAGGCCAGGTCACCTGGTACAGCAGTAGATTCACCATTTTGCCTACGAAGCTCTTCTTGAAGCAATCTTGTTTAGACCAGCTCGCTGGTAAGCCTTGCCGTTGTAGTCGCTGCACTAAGGCTGGAAACTAGATTATCATACTCCTGTGGCAATCCAAAAAGAAGAATCTCCGCTATTTCCTCGTCCTCTATTGTTCGTCCGATGTCTGCCAGCTGCTGCACTAGAGTCATTATTGTGTCTATATAGTTGGTCATGTCATTACATTGACTGTATGTAACTTGGTGCAATTTTCTCATAAGCATAACCCTTCTATATAAACCTTTATCCTCAAAAACGTTAGCCAGAGCGTCCCAGGCTTCCTTCGCAGTTTTCTTATCACGCACGTGTTGAATACACGTGGATTTCACTGCGAGGCAAATACGAGTCAGCGCCTTATCCATCTTGGTACTATCGTTTTCAGTGCCCAGCACACATGGCCACAATCCTTCCATAATCAACAACATTTTCATCGTAAACTTCCAGTTATAATAATTCGCTGCTCCCTCGAGTTTCTCATGGCCAAACAAATCAAATTTGCCCACCGCTTGCATGTCCTGCCGCATTGACCCGCTCACGCTGCCGGACCCGCTGCCGTTGCCAAACCTCTCGGAAAATATTTCCACGTTGCGATTGCGATCCATAGCGTAGCGTGGCGTGGATTGTCGGCGTCCCGACCAAAACTAGCACCACGTGCCGGCGTGCGTGCACCAAACTGGCCGTACAACAAACCCACTGCCCTGCCACTAATAATAAAGCAAGCACAGTGCTGAATAGAACGTCAAAAGCGTGAAATGAAAAAACGTGATCTGAGCGCATAACCTGTTAGAGGTAAAGATGAAGATATAGGCAGAGTAGATGCGTGGCAGGGCGAGTAAATGAAATATAGTGGATATAGGACACATGAGCTTTAATCCTTCAATAAGGCAATATTTATATACACTGATTATTAGGAAATACGGTAGATAAACTAGATTAGAATACTGGATGTGATTTAAGGTGCACGGACCGAACATAGAGGCACACACGGAAGAGAATCAGAACAGAAGTGACAGCTATAAGACCGGTGTTACTATATATAACAAACCTACAGTGATGCCATATCCTTAATACCACCATATGTAAAGATTGACATGCACTAACAATATATACGCTTATGTACCCTTATGTATACCTACCTTTGTATGAAACCTATACCTATAGTACCTATGTATGTCGATATATATATGGGTCCTCAAAATACCTAGCTCCTAACTTAAGCTGATTTACCTTGTTTACGTCACAAAATTGGCCAAGTGATCGTTAGCGGTCTAAGATAAGGAACCCACGTTGTGTCCGTCAAATAACCCTTTGGAACTTTTAGTATGATATGAGAAAAGAGTTCATTGTCATCTAATTTTAAGTTTATAATATAATTTCCTATAGTCATATAATTTAAGTTTATAATAAAGATATGTTAGTGATGAATAAATGAGGATGACGGTTGCCTATAGTTATATAATTAAAGTTTATAATGAAGATATGTTAATGATGAATAAATGGAGATGATAAATTGCCTACAGTTTCATAAGAGTCGTCTGTCCATAGTCTATGATATTATTATGTTCTTTAGGAAAAAGGTATTTTATCTTTGTGGCTGTGTCCAGAGACCCATGACTCCCCGTCTCTGGAGATGGCTCCTCGTCATCCAGACTTGGGCAAAGCCTCTCCCACTAGCTTAGAAGAAGCATACTACCTTATTCCTTGTTTAGGTAATAAGAACATAACATTGTATTAATTAAGAGGATATTCAAAGGGAAGTTAGTTACAGCCTGTGGCCGTCCTTGGATCCAACCTGTGATCACATTGCCTCTGCAATAGCTAGCCGAACTTCGGTAGTAATTGTAGACTTCGATGGTTTATCATAATGACTATTGAGTAGCTACCAGATCCTATGGTACCAGTAAGCCACTAACTTGCATCTGCCTCAGTTATAGTCAGAATGACGGTTTGTAAATATAAGTATTTGGTAAAACTTTTACCATTTAGATTTAGTAAGTATAACTAGCCACTACAGGACCAGATAATCCAAGGTTATTTCACCAGGGACGACCGCCGACTTCAAAGGAGATTCTACTTTTCAGCAAAATTCTGTATAAAATTTATAGTGAGTTTGTTGAGTTTTATTGTTGACTCATTTGCAGCTACCAGAGCTTTTAATTTAGGACATATGGATGAAAGCAAACCCTGAAATCTTTCATCCGTCGGAAGAAGATTCGTCTGTTAGCGTAAGTATTAGAGATATGTCTCAGCGTAAGTATTAGTCAGTAAGAATTATCAAAGTCTCAGACTTCAAGAAGTTAGTTAGATAAACCTAACCCTCTCCTCCATCGTCAAATAGTATACCGTAGAACAACATTTAGTTAAATGGTAATGACACTTACTCCCTATAATCCTATCCTAACATCTAAACTAACCATCTATTCTACACGAAATTGGCAAGCTAGGAATTCGGATTCCACATTTACAATTACCGCGGGGCCCCTCTCCAACTGATAAGAGAGAGCCTATCCTAAAACTAATGCCTACGTTTGAGCGGGTTAACTCAGCGTCTTATCCTCTATACCCGTGTGCTTCTGGTATCCATCTGAGGGGATTGGGTTAGACGAATACCAGAGTGTAAATATATATATAAATAGATAAGTGGGACTAGATATCGATGAGGTTAAAACACCGGTTGTGGCGCTTCAAACACTTCAACATCCAGGGAGAAATTAGGTCCGACTCTTGAGTCAGACCCCCATCCTTCTCCAATAGATGGTATTCTACCCTTAAACGCCTCCGAGAAGAGCTAAACTACAGTTAACACCGCAAGGTTGGCCGTCTATCTCTTCTCAGAGTCCAGCTATTACTTCAGCTGATGCTCGAATAGGTTCTCATACACTAACACAGCCTAACCCATACACTGTCCCCGCAAAACCCACTTAACCCCAATTCAACTAACACCAAATATGTAATTATCCAACAATGAATATTCCATCACCATATTTGGCGATAAATACACAAAGCCAGACAATCACACAAAACCCCCCCGTTAACTATCACAAGAAACAATTAAACACCCAATAAAAGAAACACGACGAAAGAAAACACAATAAAAGAAAGCACAGTAAGAGAAAACACAGTAAAAGTTACAACGAAAATGATACCTTAACCACACTAGGAGAACCGTCTTCGAACCCGTAGCAAAATAAAATGATCCTCTTCCCACGTCTCGCTCCCCTTTTATACTAAAATAGTAGCTTGTTTTTCCATACTGGCCACCCCGACCTTGATAACCGTAATGTCCCCCCGGACCTACGCTGCCGCAAGGAACGTTTTGGCCGTTTGGACCGCTTAGACCGAGAAATTGCTTTGAAAACCTCGTATCTTGACCCGTCAACAACCGTTGAAGGTTACACGTGCCTTGTACATTGACCTCTCATGGTCGATAGGTGCTGTCAGTGGCTTATTTGGATATTTAGTAATGAAATATTGTATCATTGTCATCATCATCATCATCATTTCCACATCCTATACACGCCGTATACAGGCCTCCTATCACAATGAAAGAGTTGATATGGAGGTGGTCAGTTTGTTATTGATAAATTAACAATTAAACCACCCTATTTGTGTATGGAATAATTTTATTTTGCAAAGTTAAATTATGTTCACATAAGATGGAACATTACAGATCGAGGTCTGTAAGGTTACAAGGCGTTTAGACTTTAAAGATCTCACCGAACACCGAAGTCTAATTGACTTTAACATGAGTGTAATGTTTAATTTGGCAGGTATCTATTGAAATTAGGTAAAAGGCATATTTAGATGCAAAACGACAAATAAAATAAAAAATGTTTAATTAATTCAATTATATAAATAGTTAAGAAGGTAAATTATTATTTTTTACTAAAATACTGGTGATGGAATGACTAATGGAATATCTTCGTAATTGTTCAAATGACGACGACCATTATCGTCAATAAACTCTAGTTTACTTAGATTAGATGATAAAATTGTACGCTAAGGCGCAAGCCACACAAAAGAGACGTGGGACGGCCCCTTGAATCAGTTTTCATATTGAAAGTATAGAAGCGTCGCGATTCAAAGCAGACAGAAGAGACGAGGCGGAGACGCGCCCTCGTCCTACGTTTCTTCTGCGTGGCTTACGCCTAACCGTATTAAAGTTAGTTTCGTATCACTTCATTCTGCGATAGCTTAAATACTTGGAACATTACATCATAGACACAAATTCTTGAAAATATATCTCTCTCTCTCTCTTCTATTAACCCGTCACACGACCAACGACTTTATTGATAGTTTTTTGAAAGTACCTACCCTATGTTAAAAGCTGGTCGAAACTACTTACAAAAATTGGCAATCACGAACAGTTATTCGCCACGACATGCGACCAAGGGGCGTCCCACGGGTTAAACTTATAACAACACTTATTTATTATTCGTCGTTTTCCTTTTTCCTTGTGCGAGCGACAAGGGCCAGTCCCAGCACGATGAGTAGCGCGCCTCCCCACCATCGCACTGATGACAGTTCGCCAAACACAGCAATACCGATTATACCCTGGGAATTAATGGTAATATTAGTAGGTACCTATCTGGTTTCAAATCAGTGTCTATTATAGCTTACACGATGGGCCATTAAATGGTCGGTGCGATGGCCCAGCATCGGCTGCAACGCATCTGGGTCATACACATTTTTTTGTTCGCGTCTCTCCTGTGGACATGGCAAAAGTTAAGAGTCTACAGCCAATATTTTTTAGTAAATTTTACATCGGCGTGTGGGACGTCCGGCCAACTTTTGACCCATTTAAATAAGTCTTAAGTCGGCTGACTAGAAGTCGCTAATATTATGTCCACAGGACCACTTTTGTTTCATACTCTGCACGATGGCTACGTTTAGTTGTGATCTTATGATTCTTTTGAAGTGCAGCCAGACACCGACACCGACGCCATCCCACGACCATCGCACGCGCCATAAGCCATCCGACACCACTACGCTCTCCACACGCTGGCCAATCAGTGGACCATCGCGATGACCCCATCGTGTAGTGCCAGCATTAAGTATACTACGAAATTCGATTTTCGAATTTCCTATTGTGCCGTTCCGTTCACGCTAATAGTATGAAACAGCAGAGTGACAGGGACGGCACGATACGAACTTCAAATTTCGTAGTTACCCCCCTGAATCTGAACTCACCGACAGCACATAGCTAGAAGCTGCGGAGATGACGGTGGGCGCGGCAGTGTTAGTGGCGGCGTCCAGTGAACGAAGGTAGTATCTGCAGCCCCACGTGTTGACTGCCACCATAACTACTAGCAGGCATGCCCAAAGTACGTACCCGTCGCCCTGTCAATGTGATGTGTGATTGATTAAGAGTCCACCAATGCCGTTCAATGCTATTTTTAAAAAGACTGTATAAAATTGGTCTATTTTATGGAAGTAAAAAAATATTAGGATAATCTTGGTCGTATTCCTTAATAAGTGTTTGCTTCCGAAACACGATTAAACAAAGGCCATAGTCGGGTTTCCATAGTATCAAATGGGCTCGGGTTTTTTGTGAACACCTCTTGTAGTGAAGAATATTTTAACCGAGTATAAACATCTTACTTGCGATAGTTTTTGACTTATAATATGATTTTTCAAGTTTTTTTTAATGTATGGTGTTTCAGGATGTATTCAAGCGATTTGCTTCAAATTTCGAAATGATGTTCTTTAGATAGATTAGTATCGTCACTCAAAAACTAATACCAGTTTTTGAGTGGCCTCTTAATGATCAACTGATAAAAACTTGAGGTACCTAGGTAGTACAGTCAACAAATTTTATTTCCAAACCCACCTAAGTTAGAATATCGTACAATCAGCAGTAGAAGTGGATGAGCGGTTGTGGTGCTCAAAATAGTTTACTCTCTTATCACCTTGGAAATAGTCGTGTGTCATTTTGAGCACCAGAACCGCTCATCAACTTCTATCTGCTGCAGACTGTACAGCAAACTGTCACCATAAGAGCCTAGCTACGCTGTTGCTTTGACGTTTTGTTTTGATATTTTGACCTTAATGCATTGCGAATGTTTAACGACATTCTTGCGAAATGGGTAGGGAATTAAATTCCTTGACTAAGTATATGTACTTATGTGATTGTAGGTGTTTTTTTTTTCATTGTATGGAAGGCTACGGAGACGGTCAAGCCGGATGACGTTAAATATTTTCACCTATTTATCTCTGTGGAACTTTTCTAAGGATTTGGAGTGTGATAGAAGAATTGAATTTCAAACAACACGCTTTTATTCCCATGTGTATGGGTGAAGCCGAGGTTTTTGCCTCAAAACGTATAATTTAACTGTTCGCTACTTTTTTTTTAAATAATGCTTATATGCTTATATTTCTGTGGGTTCTGTGGTGGGGGGGGGGGGGGGGGGTAATTTTTTTATATCGAGGAACTAAGGAGAGCCATAATTTGATGAAAAAGCAAATTGAATAAAAAAATAAGCTGCCCAAATTACTAATTCCACGCGGACGGAGTCGCGGGCAAAAGCTAGTGTTTAAATAAATGCATAAACTTGGAAAGTTATAAATTATTTTACTACAAAAATGACCAAATATTCACAAAAAACGGATGTCCGCTTTTGTAGTAGGTACCTAGTGCACTTGGGCAATCAATAAAACAATATAAAGACATCTTTGTGATATAATAAATATGTTTGATTCAATGTGAAATAAAAGTTCCAAGCCTTTTCCTTTCGTCTCTTGTTTTCTAAGAAAATTCATTAATATTCAAACATTAATAAATGAAATTTTTTTTTTGGTTCTATTTCTTTGCGTTATTTTTGTTGCGCAACATTCATCTCCCTATTTTGTGGAGATAACAAATAAGCGGATTTATTATCTGAGTAGTGGCAACACCAAAGTATTCCTTGTCTATGGTCAATGGGGCGGTAGCGGCGGCCATATTTTCCCAGTCCGATGTTAGCTTCGTTCGGAGTGAAATGTGAATGTGTCCAACCTTTTACCCGGAGTGCATTTTTTGAGATTCCAAGGTAAGTTTTTAATTAATATCTGTTATTGTATTCGCGCGCTATTTATTAAGGTGTGTGTAGTCGTTTAAGGCTACATTAACCTGCATAAACAGCTTATTTATCGCATTTTTAAGGGTTCCTTTTGCGCCACAGTCGCGCAGCAACTACTTTATGCCACTTTGCGATATCAGTGGTGTAGAGTTTGCGTCCTTTTACTGCGCACTACCGAATAAAGATGCATGCACACATAAGTTTTCGGTTTTCGGGTATTTTCTTTTGCTTCTGACATGGTTTCCACAGCACTAATGATAAAAGAATAACTATCTTTCTATCTTTGGGGTTTTGTACCCTAATGGATTAAATCTTAAAGTAATTCAAGTCGGTCGGTTTTTCCATACAAATAAAAGTACGCCATCAATTATTTTTCCGCAAAACCACAGTGAGAACTGTCAAACATAAAATTTTAGCAAATAAACACCTTTCGTTTCAAATGATGCTACATGCACCTATAGCATTATATTATCGACGATTCCAACTAAGTTTCTATCGACCAGGGGTTTCGTGGGAATAAATTACGTTTTATATATGCTTTGGTCCTGACATTAGCCAAAAATACTGGACCCTTAACGCGTTTTATATTTATGAAGTTATATTAATACTTATATACAAGTACAACCACTAAATACAAAATATTTATAGATTTACCTGACTATATTTACATTGCCTATTTTAACCTTCTGTACGCTAGTGTAAGCTAAACTATGATATCTCTTTTCAGATGCCTCTGACTCAGTCAGAAAAATCAAGAAGATATCGGGAAAAATTAAAAAGAACAGATCCCCAAAAATATTTAGAGATGAAAAAGAAAAATAAATTAAGAGCCATAAAATCTTACGAAAATAAAAAATCTTTAAGTATGCAGTTTACATCCGATGAAAAATCATTCAATACGCAGCATCAGAATAATACAGAAGACTGTTCAGATGAGAAAGATCAGGAAACTCAAAACATTTTGATTGTAGAAGTTCGAGGCAGATCTGACCAAAATGATACGGACATACCTGACCAAAATGAGGAGTATTTAAATAGGACGAAGATTAGAAAGATGCAAAGGAGTTTAGACAAACAACGATGCGAAATAAATAAACTTCGTGAATACGTTCAAAAATTGATAAGAGGTCATAATTCTCTTCAAAGACAAATGCGTAGATTGAAGAGCGACTACCAAGATTTAGCGATGAAAGTTCAAGATAAGGAAGCTAAAACTGATAAGCACGCTATCGGACAAGAACGATATACACTCCGTTTAAGAGATCCGAAAACTTTGTTAATGAACACCTAACTATGTTTAAATTTTATTTCAGACTAGCAGCCCGTCCCGGCTTCGCACGGGGTAGACAATTATTTATTTTTGGAAATTTGGATATAAAACACTTTTTTTCACAAATATTTTTATTTATTAAAAAAATATTATTTATTATTTATTAATTATTACAGACGTGCACGCCCCACTCCTGTATTTCAGTGCCTCCTCCACCCCGCCCGCCGCGATGCCCGGCGCGCTTTTCAGACTGCATCGCAAACAACGGCCACGGCGCTATGGCGGTTTTGTTTACTGTTTGAATTTTTTAATTCGTAATATCTTTTGAATGGAAAGTCCAATTTAAATAATTTAAAAACTATTTTATAGGTAGTTAAATGGTCTTTACCATTAAATAATTTATTTGGATAAGGATTAATATAAACACATAAATAGCATGGTTTGAATTTGGTTAGCATCTTCATTAATGTTTAAAATGAAAAAAGTTGTTGTAGTGACATAACTACAATAGTTGGACATATGCTACCGCGGAGTTTTTTGTAGACCTTATGATGTTCTTCAATATTGTTGTACATTATTTTGTTCTATCGCTAATAGTTTCGGCAGCGCATTCGACGAAAGACATTTTAAGACTCATTTTTCTACACCTTCGGTTACATTGTTCAAATTTTACCAAGGATCCCTAATTTTTTTCAAAATGAAATGTAGCCTATGTCAAATTGGAAGAATGTAGCATTCTATTGGTGAAAGAATTTTTTAAATCGGCCCAGTACTTTTTGAGCCTATTCATTACAAACATACAAACATAGGTACAAATCTTTCCTCTTTATAATATTAGTGTAGATGACAAATAAATGTACTTATGTATTTTCAACTTGTTGTTTTTTAATTCACTTATTATTTGATATAAGTATTTGGTATTTTTTTTTAATGTAGGATTCTTACTTATTTCCTTACACTGTGTTTTTTCTACTTTTCTCATAGGTATTATTCGAAATAAACAGTAGGTAGACTGTTTAATTCGGGTGATACAATCTGAGCTTCAAGCGGCAAATATCTTTGCTATAATAAGTTATTTTCATCCCTTGGTTATAAAAAACTACTATTATTGCATTAAGTAATTCTAAATATTTTATATGAAAATCACACACTGTGAACGCATCTTAACTATTTTGCGTTACCTGTTTGCATCACTCTGCGTGACCGACTCTTAGAATATTCTGCGTCACCAAAGAGTATTGTTTGCGTCACCGTTTGCGTTGCGCTATTTGTGGTTTGTGGTAAAAACGTAGGGTAAAAAGGGTTGGCCCGTATCGTATAGTATACGCGCGCGCGTGTGCGTGCGTGTGCATGTGCGTATATATATATATTATAAGATTGATACTCACAACCACAGTGGGTGTCCCGCTTAATTTTCCAATGGTACTTCCAATCGACGCCCACGTCCCCGCCATAAAAGCTTCATATAACATTTTAACTTTTCCGATAGTAGGTAAAACAAATTATAATGAAGCAAATCAAGTTAATTTTTGTTATTGAGAAGATTTTAGGTTATGTTTAAGGCGTATTTTAAATTAAAAACATTCCAAGTTAAGGCAAGCAGATGGTTCAACGTTAAGGTTCAGCGTGAAATAAATATAAGTAACTACAAAATAAATGATAAATATTGCTAAGTAAATTTATAATAGCGAAAATTAAAAACTAATAATTAAAGCGATGAATTAAAGCTGGCATGAAAGCACTACTTTGATAAATAATATAAAATACACCTGTAAACTGTCATGTATAGACTTGCCAGTAAAATAATAATTCCTAAAATTTGACGGGAATCTAAAATCAATTTTATTGGTATATTTAAAAGCTAAAAAACTCGAAGGCTTCATAAATTTTATCATATTATATTTAAATATGATAAACCCGTTTATTTAAATCAATTAAATTTTCATCCCCCCTTTTACCCCCCCTCCCCGCACCTCCCCCCATTTAAAATTACCCGAGCGCTAGTACTAAAAGATTGTACATCGTGGCGCGCGCTGCTCTTGTACATCCTGGCGTTCACTGCTCTCTCTTGTACGGGACATGTACGGGACATTGCGTCATCCTTTTTCGTGCGTGCAGCCGGCGTTTATCGGTTCAATACCGTTCGGTCTCGCAATGTAACGCAACTTGCTCGATTTTTCTTGCGTCTAAACTGGCCTTTAAATATTTTGCGGGTTTGCTAGAACTATCAGGCAGGCAGCACTCAAATTGTACCTGTTCCGTTCCGTCACTTGACTGCAGCGATGCCAGATCTACGGAAAAATCCGTAGATCTACGGATTTTAGGCCTTGTGCCCAGATCTACGGAAATGCTTGGCTAATCTACGGAATTTCAGACTAGCCTCATTTTTTAAAATTTACCTTCTAGTTTCGCTGACAACTAGCAAAAATGAACAAAACGGAACGGAATGAACGGGAAACCGAAGCGTATGAATAGAAAATTTCTTCCTTGTCAGCATAGATTGCCAATTTTTTTTTAATTTCTGTCGATTTTCTATTGCCAATTTAATTTAGCCAGACTTTAATCTTATTTCGAATAGCATTTAAAGGTTCAGGTGCAGTCGAATATACCTAATTTAAAAAAATCCGTAGATCTACGGATTTTTCTTAAGGTGATTTACGGAATTCTACGGATTTTTTCGCGTGGACCTACGGATTTACATAAAATGGATATGGCAACACTGCTTGACTGTCATGTCAACGTCAGATTTTGCTCAATTGCTCATTTGCTGCTGTTCTGCATAAATTAAAGAATGTCCAGTCAGCTGTCAGTCTGTCACTGTCATACTGTCATTGCTTCTTGTCGTTGTTCGTTCATCGTTGACTTGACTACTGGATTGTTCGGTCGGTCGATTCCGTTCCGTCGATTATAAGTGTAGTACGCTGAGGTAGTACGTCACGTACGCACGGTTTAATTTTTCACAACATATATTGCCTCAAATCGTCGACAGCTCAGTCTGACTCACGTATTTAATCCACTAGCAATCTCGTAGTCAATACTCTATTAAGTCACGCTATAGTTTCTCTGTTATTTTGTACGATTATACTATTTTACAATTGTATTCATCCGCTAGTTTCAAGAACGGAAGGATTCTATTACAAAAAGTGGAACAATATTGATCATAACTTAACAATGCATAACTTAAAGAACGGCGATAATGTGTTGGTTATCTGGAGGAACAGCGAAAAAGACGACCTGAGCAGGGTCGTCACTGAAATTAAAAATGCGACAAATAATGGCTCTATCGTTCTGGAAAATTCTGAAATGATCACTGAAAGTAAGTTGACCTCTTCACCTAATTTAATTTTTTTATAAATCAAGTAGTTTTTAATGCAGTAAACTGACGTTATAAATAAATAATAAATAAATAAACTAACGCACCTAAAAAAAACTGCATTCTAGTCTCAACTGCCTCATAATTAATAATTCAGATCAGTGTCTAACTATATAAATGGTTCAAGTCATAAATAATACTAATTAATATTACAAGTGTAACTATGTTTGTTAGTTTGTGATTATTTAATGCTCAAAGTACCTATTCAATCAATCATGATAAAATTTCACACAGAGGTAGTTTGAGACTTTGAGAAGGACATAAGATAATTTTTAGCCTAGATAATTGTATACTTTCTGCAGGTGCATGATAAACATAATCCTTACCCTTCTTAAACAAGAGGTATTGTTCCCTAGGCTCTAGACCACAGTCATCATTTGAGGTGATATTGTCCAACTGGATCCCTCCTCACTCCGTCAGCCATGATGATAGCCTGTTAGCAATACTCATCAAGCTCCTCAAACCCAGTGGCAAACTCATTGCAAAGGATACTTCAGATATCAACACAGCTCTCAAATTAAACGGATTCTTGAATATAATAAAAGATGGTGATGTCTACACAGCTGAAAAGCCTAAATTTGAGGTAAGTTCAAATGATCAGAAACATATGGCCTAGATGGCCTAGATGGCCTAGTGGTTAGAGAACCTGACTATGAAGCTTGAGGTCCCGGGTTTGATTCCCGTGTCGGGGCAGATATTTGTATGAAAAATACAAATGTTTGTTCTCAGGTCTTGGGTGTTTAATATGTATTTAAGTATGTATCTATCTATATAAGTATGTTTATCCGTTGCCTAGTACCCATAACACAAGCTTGCCTAGCTGACTTTGGGACTAGGTCAATTGGTGTGAATTGTCCCGTGATATATATCTTTTGGAAAAAAAAGAATTCAGTGTTACAATAGTAAGATGTACAATTGTACACAAAGGATTGTGAGTTTGTGGGGCTTTTGGTTAATACTAATTATGATTTTGTTAAATTGCAAAAAACTGTCTTCAATAATGATATATTAGTTCTACAATGTTGGGAGTCTTTTATACCCAAGGAGCCCTGTTCTGCAACTCAAAAAGCCCTTATGTAGATCTGTCCCTGGCTTTACTGTATCTAGAGTAACATATAAAGAGAAAAGATTTCCTTGTGTACCTATTTACATAGGTACTGAACCAATTTTAAAAATCTTTCACTAATAAAAAGCTATACTATAACCGAATACCATAGGCTATATCTTGTCCTGGGAGCATTTAACGATTCCACAGGGCACAGAAGAACTTGCGAGGAACAGCTAGTATATTTAACAATTGCAAAATAAAAGTACTTTTACACTTTTTATTTCTGTGTATTTCCAACATGCCAAGTGATATATTATTTACGATTTATTCTAATTACAGGTAGGCTCAAAGGCTCAACTCAAGCTAGGAAACAAGCCTGCAGTATGGAAACTGGATGACACAGTGGAAGCAGCTTGGACGGGAGCTAATGACGATGACATCATTGACTCCAACCAGCTGCTTGATGAGGATGACCTCAAAAAACCAGATGAAAAGGCACTGAGAGGTAAAAATATCTTATCTTACTTATATTTATTTGACTACCAGATGGCCGAGTGGCTAGAGAACCTGACTATGAAGCTTGAGGTCCCGGGTTTGACTCCCGTGTTGTGGCAGATATTTGTATGAAAAATACAAATGTTTGTTCTTGGGTCTTGGGTGTTTAATATGTATTTAAGTATGTATCTATCTATATAAGTATGTTTATCCGTTGCCTTGTACCCATAACACAAGCTATGCTTAGCTTACTTTGGGACTAGGTCATTTGGTGTGAATTGTCCTGTGATATTTTTTTTTTTTTTAATATTATAAACGCAAAAGTTTGTGTGCATGTTTGTTACTCTTTCACGCTAAAACGGTTTGATGGATTCTGATGAAATTTGGCACACAGATAGTTTATAATCTGGATTAGCATATATGATACTTTTTATACTGGAAAAGCATAGATAGCCATAAACAAATTCTTCAAAAGCAACAGCTAGTATAATAATAATTATTCAACTTGTTGGTTCTAAAAAGGAAAAGGCAATATTACTTAACTTTACTCATTATATTTATTTTTAAGGGAATAAAATAATTTTAATATTATTTATTTCATTAGCAGTGCGGCTGCTCACCGAATCTAAGGTTAATTTAAATAATTAATTTGCTTTTAAATAACCATAAAATAATTTTGTTTACATACAGTTGTAATGTTTATTTTGACAAAGGTTAATACATAAATACGAAGACATTAGCACTTGTCAATTACTATAGTTTATTTTTTTTATCGTGAATATAGATTATAAATTAGTTAAAAGAATACTTAGTCATAAATTTGCGATATTCACAACCATATGAGCGCGTTTACATAAACAGTTTCATATCAGATAGTGCGAGGAGATAAACATCGACGTTTTGCGTTCCAAATGACGTGATGCTTGAGGTTTTGTGTTGCAAATTGGCTCGACGCCGTTACGCGCGGATGACGCGGCGTTTCGTTTCAAGCCATTCTTGATATTTTTTTTATCCCTTAGTTTCTAACTGGTGCAGTTAGTGTACGACCCGACCCGGAATGAACGACAATAATGAACGCCCTGATAATTCAAATACATGAGGATTTGAGTTATTAGGTCGTACATTATTAATTTACAGGTCCTACTGGCTTTAACCACACACGTTTTAGATCGAAACACAGGCATAGCTACCGCCGTATCAGCCGTATCATGATACGCCCCCCCCCCGGGCTACAAAGGCCCCTAACTTGTGTAAGCAAAAATTAGTAAAATGTTATCTACTATGTTACTTAATCTCAACTTATTTTGATACAAGGCCCCTCCAAGGCACTCTACGCCACTGGATCGAAATGAATTTATTTATTGCGTCTGTAAATTCCATTACGCGAAATATCAGTTTGGAATGTAAAATAATGTATGCAGTAATTTACTAGGTCACCTTACCCGTAGGCCGTATGTAGGTGTAGTTTAAAACAGAATGGTTAAAAATCTACTTCTCTCCTGAAATTATCAATGGTTAAACTAAACACTATAACTTATTTGATGATTGGTGCTAGTACTTATTGCCTCAGATGTTATGTTTGTACAACAGGAGAAAAACAATAAGGCTGATTGTCACATTGATTTGTAAGTGAAAATAGCCTTTGATGTTTTTAAGCCGTACAACTGACATTGAACCTTAGGGTCAGTTCACACCGTGACGCGACGCGACGCGACGCTGCGCGCACATTTGTAATAGAGCGACTCAAAATATACTTTATTTACTATACGAAAAGGTACACATTTTATTATGAGGATTCTGAATATGTTGCACCACGCAGCGTTGCGCCTCGAGAGATGCCTCCTAATAAAATGTGTACCTTTTCGTGTAGTAAATAAAGTATATTTTGAGTCGCTCTATTACAAAAGTGCGCGCAGCGTCGCGTCGCATCGCGTCTCGGTGTGAACTGACCCTTAGGGTGGTAAAGGATTTTCTTGGTCGACTATTTAATTTCTATTCCAGAAATAGTTGTAAGAAGTAGATCAGTTTAGCTGATGTTAAACCAAACAATTTTACTTTCTTCACTTATTTTACTTTTTAATATCTACTTAAATGTGTATTTCAGTGTGTGGAACTACGGGCAAGCGCAAAGCGTGTGCAGACTGCTCGTGCGGACTGGCTGAGGAGCTCAACGGAGAGGTCAAACAGACTCCAAAGTCTTCTTGCGGAAGTGTACGTACAGTAAAATTACATAAAGTTTACCACTGACAGATTGTTTGCCTTCATTTCATATTCAACTTTAACGACCTACAAATAAAGCCAATTTTAGAATACTGTTACCCACGTTTGCAAATTTTGTAATAGCTACTTTATTTGTATGGTGCTAAAGTTGGAAATGAAATGAAGGCAAGCCATCTGTAAGTGGTAAACTAAAAGTAAACGTATTGTATCTATCTTCTTAACCTTTTCGACGCCAAGGACGCATATATACGCACCGCTGGTTCAACGCCAACGACGGATATATTAGTCACGTCGTGCAGAGCGATATCTACCTACATGCATTTCTGTAGGGTTCAACTTCGCGTTTAACATTCCGATGTCATGGCGTATGACTGAGTGTTGTTGTATTTGACAAAAGGTTAATGCCTAAATAATACACAGGAACCATTTTTCAATCTTTTTAGATGTAGAATCATTTTTGGGATTTGGATTATCTATAACAATGACTATTCATTAAAATTTTATAAGTGCTGTAATTTCATTAAAGTCGTAAGTAGTACCTAAAGATATTTCTTAAATGGTCAGCTAGTTAGCCATAGAGATGAAGCGACGACCTGGTTAAGGTGTACGCGTTGGATGCGAATAAGAATAGAAGAGAATAAGAATAAAAAATCTTTGTTTCGCATAAGTAACATGAAAGGCTTGTCCACGAAAAAAAGTAGCCATCGATAACTTAGTCTCCACTGTCTCCCAGTAGGTCTTGGTAGTTCAAACCGCAATTAGATTGCCAACTGAGTATTCTTTTTTATGTGTAAGAATCTAAAATCCATAATTTTTTCCCTTTGAGTATTTAGACTGAAGGGAGGCGCCTTGAAGCGCATTTCCCCTCTGCCAAAGGTATGAACCCGCCGGGTATAACCGTTATACAAAACTGTTTCGCTCGCCTCTCGTGACATTTCAAAACGGCACGCGTCAGTGAATGAGCTCCCACAAAAATGACCAAAATGCAAAGAATTCGGGCGTGAAAAAATGTCTGACACGTCGAGTCTACAAAAAGACAACGTAACTTTTCATCTGGAAGTATTTCGTAAAGTAATTATTGTTGATTAATAGTAAAAATACGTGAAGTTTATAATAATATTATTGTCAGTTAGTGTGGCCAGCTTTTTGTAAAAATAGCCACATTGGCTATTTTTATTTTTTATAAATCAATTAATTATTAACGAGGTAAAATATAAATTATTTAATATTTTGATTGATGTTATACATTCATTACATTGTTTGATTGACTTCATCCATGTAGACTTTAAGGCCAGGCGCTGACTGCAACTGTTTATCACCTCGTTTGAGTGCTATTGATTTTTGTGCTGGAATTATATGAAAGCGACCTCACCATTCAAAATTCCTAACAATTCTATAGCACTCGACTCGAACGAAGCGACAAAAAAGTGCAGTCGGCGCCTGGTCTAATAATCTAAGATCCGCACTAGAACTAGCTCAGTTTTGTTTTGTATGCGGTTATACCTATAAGATATAAGTGATTGTGACACTCAGCTCAACATGTTTATACAAGCAACAATTTCTGATGTAACTAGTGCTAACAATTGTTGGTAAACCTTAAATAAATAAATAATAATAATAAAGAAGAAGCTACCATCACCCATCTGTTTAACGGATTAAAATAATTTTATATCAAGTTTAATACAGTAAAAAATATATATCAAGTGGTTTGGCAAAAAACTACTGGCCAGATAATTATTAAATAAAAACCGGTTGTCTGTAAAGTCGGCTTACGGACGATAGTTTAACGTGACCACGTCATAACAAAACATTCAAAAAACAAAAATGAAACCAGGCGGTCACCCATCCCCGCGCCCGACGTTGCTTAACCTCGCTGATCGGACGAGAACCGGTGTTTTGTCAAATATCTTGAAAACGGTGCATCCTACGGCAAAATCAATGAAATTTTCATCCCCCCTTTGAAACTCCCGCACCTCCTCCCCCCCCACTCCCCCTCACTCGTAAATTAAATATTGGACTAATGAGATTAACAAATAAGTGAAAATCACATCCTTATAGTTTAAGCCGCTTCGGAGATTACCACGAATAAACGCACAGATAAACAGACAGTAATTCTAAGAATCGTTACTATTTTAATTGCTATTTTTATTTAACTATGGACGAAGCTTCGTTCTCTTTTTTATTTTTCTAAATAGATTTAGCTATTTTTTTTATTTAAGTGGTATTTCACCGACCACTAGTAATATTGGCCATTTTTACTTACTAAATAATTGGCCACACCGATAACCGGAATAGTATCGACTAGAGAGGGGACACACATATTTCCACAATCGATTAACTATTGAGTGAATGAATCAGTGAATGATTTGTCTTATCATGGTTTCATATTTTAAAGGTTACTAATAAAATGGAAATGTATGGTTAGTAATAAACGTATGTTGAAAGTATCCATCTCGTTAAAAAAATTGACGTGAAAGTATTAACAAATACTTTTTAATGATTCAATACAAGTAACAGGCAGTGATTCGACTTCATACTAGAGCACCCGAATCGACGCACGCACACAGCCAAGCGCCGCTAACCAATCTTCGCCAGACAAAACTACGCAGTTCCATGCCGCACGCCGCGCAGTTCGGTCGCTGGTTGAGTGAGTGCTGTGACGCGCCGCCCGCTCTATTCGCCCCCGTTTCGATTCCGTAACGTGGCTATAAGCGCTCGGTACAAAGTAACTAGGTACATACTATGATATTTTATTTAATAATGGCGGCGTAACGACAACGTGTGTATGGCAGTGTTTACGGGTGCCTAAATTCAACGGTGATAAAATCAACATTGTAATTTTTTCAACTTCCTGCTGATGCTGAAAGGTTAAATTAGTACCAACATTGGGATTGATTGAACGACTGAATGTATGAACGAGTGAATGCTTATCGACATTCTTATCGACATGGCCCTAACACTAGTTGTTTCTAGATTGTTGTCTATGTGTGACGTACGTGTGACATGTATAGACGAGATGTTTTCACTGTGTGCATGGCGATCATTGTTGTGTTGACGAATTCGGTTTGTGTGCGTGTGTACAAACATTGCTCTGTTTTCATTTGTAGTTAAATTGCTTGTGTGTGAGTGCATTGCCCCCCCCCGCGAGTTTTGGCAGAAAAATTTCTTAGCAACCTACGGGCGATAACATCTCCGTTCAGTCTAAATACTCAAAGTTTTTTCCACATAGTGCCAGTTCAGGCTTAGAGCTAAAATGATGGCATACAAATGTGTGTACTTCTGGCATGATTTTAAACAATTTATGACCTGCATACGGTAACTAAGAGTCTAGAAAGATATTCGCGGAACATTATAGCGTCGATAATCTATTTGAGTAAAGAAAAAAATAATCTCTTTGACCCAAACGTGAAAAATACTAAATCTAAGCCTATCCAGAGACTTCGAAAGTAAGCCCAAAAATGGATAGCATCTGATATAAATATCCATAATAGCACTCAAAACGAAAGGTGAAGAGTTCTTCTGTCTATTTAATTCCTTAAAAAATGTATGTATGTATGTATGTATGTATGTTAAACTCTTTATTGTACGTGAAACATGAAAATTAACAGTTAACAAGAGAAACAGATGTACAAAGGCGAACTTATCCCTTTAAGGGATCTCTTCCAGTTAACCTTTGAACGATTGACAGGACACCAGAGACAAGAGTAGGCATACAATGCAGAGTAAAAAGAGTCGAAATCAAAAGTAAACCCAAACCAATAAACTTAACATAATCAATACATAAACATACAAAGAATACACGCAAGTACACACTAATATATATATCATATAAATATATATATCATGAATACAGAAGACTAATACATATCATATCAACATAAATAGACTAACTGCATAAAAATTACATAAATACATTAATATACGCATATACACTAAACAAAGAATACAATAGAGGTTGTCTCTATTTAAGAGGAACTGTCAAGCCAGTACGCCCTTAAGCGACTCCGGAAGATGGCTACCGACTGCGAATGTAAATGTAATTTCATATTGAAGATCTGAATTATACAACAGTAGCTACTTTTTTCGTGGATAAGCATTACATGCTAAGAAAAGTAAAAACAATAATTAAAAATAGAAATAAGATACATATACGAAAAAGGAGTCCACTCAGCACTCGTCGTGTCACTAAAGGTGGCTCGACGCTGATATTATGTGGATCCTGGTATATTATATGGATCCTGGTGGCGCAGGACCGATCTGTTTGGCGAGCCTTGGCCTATGTTCAGCAGTGGGTCTTTCGGCTGAAAGGATGATGATGATGATGGAACATTTTAATCATTTTTTCCAGTGTTACCTCGGCGATGCCTTCCGCTGCGCTTCGTGCCCCTACCTGGGTATGCCCGCCTTTAAACCTGGGGAGAAAGTGCTGCTAGACCTCAAGTCCGATGTATGAGTCGGGACGCATAGTGACTAGTATTCTGTTGTGATTTATTATTGGTAATAAACTTTTTGCAAGTTTTTTTTTTTATTTTATTTTGTATAGTATTTTTTTTTTTAACGACCGCTTTAGCCTAGTTGGTAGTGACCCTGCCTACGAAGCAAGAGGTCCTGGGTTCAAATCCCGGTAAGGGCATTTATTTGTGTGATGAGCACGAATATTTGTTCCTGAGTTATGGATGTTTTCTATGTATTTAAGTATTTATTTGTCTGTATAAGTATGTTTATCGTCGTCTAGTACCCATAGTACAAGCTTTGCTTAGTTTGGGACTAGGTCGATTTGTGTAAGATTGTCCCCTAATATTTATTTATTTATTTTTTAACTGTTTTGCTTCCGTAGTTTTAGTGCAAGTAGCTCATCGATATTTAAGTATTGTAGATAAATAAAGGATTGCCTGCCATTCGGTTTTCTTCTATAACAAGTCCTCATTGGACAAAAATACGAGCTAAAATCTCATAATTAATAATACACCGTGGCTGACGAGTTACCCAACAGATTTAAAACATACTAGATTCCTCAGGTTATTTCAAGTCAAAAATTTAATATAGTCTCAATAAAATTTGGCTTAGAGAGATATTTACTTCTCGTTTTTTTAAATCTTTATTTTAATGAACTTTGATCAGGTAAATTGAACATGTCAGTTCCAATAGGTCTTAACTACATAAAAAAACTACCAACCTTACAGTTAACAATATGGCTCATACATATAATTAAAAAAAGTATTTTTTATAACAGATAACACCATATCGTTTTAGAATGCGTTGTCTGAGTTCGTTGTAGATAAGATAAGGCTTTGCTATCTTGAAGTTCGAAATTATTAATTTTTCTTAAAAAAAAAATTAAAATAGCCCATTAGACCCTTACGTTCACTATAGTTTTTTACGAATAGAGGCTCCGAAATCTGTCTTATGACTTTGGCGCACCCACGGTGTATAAATAAACTCGACTTGAAGACTTTCGAAGAGTCATTTTATTACTAAAGGCTTCGGAGGTTACCAAGCGATTTGAGGTTTGCTTTTTTACAAATTCGAAGTAAAACTACGTAGTTTGCAACGTTTTTTGCCATTAATATAAATCTAAGTGTTTGATATCAATCAAATCCGAAATCCTTTTAGTTTTATATTATACCAAATGCAACTTTGATGTAATCGAATTAGATAGTAACTGTATTAGTTAGGTATTTTGAAACTAAGTAAGTATACATATTGGAATCCAAAAATAGTGACTTAGTTTTGCAAAGGCTCAGGGTATTTGGTTCGGAAAGAAAACACATTGATAGCAAATATTCAGTTATACATATTTTCTCTTCTTTTTACAAACAGTTAACTTATTTTTAATATATCTCGGTCTATAACATCTTCAATTTACATTAATCTGAAGTAGTACTCATTCCGCTATACAATAAAATATACATATATATATATTTTCCCATTCGTCATATAATTATATAACAATTTTATATTTATTTTTCTATTACATAAATGACACAACTTTTCAAGTGCCTATAAGCATCTAACTGATTATCTATTAGAATTTGGAGTTTATGTTGTTTAATTAAACTAAAGAAAAGAGTCAATCGGACCTCACTGTATATTCCAATAAATCCAAGCCATGCTTTGACTCGGTATAGAAATGAGTGGGATGAGATGAGGGTGTAGTATCCACACTTTCCTTCTTTTTAGTTTAATCAAAGCCATTTTTACTTTGATCAATTATAACTGAAGATACACATTGCCGAACAAAATCCCCTTCAAAGAATGTCCGAACTTTTTTATTTGTTTGCGTAACAATTAAAATCATCACCTACACAGAAATTTGAACGTAGTCTTTACTTCATTACAGTCGAATTTCGGTTGACACTTGACAGATAAACTTGACAATTTCACGCAACGTACTGAGAAAAAAAGAAGGCCACTTTTATCAAAGTGGCGCTCATTTGGCTCGGACATTTTCGGGCGCGCGACTGTGGATCTACATTTATAATTGATCAAAGCATTTTTATAATAATTCTGTAACAAAGCTCCAATATTGGTTCTCTCTACGGCTAACCATTCATGGTTTCACAAGATATATCCCTTTCTCACTTCATTAGTAAGAGAAGGATGCATGTTGCAAACACTAGGCACAAGTCACGACACGATGTAGGTATCAGCCGTGCTAGCGTGACGCCAAAACCTGTATATGATAGTTGATAAGCTGAATATAGTTTCGAACCGATAATTAAAAATATGTTAATCATGGTAATAAATAACGTTTTTTTAAAACAGGTATTTCTTGGACATTCATTAATATTACCAAAAAACAGCTCTGTACAACAATAAGATATCTGAAAGATGGCACAGCGTTGTGTCGGAAGTTCTTGTTAGTGTTTGGGAAGGTTTAACTATTATTATGGACTGCGAAAACCATTACTGGCCGACTCAAGTTGTTTCTTGACGTAGGAACTTCATAGGATCAGACGATTTACTGTCACCAACAATAAGAACAAATGGAAAATCATCTACTTGGACTTGGACTGAATTAATTAGAATTTTGACAGAATGGAATTATATATATATTTTTCGTCATAAATGAATTAAGCTTGAATGGAATTAATTGAATTGGTTATTTTATTATGTCTTCCGAACTAACTATATAAATTATGACAATTTGACCATGGGACTTTACAACTTTACTTATTGATGTTTTTAAAATTGTAATTTTTCTGATTTGACGTATAATTTCGAGTGGACAATTTTCCACTTATACTTAATGAGAATAAATCGATCAGACTTAAGAGTAACTAATAGCCACGTGGTTGAAATAGTCTGAATATGTTTTAAGTCCAAGGTAAAGCTTCACGCGATGCTAATGGACGATGCAAAGTGATTGACTTCTGAAAGTCTTACAACTTAACGTTTATGGGTAATTTTCAAATTTTGCGCAGGTAAACTTGTCCCAACCTAACATAAGTTGTTTTCGTTTACACTGCCTATCTTCTGCGGTTATTAAATGAAGTAATACTTGTAATAATGCACGGTAGTAGCTCCATACAAAAAGTAACAAGAGTGTTCTACGCAAAATTTGAAAACGGCCCTTATATCACCTTCAAGTTCTATAGCCTTAGGTTTTCAGAAATGAAGCTTATTATTTTGTTATCCTCTTCTGAATACTATCCGGACCAAGTTCGAGCGTCAAGGAACACTACTACTGGCAACGATGAAACAGAACCGCCTAGGCTATTTCTATTTTCAATATGCAACGCCTAGGAGCTCAAGTCCTTCGTGCACCTATAAAATAAGACTATTTCTATCACACACACAGAATTAACCTTGCATTACAATGTAAATCAAGAAATATGGTTTAACGTACAAGATAGAGAAATTAACTTTGTAATGGGCTTGATTTGTAGTAATTATACGTTTGCAGAACTTGTTTTTTGAATGTCTGCTTAGTTACAGCTACTTCACGACAGAAAAAGAAATTATGTATGAGACTCTTAATACTTTCGTACAAGAAAATAACGTTTAGCAGAATACTTTAGGGTCATTATTCGACCATTTTTAGAAGTATAGGACCTCTAATAAATAACTGAAAATACCATCACAAATACAGCCAATTTGTAAATAATGTGACCACGGAAGTGAGGCGGTTGAAATGCTCGAACAATGACCCGTTAATGAGCGCTCATAAAACAATTTAATGGGATTTATAGATCTACTTCTAGGTATAAGTATTTTCAGAAACTGCTCAAGTTTTATAGTGAAGAGTTGCTTACTTTTGAGCAAAACATAGTTATCTGCGTGTGTTTCTAATGCGAATATTAATATTAATCTGCTCATCTTCTTTCTGTCTTTCTCTCTCTCAAACACATGCACTCACTCACACAAATGACTTTTTTACTTATACATATTTGGATAGGTATTGTCTGATCATAGTGTAAATCGATGGAAAAATATAACTTTCGTGACTTGTAGCATTGGCATTGTAAATGTTGTGAAAATTATTACATATGAATAAAGTAATGGATTGTTATGATTACAATATAGCAGCAAGACAGTTTCATTCAATTTAGTTTTACTAATTTACATTACGCTGTCCAGCCGTGGTTTATATTACATTGTTTTCCTTTATTACAATAAACATTCGTATTTAGGTGAAACAAAAATACGAAGTTGTTTTTAAAATATAAGCTATAATGACATTTTAATCTATTTTAGTCGTGGAAGAACTTTGATTCTACCAATTTTTACAATAAATATTGCGAATTTGGGGAGTTAATGGCCCCAAGCTTCGGTGAAAAGGTATCCAGCGTGCCTGCACGTCCGTCATCGAAACAAATTGTTTAGCACCCTTCATTGGAATTAAGTTAATAATTTCTGAATTGAAAATTTTGGGAAATAATTAATACTTTTAGTAAGAAATTTTGTACTAATCGAGTCAAGCTTGGAAATGGAGCTCGCGGCATAGCGCGACGAGTGCGCGCCAATTTACGTAATAAATGCTCCTATCTCATAATTTAAGTAATATCTTGAAAGAAACAACTATCCCACAACATTCAGTAAAGCGTCCCAGTCTTTTTATAAGTTTATTTTCATCAAATTGAGATCTTGTTTAGACTTGTTGGCGACTGGCGCGCGCGGCGGCGCCGGCGCGGCTCGAGTCTTAAAGTTTGTGAGGTAGGCTTAGTCATGATCTAATGAAAGCGCCTTGTTAGAAAATACCGATTAATAAAATGAGATCTTTCATTACAATTACAAAATATAATAATAAACGTGATATAACTAGAATTACATACATTATACAACAAGTTTAGCTTTACCTACGCTTGCGGCGGCGCCCGCGGCCGCGGCGCTGTCGCCGGCACTAATAATTAACATACAATTAACAAGCACGTAACACTTTACGGTACAATGAAAGAACTACCCTCCGCCTCCGAACTCGCTGCGGCTACTTGTATGGCAACATCCCGTACGTCCTACAGGAAATGTTAACGCCTACGTATCAGGTAGGCTGCGAAAAATCAAATTCAACGTCCAATTTTATATTATGCAAAACAATTTTATTACAAACCGAATGAAGAAAAAGTTAAATATGTTCACTTAATAATATTTAAAAATAATTGGATTTTGATATGGCCTTTGTATTAATCGTTATTCGGTATAACGATATACATATGTATATAAAATCACAGACACTACTTGTTTATGTATTTTGTTTCCGATTTTACTTAATTCCTTCAGCGAAATTTTGAGTATACAACAACTATACAGTTCCTTACCAATAACGCACTTATTACTCTAAACATATATTTCCTTTATTCAAGCAATACTTCATGTCTACTCTGACCAATAACTACAAAATATCACAGACTGTGTGTTTATTATGTATACAACAATCTTCTCATAGAAAAGTTATGTGTATTACACATGGACGTCTAAATAACAATAGAGATGACATTTAACAACGTCATATAAGTAATATAGATACATATATATTTATTTTGGTAACTCATCCTAATCACTAAAAAAGTTGGTCCAAATTTCATTTCACCGAAAACATTTCGTATTTTTATCGTTTTGCCGATGATAGTGTTCGTAATTTTTTAATTTTACTTTTTGACGTTACGTCAATGTGTCGTTTTTCCGAATAACTTTTCTCGACTCATTAATTTTAACCTATACATCGTTCATCCATTTTTCACTTAGCTACCCGACGTTACATTTGGCATTGATGCGCTTCGCCAAATTTTAATTTTACCTATGAAGAAGAAATTTAAAAGACATTGAAAATTTGTAGAGTAAATTGGTTAAGGCTAGAGTTGGGTCACAGCGCGAAGTGCCATAACCATAACCAAACGAATAGGTGCTCCCTCAACCACGTCCCAATTGTCTAGTAAAATAATACAAGTAAGTTCGGATAGCAACAAAAATCGATATGTAGGACAAAATGTTCTTAAAACAAATAAATAAAAAATCCAAACACTAAATTTCTAAATGTAAAGATTCTAACTTATATATAGTCTTGCAAAACGAAAAAACTATAACAATAATGTCGAATAGTTTTTGTCGAACTGAAATCCGAACAAACGTTTTCAGTGATCAAGATAGGTAACCATTTATTTTTTACAATAGATATTAATAATGTATACCATCATTAAATAACACGATCAAATTATTTGTCAGATTTTGCCACCATTCAGCAGCGAAGTGTTCCATCCACCTTTAGCTACTAGCAATAGACCAGAGTTGGACCGCTGTGTCCGTTTGGTTGTCGGAGAGTATTGCGCGGGATATGTCTGCAGTCACAACCTTGGGGGCTCCGCGTGACCGTCTCAAAGCGTGAGTGAGGAAGAGGCCGCTACAACGAAAATCCGTCGAAACTTAAGCACACGTCAGCCCATAGCTACCCTACCTAACATTCATTGTACCTTTAACATAATATGCATTGCCGTCACGGAGACTGGCGATTTAAAATCTCATTGATTATCACAAAATCTAACCTACTATAAGATCTGGTAGAAACTTACACATTGTTATTTTTGTGCTCATTGGAAGTTTGTTACTTTGTACCTACTCCACGACATCTTTAAAAATAAACATTTATTACTCATGAATCTCATGATCCGTGTCGGTGTAATAGATACTTACGTGCAAAAATATTTTGTATTCTCCTACGCGTCTCGCAAACGTTCGAATTTTTACCACATTTTTGTGATACATTTAGTTAGTCATGGAGCGTAACATTTGTCACGACCTAGGTATCATTATTACATACATATTTACATAGTCGTACGACACGACAGAAGCACCCGACAGTAAAAAGCACCTAGAGTTCCCAAAATTGTAAGTAAAGGACTACGGCCTGCCCGGCGCGACACTCACTATCGTCACTGTACACTGAGTTTTAAAGTCGCGATTCCGTCAAAATAACAGTTATCCAAGCGTTCACTCGCTGAGCTGGCAGGCCCCGAAACGTTTCAACCGAACGGGAAGTATCGAAACGAACGAGAAATTAAGTCTACACTTTCACAACACATCCAAGTCTCCGCGAGTGTTGATGTTCAGCGTTTCTTTGGAGGCGGGTGGTCGTCTTCGAGGACATCGGAGGCTGACCACCGTCGCTTGCGAGCGTCTTCTTTGACGCTGAGGTTCTCGGGATGTGTTTGCGGCGGCGCGGAGGCGGGGTGCGCGGGGTGTGAGGGGTGCGCGGGCGCGTGTTTGCGCGCTACCAGCGACACGCACACGTCGCCGACTTGGAGCCGCTGCACGCGCAAGCCGTAGCGGGCCAGAGTGCGCTCCGGCTTGCACGACGCCCAACCGCGCCCGTACACGAAGAACGGGTGCTCAACCGTCGACTCCAACTCCACCTGGAAACCACGCACGTTCGGATTAATACAATGTGGTACAGTAAAATTGCATAAAGTTTACCACTGACAGATGGTTTGCCTTCATTTCATATTCAACTTTAACGACCTACAAATAAAGCCAATTTTCGAATACTGTTACCCACGTTTGCAGATTTTGTAATAGCTACTTTATTTGTATGGTGTTAAAGTTGGAAATGAAATGAAGGCAAGCCATCTGTCAGTGGTAAACTAAAAGTAAACGTATTGTACGACGTGTTAGGTACTGGCAGTAAAGTGACATTATTACTTAAAAGTATCTCTACCTATGCGTGGAGTAAAATTTTTTCATTAGGCAACCCGAAGAGTGAGGGAAGTGTGAATTAGGTATGTTTTCGGATGCAACACCTCGTAGTTAAGATACACTAACATTGCCATACTTGTCATCACTGACATCACGTAAAAGAATCAGGCACCACTGATGTGTAGGTTCGTCGGCGGTAGCTCGCCGATCCACTAAGTCCTCGGTCGGTATCTCCATGCGCGGAGACGATTGAGACGATTGAGGTCTGAGATGGATACTTACTGAGGTTGATAATCTCTTCTTAATAGACTTATTCGAGAAACCAGTATCGTAACGTGATTTCATTTCGCGCTCATTCAGCCGAAACAGAATGCATTGTGTGAGCTCGCCCCTGCGGTCGGCACTCATCACAGTCTTTCGTATACATCTCCTCCACGCCGGAGCGAGCCGACCTTGAGACGATGGAGCACTGAGATGGATAGGTACTACGTTAATAAGAGTATATTACCTGCGATCGGTTCCTATCGTAAGTCAGCGTGAGCGCGAGTCTGTCTCCGCGCTCGTCCAGCCGCAACAGAGTGCATTGCGTGAGCGTGAGCTCGCCGCTGCGGTCCGCGCTCATCACAAAGTCTTCTGTACGCATCTCCTCCACGCGTCGGAGGGAACCGTCTTCGAGTCGGATTAGTGCCCCGCGGCAGAAGTACGCAGCCGGTGCGCTGCGCTCTGGTGACATTGGCGGCTCCTGAAATTGACAATGAACACGGCTGTAGTGTTAGAAAAAAACAAATTACCAACTTACACATTTACATACAGCAAGTATTTACTATTAGGTAAAGCATTTGTACCTATATGCGTAACCGAGCTGTATTCTAATTCGGTTAATTTATTCAAGAAGGCAGCTTGACTACATCACGTTGTTGCAAAAAAACATAACCGTTGGAGATGAAATGTCCTTCAATAGTGATCAGATAAGTAACATGGTATTTTGTGTAAAATAATTCGGAATATATCAACGGATGGTTAGTTTGATTGAATACCAGGTCTTTGATCGTTTTTTCATTAATAATGTACTTAGTCACACCATTTTGACGCGGTACACTTTCAAAATTGATCTATGTTTAGAAATATTTGTCAATCATAATAAAAAATCCTGAAGAACATTTACAAGGGATTCAGTCCAACCAATTCAACCCTTGCTGAAATATAAGTTGTAGTTGTTGTTGTTGTTGTGTGTAGTATAAGGGCATACGGGGTTCGTGCCCAGGTCCCCGTCCTTACGGAGGCTCCGAAAATCAGATAGGCACCTATTATTCGTTTGATATTTTCCAACGAGGACCCATATTCGTTGGTGCCCAAGTGCCCCAGCGTGCCTTAAGACGGATCTGAGTGGGACCACACGTCTTTGTTTAACTATTAACGTGTTGCTTAATGACAGTTGGATACTTACATCTCTATGAGGAGGCATAGGCGCCGGCGCGGACACAGGCGGTGAATGCGACGACGCCGGCGCCGGCGGCACGAAACCCGACGTGGGCCGATGCAGCGGATAGTTCGGCGATTGCGGCACCCGCGCCCGATACAAATACGACGCGTACGATGGATGGTGGAGGAAGGGCGCGTAACTTGGCACGGGGGGGAAAGAGGGGGATTGGGGCGCGGGCGGCGCGGGCATGTCGCGCGGGCGGCGCGGCGCGTACCGCGGGTACGGCCGCGGCGGCGGCGCCAGGAACTCGGGCGTCATGCCGGGCGGCGGCGGCGGCGGGAACAGACCCAGTGGGCCCAGCGGACCCAGCTGCGCCAGCGCCTCGCCAGGGAGCCTCGCCGAGATCATCGGACGATCTGTAACCAAGACAAACGACACATTAGCACTCATCACTATCCAAACTATAGATTATTTAAAACTTACAAGTCTCAAGACCCGCTTCTTATTTTTGGCAACATTTTACCTAGCACTGCATGTCGATGAGATAATTCTTCACTCGAATAAGTAAGTCGTATAGGAGATCGCGTGGCGTCAAAATTTACACGTTTTTTTCCGATAAGTACAGTTTTTTTATAGACGCATGACTAAGCGTGGGTAGGTCGCAAAATGCACGCGGCTAAACAAATGTGATACCCTACAGTTCAGTCTACTTTGAACCATGGTCGTTGCAATGGCTGCTAAAAACCTCCCTTTTCATTAGTAGGTATTTAAATAATGCATGTTTCACAAACTAATCCTCTTAACTTCTTTGTTCATAAGTCTTCTTAATGTTTATTACATAGCTGTGAACGCTCTACAACTGCTAAGAGCTTCAATTAACATATTAAAACAAGAAATAAAACATTGTATTTGCACCCAATAAAAACAACGTAACAAAACTATTACAAGTCGCTCTTATCATAGCTTTCAAGCTCCCTATTATTAGTATTAAACGTTTATTTATGTATGCGTGTAGGTATGTATAAATTACACCCAACATCTGTTAGATAGATCCTTGAGTCGTGTAGTATGCACGAGATAAGAATGTAGAGCGGGCAACGTCAACGTTATAAATAGACTTATTCATGTAAAAGTTTAATTCAGTGTGCAAGCGCAGCAACTCGTTGGGAGATTTAACCATTTTCGTCTTACGCTTTTGTTTGTACTAGCAAACGTCGTAGCTATATATTTTATTATTTTGCTACAGAAATGTCAGTGCAAAGGTTTATTAAAAGAATTAAGGTAAAAAAGTTTTATGTTGTAGGTACCTACCTAAATCGAATGGCCGAACAACGAAAAAACAAATCAGTTGCGGAAAAGCTCTTTTAAAAAACAAAATGAGTTCTCATTAATCATTTAATTTGTACTTAATACAAGTTTTTTTGATGACTTAATTTTTTTTACTGTGTTTGTATAGTCATCCATCCAATCTACAAATGTATGACCAAACAAAAGTAGCTGAAATTTGCCTTGCAGGATTTGAATACAACTCTTACGTAGGTGTACGAACACTGAAAGTTAAATAAAAGCTCGTAAAAAATATTTTATTGTAACTCAAATGGCAGAACAACAACAAAGCGCATTTAGCGGATAAAATGTCTTTTAAAAAATTGCAAAACAAAAAGAAACCGAATTGCATACCATTGTCTCAACAGATACTCAAAGCGACGTTCCCCAAGCTCCCTAGTTAAATTATTCAGGTGTGGAAGACAAATGTTTATTATTATTTATTTTATATTATGTACATTAGCGTTCAATGCTGACAGGTTGAGCCTAATGGTTTTATTAAACACAATCAAGGGTTCTCGACTCGCATTCCTGCACGACGACGATAATTCGGAGAACAAAGATGGATGCACCTGCGCAAACACTACGCGTCCCGCTCCTGTACGAGTGTCGATTGTTTATTTACAATGCTGTCCTATAAGATGGTATATATGGCATACCCTCGCCGTGTTTCTCTTTTGTCGTATAAAAATAAAGGATATAGAAGCTCTATTACAAACCAGCGCTTCTCATTTTTATCATCGCCTAGGTGTACCGTTTTTAGGGTTCCGTAGTCAACTAGGAACCCTTATAGTTTCGCCATGTCTGTCCGTCTGTCCGTCCGCGGCTAAGCTCAGAGACTGTTAGTACTAGAAAGCTGTAATTTGGCATGAATATATATATCAGTCACGCCGACAAAGTGATTAAATAAAAAAAACTAAAAAAAATTTTTTTAGGGTACCTCCCACAGACGTAATGTGGGGGTGATTTATTTTTTCTCGACTAACCCTATAGTGTGGGGTATCATTGGATAGGTATTTGAAAATACATATGGGTTTTCTAAAACCATTTTTTGATAAAAATAATATTTTCGGAGATATTCACTCCGAACGTTCAAAATAATGTGTCCCCTCCCCCCCCTCTAACTTTTGAACCGCACGTCTAAAAAATATGAAAGAATCACGTAAGTTAAACTTAATAAAAACTTTCTAGGAAAATTATTTTCAACTTAATCAGTTGAGCAGTTTTTAAGTTTTTGTAAAAAAAAAATATTTCTAAACTAAGATTGTAATCTAACCGCCATTGCAAGCATTTTTTTTAAGTACCTATAAGATCACGCTAACAGTATCTTCTTTCAAATAAAAAAAAACATAACATCTGAAAACAATCAACATACATACTAGTTCTAGTAGACCGCAGTTAGATTAGTTACCCAATTCGCCGATAGATGGCGCTGTACCGCCGACGTTGGGACCAAAACAACCACATTAATAAAGTATGCAAAGATTTTTCGTACCTGCTACGGAACCCTATCTTGTTTATTTAAAACAACATTTATTAAGTTGGAATGAGAACTTAATGTTAAAGGTTAACACACAAACAACGTCTGCAAATAATATGTTTTTATTTCACATTATTCCATCATCTCAACATTTAAACGTAATTTTAATATAAACTAAAATAATGATAGTTTACATAAGTTTAAAAATAATAATAAAACACCGTTATCATGTGAACCTAGAGAACAAAAGTAAATTCAACTTATGGTAAAGATAAAGCAGCCATTTGCTACAGTGTGGGGCTTTCGAGCGCGCTCCGACTAAATTTTAGTTAGGCTTTTTAGGTTTTACGACGACTCCCGGAGGCCCTACCTGCGTTTATCGCGGACATAAACGCAACCGTCTCTTTTGCACACGCAAACTGGTTAGAAAGGGGTGTTGGCTCTGTGACAGCGGCAATACCTAGCGTGCTATGCCCCCAGCTGACCTTAACTGCTGATGCTATCATACCACTAAGCCTAAAGTTTACGTAACGATAACCCAAAACGTACCTTAGGTAACCCATCAGGATAAGTTTGTTAGATCCATGACGTCTAAAATACTTCTGTCATATTAGGTACCCACTCAAGAGCATTTCTCAAAAACTTTAGTACATTTATAACTAACATAGCCCCCCAAAATGTCTTGATTTATTTGTATGGAAATTTCCTTTGTTGTTACCAACAAACAAGGGTTTTTCTTAGAAATTAATAAGGACATTGGGAGGCTGTTAGTTAGGCTCAGTTGCATTCACTCTACTTACCTAAATGTAATTTTTTATGTAAATTGGAGTCCAAAACTAAATGTATGTACGGTCAAGTGCAAAAATATATAAGCAACTCTATGCCATTAACCATAAGGTTGATATTTACTTATTTTGATGCGATGACTGTAAACAATTTTATTATACCTACTTACTTTCGACTATGCAAAGTTTTTGAGAAATGCTCAAGTACGATTTGCACGTGGTAGGTTTATTTTTGAATGTGGTTTACCTTAGTGTATTGGATTGGATAGGCAGTTCAAATCGAGCGAAATAAGCCGCAATGCCATGTTTGATATGAAAAAATACTAATTATAAAGTGAACTCGTGCCAAGTCAGTTCCTCGTACTTATTGTGCCATAGTAATATTACTCAACTCAACTGTATACTTTCTATAGACAGCTTACGAAACTAGTGACCTTCACGATTGTAGGTAAGTATTTATAGAAAACCTAGAAAAAAATCGATCTGTCAAGGATTATTTCGCAATGTTTAATTCGATAAATAAATAATAAAGGCAATAAAATAATCAAATGAATATGCAAATTAGTTTTATGTGAGCTTAGTCATCGTCTCTTGAGGCATTATGGCTTTAAGTATTATGATAGGTACAAGTTAGGCGCTCAGGAACCTGAACTAACTTCTAAATTGTTTTTTTGCCGAAATTAGAAGGCAGCATGGAGGTAAGATTTCTCGCTCGCGTCTTCATTGTGTGCAAATATGACTCACACAGAGATGTCGGTCGTGACTAACTCGTTAAAAATTCAAGCCGATGAGCTAGTTCACGAGTTTACCGGGGTACAAGGACTATATTCTGTTCCTTTCCCGGAAAACCTTAAAATAAGTCCGAATCTTCCACATTTATGTTTTGTTTTCCTGTTTATTCTACCCGGTTAAAATTGTTCTCCTTAAACTTTTTGATTGGCATCAAATAGGTAAATTCGTGACTTACATAAATTTATACTAAAATAAAAACCGGGCAAGTGCGAGTCGTACTCGTACATGGATGTTTTAAACATAGTTAAGTAAAAAAATATAAAGATTTAGTAACTAAAAGCGCTGAAAAAACACGTTTCTTGTACAACGACCCCCTTTAATTTTTTAACTTAATTTAATTTCATGTTGTTGTTATAGTTGCCACAGTAATACATTCATACCTAATCGGTGAATATTTCCAGAATCTAGCTATTTCGATTCAATAAATAGAGCCCTGCGACAGATGGACGAACGGACAGACAGCGGAGTGTCAGTAATAATGTCCCATTGGCACCCTTTGGGTACAGAACCCTAAGAAGAAACGCGTGACTGCATTCACTCAGTTCTTTACCAGCCTTTGGGCATCTAAATTTAATGTGAACAAGAAATAAAGACAGATTTGGCGAAATTCTCACGTGATAGGGAATTCTGCAACGAGGACAAAGCCGCGGACTTAAGCTATATGGTTAGGTACTATTGCAATGCGGTACCTGCTAAAATATTTTCGTCAGTTTTTCTCATTAAAACAGAGATATAACGTAACAGCTGATGATTGACTAGCACTAGTACTTTTTCCCATACACAAAAAATCTTTCCAATTGGTTAAGTTTCACAGACATTTTCACCTCTTATTCTGCTCTACATGTAGCGAACTAGGGACAATGTTGGTCAATCTGAGGGACGCCGTTACGCGTGGCACGTTACGGGGAGCACCATGTACAACTTCCAAGCAGCAGTATTACAGTCGGAGTACGAAAACCTTCGTCAGTTATTAAATTGATTCCTTTATCAAGTCATACTCTAAGTACCTTTTGGAAAAAGGGTAAACAATTTTGACGAGTATTTTTACTGAAAAAGACTTTTAAAAAAATAAGTTAAATCAAATATGTAACAATTAATAAAGACATTATGGCCATTTAAATTGTTTCCGTTTTTTCAACAAAAAGACTCGTCAATATTATTTACCCTTTTTTATAATGCTAAAATAAACGAGGTATAGGAAATTAACACGTTAACACGTAAAAAGGAGTAAGTTCGCGATTGGTATTAAAGTAATAGTAATAAGTTGTTTCTAGTTAATAAGTACAAAAAGCACCGTTGACCGCCATTATTAATATAACAACCTCTTTCATAGCACTCGGCCGCGGCGTAACACAGCAGCAAGGCCGCGGGTTCGCCGGCCGTCGGCAAAAACGCCGCAATGAATGACGGCCAAATTCCCAGCTCGCGAAAACAAATTACATCACCGCGCGCGACGCGGGCGCAGTCCAGTCGCCTTTCCATTCAAGCGTAACGTCGCTAAGTGTTGGCCAAATATATCTTGCACCGTTTCTATTCTACAAGGTGTTTTAAAATTGATCCATAATACCTACTGTCGTCATACAGAATATAATGTTTTTCTTAAAAAAAACATTTTCATTGCAAGCTTTTTCGCTGACTGTACTTTTTGTTGACTGTACTTGCATTGTCATCCAACCTATATAAGTATACCAAATTTCAAGTTGATCCGACCACTGGAAGTGGGTCAAATTCAACATCCAAGATTTGACCCGTATATACATTGTAAGTTAATAAAATAAAAAGCTTTTAAAAAGACTGTTCAGATATGTACGTTTTGATTAATTACGAAAAAATGACAAATGCGTCTTTTTCCGTATGATGGCAGAATATATCAGTAAATAGCTGGATTGCGCGTCTCACTAAAAGTTTTACGGGGCGGAAATGGTTTCATATAGTGGTCAATATCCTAAGTGTACAGCGTCAAAGGCTGACTGCATCATAAATCAAAAATTCCGTTGAAAAACCTTTACAGAGTCAATCAACTTACGCGACGCGGCGCGACGGGTGAACTTTCATCGAAGCGGGGACTTGGTGCAATCGACCAAATCGATCACACACATAGTTGAAATCGACATCTTACCCCATTCATTTCGTGAGAATCAATGACTGAATGAATGAAGGAAATAATTTATTTCAGGAATTTCTCCCATATTTAGTTATGATACGCCGGTTAGGTTAAATGGGTTATGCTATGCGACTGGATTATAACGTCTGCGGTTGATTTACAGAATCGCTTTGCTCTGTTTTTATGGAAGCAAACCATAGTTTTGTGTTTGCGTGAAAATGATAGAATCCTATAGATAGACAGGGGCCGAGGTCCCATATTTTAATGATGCCGTTGCATTTGATGCCAGATTTAGGACTAGTGACGATTTTCACAATGGTCGTATCTAGTTGGCTCGAAATGAAATGCAGTTGGCAAAGACCGACAATATGCGAAGATTGTCGATGCACGGTGGTCGGTAATGCATTCTACTGAGTCTAGGTAGGAAGGTAGAGGTAGGTAAGTACAGTTACACCAAGTGAATCTTAGTCTTAATACAATTTCAATTTCACAATAAAATGTCACACTTGACAAACGAAATATTTAGCAGTCATTAATTTGTTCATCATCACCATCACGACATTGTGAAAGATACACCGTAACTTATAGGTATGTAGTTTGGCTCTGCCCATACCCTGCCTTCAAAAGGTTATACGGAAGAGGTCTGTTTTATCGACAAAGAAGTTAATACCAATAAATCCTAATGCCATTGATGAGGCAGTCTGTTAATGCCTTGAAAGCTTCTTAATCCTGGTGCTCTTAATGACACTTTACGCGCTTGAATGTTGTTTCCGTTACAGTAATTTGTATTCCGCTTCGGCGTTTGTACGTTTATACAAAACAATTGCTTTCGTAAATTAAATAGCAAATGTCGTATTACATTGGCACAGCGTAACACAGACGTTGGTCGCATTGTGCTGGTTATGATAATATAATGGTGAGACGGCGCGTGTCGCGCTGAGCGCCGGGCGGCGGGGCGGGCGGCGGTCGATAGGGCGCCGCCCGTAACCTACTTCCGGCGCCCGTGACCTTGCGCCGCCATTCACGCCGTCGTCTTACCTCCCCCACCTCCCACACACCCCAAACCCCCCCGGCTAGCCCCCAAGCTCCCACAGACAAACTTTCATAAACGAGAACATTTCGCTTTCAGGTTTTATTTTTTGTTGAGAAGGAATAAGTCCTTTAACCGGCATCCCCGGTCGCGTGTAAAGGCGGAGTTAATTATAGGCTCTGAAAATATCCTCTTTGTGAAAGCTTATGATTTTGTTAAAATTTTAATTATTATTTTGTTAAAATTTTCACAAACTACTTCATACTTAACTTGTAAAATTTTCAGTCTGGGAATAAAATATTTTCACTAAGTCATTTATAGATCCGATCCTTGCAGGGGTTTTTATAAATATTGATGAGATTATTCGGCCGTTAGTCCAATATTTTCCGAGCGGCCGGCCGCTGCGCAGTCACTCCACTAATAGCACTCGTTCATTCTTCGAACCTAAACCTGTCCAATTCAAACAACCCTTATAAGTCTCTCATAAACAGCATGATTTGCGTTTTACTATCGGATCTTTACTTAGATGATTTCACCAAAGGTATTTTATCTCCGGGCCGCGTTCCTAGAGTTGCACAATGACTATAGTAAGAGCGTCTCGTACTCTTTGTTCTTTGCATAATTTTATTATGAATCAGCTGCTAAAATATGTGGTAAACATGAAAAGCAAATGTTACTATTACGCGTAAATTTACTTGTGGAGATGATGTAAGCTTTGGGATGGGTATGACGGTTGCCACTAGCTGTCGCTCCAGCCCACTCCCATTGAACGTAACACAACGAAACATAATAAATTAACTGTATAGAAGCAGTATCGAGTACAATCGATTCGATGGTAAATTACGCTGGAATAGATAGCAAAGTGATACGATTGTGAATGGTCCTGAATCGAAAGGCTCAACCGGTGAAAGCGAGCGTGGCGCCGTGTAAGGGTGAAAACGGGAAATTCAGTTAATGGACGGACACTTGAATCCGCTGCGGGCGAGGGAGACGAATTGTTTGTATTGCCGATTGTTGTATCAGTTCCATGTTTCGAGTGGCCATCCTTGTTTACACTACGTAATGCAATCATAACAATACAGAGAGCGATCGTGTTTCGATCGGCAGTAAATTGCTACTACCCACCTGTTTCCGACGTCCAAGTGTTTTAACGTATGAAATAGTACTTTATTACGGTAAGCATACAGTTGCATGCATACAAGGAACACTATAAAAAGAAACCGGAAAGAATATACGTGTAACAGCAATAAAAAGGAAAGGCATTGGCGTTAAATTGTTACGTCGGATTCAATGACAGATAGCGCAATAACGTGATAATAAACAGCACAGACTCGACGCAAGTATCAATAACGTAGCATTCATTTTATTTATGTTTCGATCGATGAATGGGTTTGCTTCTGTTGGGGACTGCCATTAATACTAATTCGTTGGACTTCAACCTAATATGTTTCGTTTAATATTAATATATTTACTTTAAGCACTGCGAAATACTACTCATGTAGCTATTAACTACCATTGCGGTCACTTTACGTCCATGATTATAGCGTCGGAGCTGGCTCCGAGCACGACTATTTACATTAGTAGTTAAATTAATTAGCGAGTACGAGTCGCTACGCCGCGTGATACGATCGCACCTGTTCTCACAGCTGTCGCCGCGGTACAACACAGGCGACAATAAACGTACAAACAACGCAAATACACAAAGACTATAGCCGATCGCGTTTCAGCTGTTTTCTATGCGCAACACACGGCCACTTCTCCACACTGGCCAATGAGTTTTCTATTTTACCAGTTAAATCAAGGCGCTCTTACATAGTGCCGTGCATATTTGCTTATTGCTTGTAATTAAAGGATCAAATATATGCAATAGCTGAGGAAGGATGTAATTTAAATTTAAGCATGGCTTGTTTAATTTACGCGTACAACAGCAGAATTGCGTAAACCTCTGGCACATTTCTTTTAGATTAGCTTAGACCGTATATGGTGACAATTATCCGGTAATCTGCGTAAAGACGTGTTATACGGATTCGAACAACCCTTTACGGACATTCCCATAAATCTAAGCCACATTTAGGGAGATTAGCCGAAACGAATTTCAGTGGTACTTAGTCGTACAATTGATATACAGGATGATATATGTAAATAGTATCCACAAACCGTTTTTTTACTTCACAATCGATGGCAAACACATTTAAACTTTAAGTTTAAACTAATACAATATACTTAAATTGAAATAATAATATATAATTAGTAAAACGTCTTTTTAATCGGGAAAAAAGAAGAAAAAATAAAGAAACAATAATTTATTTTCATCAAACCCAACACTAGTAGGAGTTGCTTATAATTACAAACAAAATATACCTAAAGTAAACGTAACACCTCAACGCCCAGCAGATGACACCCATCTGTCACCTCTCTTACTTTGGCATAAGGTTGAAGGTGCCATGTATTGGGTCAGTGTCGAGCACAGGGACGTTTACCTTATTATGACGTGGGAAGTTATCTCAAAAAATCCACTCAGGATGTGCCGTGCCGGTGCGCAGGGTGCAACGACGCTGATTTTCAGTGAATATACCAAAATATACAAAACAATAAAAATAACTCGTTTATCGCTACCCGGCGGGAACAATTCAGTTTTACGGGATAAAAAGTATCCTTTATACTTTTCCCATCCAAACTATCTGTGCCAAATTTCATCCGAATCCGTCACACTGCTTTAGCGTGAAACAGGAACAAACATCCGCACTTCCATCCATACCTATACATCCATACAACATTTTGCGTTTATGCCTAATATTAGTAAGATTGCTATGCCATTACAGGGTAAATGTAAATGGTGAAGCTGTGCGTACTTTTTAAGATGTTCATCACAACATTTAATGTAAGAAAGAGGTTGAATTTGAGTTTCTATACGACTACAAAATCATCCTGTAGTTGTACGTAATGTACTTATGCATATGTGGAGCGAGTCGTGCGGTCCGCGCTGAATGAACGCCCGTACAGTCACGCGACAGCCGTTACGTAAAGTTTCCACAACATTACTTTGCTCACTTGTTTGCGGTAAAAAAGCAACTGACGCGTTAATTGCCTCGTAGCTAATTTTAATGCGTTCAAAGTTGCATTTTGATTGGTTAAGGAACCGGCAGTGTGTTAAGGACAGTGGGTACGCAAGTTCCATTTACAAAACTGCAATGTGATGTCGTTGATCTTGGACACGTTGCATAAAACATTTGCCTTGCTGTGCTTGAAATTGAGCTTAAATCATGGAAACTTTTAAGCAGTGACATCTCAACCCACAAAAATTCGAGTTTTCAATGTATAAGTTTATACACTCTACATTTTACAAAAACGAATTGTGTGACTTAACACCATAACAACATCAAAAAATGGCTAAAATAGGTGACAATAAACTAATTAGTTCATCCCCTAATAAAAATCTTTAGCAGCTATATTCTAAAATGATGTTAGTTTGGGTTGACATGTCAATGCTTTTCAGCATCCCAATGTTAATTAGTCGACGAAACTGAAACGCATACCAGGGAAACTTTTCATCATTTTCACATTCCCTACATCAGTCAAAGAAAACAATGTGTAATTGACGGCGAAAAGTTCACTCTTGTACTTTATACAGTTTCGAGTGTCTGTAGTTACACATCGAAAGTGCGATTAGTATATTTGTCAACCATCGACCCGGAATGAATGACAATAATGGACGACCTTTGCACGACCTTATAATTCACAGCCTTATGGCAATTACATGAGCAATTATTAGAACCTGGAAATCTCGTGGCTCTTTTCAAGCTGACATAGGGACTTATCGACTTCCGATATCCATAATTCTGTTATACAATATTTAAAGTATGATTAAGATTAGAATTAAACAATAGGCAGTCTTATGGCTAGTGAGCGATTTCTTTGAGAGAACCTTTTTACTAACTTTTTGGAAACTTTAAACAGGAATCTTTCGGGCTAATCCGTAACTCTTCATCACGGAGCACACGCCACGGCAGCAGTGTCTAGGAAGTTTTATTTTCAAAGTTACACACATAATACCTACTGTCAGGGATCGTCATAAAGTATCTACCATATAATAATTGTCGCAATATCTATGATACAGAAATAGTTCTAACGTAGGTATTTAGCTAATCTTTGAAACTGCTATTGCAGGAAACTCGGACTATCTGGACAGTAAAGTAAATTGCTAGACTTAGTGCTCAAAGCGGACATACAAAGATGCGGTACATTCGTTTAAATGGACAATTCGAGGCTTAACAGCAGTTTTATTGAGTGGATCACGCAACAAGCGTCGAGGCAAGCCGCCCCGCCTACGTGCCTGCACTAAAGGACAATCTTGTATTTTAATCAGGACTACTAACATCTCCAAACAAGGCCACCGATACGCTTAGACCTCGAGTCTTTGTCTGATATTTGAACTGGCAATGCTTATTAAAGTATCTAATCTATGTGCCAAGAAAACAACTAGGAATACAGAGTTAAATTTCGTTTGTAGAGCAGGTTTGTATAATGGCTGCGTGTGAAAAAATTACTATTTTATTTACAGAATTTAATCTTTTGAGTTTAGAGAAGTCGAGTCAAGTTATTCGTGGTAGAAGGCTCATAGTATTCAAAGGAATAAAGTTTTTAAAATATACAAGTTGTCATAAAGTGAATTCAGAATATTCCATGAGTATTTGGTTAAGTTTGAATTCCCTGCATAGATTTGGCACCGGAAACTATCGTTCAAGATGACATCACATCTATGACGCTTATTGAATATCGAAGTAATAAAGAAAATTAAAAAAATTAGAAGGTTGTTCAATTAAACAAACCAAATCTCCGGTTGAATTAAATTCTCTTCATCAGAGCTATTTGATATGTGGTATAGGATAAAAGGCATAAGTAAAGAAATGGAGTAAAGGTACCTAAGTACAAAATATTTAGCCATCTCGGCCTATATACGTCTTACTGCAGGGCACAGGCTTCCTGTCAGAATGAGAGGGTTTAGGTTCGCACACGGGCCTACTGCGGATAGCGAACTTCACATACACCATTGACTGTCATCGCTGATGTGTGCTAAACTAAGAGGTGCGAGCCCGGTTTTGCACCCGCGACCCTCTGTTTGATAGGTTAAACCACTAGGCTACCATGACTTTATTTACATTCTCAGTAAATAAATACATTATGTTGTATGTGTAATAGTAAGATTGCTCAGTTAATAGAGCTTAGAGAAAAGCAGCAGATCTCTTAAGCACAACCATTTAACGAGAGCACCAAGAAAAATACGCACAAAACACAATTTCATATACCTAGGTATAACCTACCTTTTAAAGAAGAAGGTTAACTACTCAAGCACAACAACCGCGTTCCGTTCCTGTTTTTAACAGTGTTCAGAAAAAGGACTAAGTCCCATCAATTCGGTGGTATTTTTTTCCTTTTTAATGTTTGTTTGTTGCTTCAAAGCTTCTTCGTTTATAAACTGATTTGTTTTTTTTTTGCTGGACATTGAAAAAGAATATAATAGTATGCAGGTAAGGAAGATGACTAGATCCATTACTGCTGCCTCATCCTTAGACACCGACTTCAATCAGTAGAAAGTTATATTCATGTTTTTTTTTCTATCTTTAGAATTTCGTTCACTAACTATATGTATCTAGATGGAAGACTGGAAGCATCGAAGTTTAAACCAGGGAATACATAAAGATGCTATGCTAACGTGTTATGTTTACAGGTATCAATATTTATGACTGAAGCAGAAAGCAATACCTACTGACGGCGTTGCAAACAGCGCCCACGCCGACTGATGTAGTTACCTACCTATCGAAGTACCGACTGGCGCCAGCACTGTCGCAATAAGTACCTTCCACTCGTCTGGATAATCGCTTGCATCTTAACATCAATTCTCCACCCATGCGTTAATACCCGCTATCGAGCACATGCTTTCAACGTCTCCATCAAAACTACCGCTCTCTGAGACGTCAATTAATATTTTAACCGTCGAATTCTACAATTCTTTAAATGGAACGAGATTACAAGCTATTGACGTCTCTTAGTGCTGTAGTAATTTTAACATGTGTGTAAAACTTGATAGGTGAAATATTTTACAGTCAATTTGTAATGCGAAGAACTATCGGAATGCGTTAAAAATACATTCAAATTGCATTTAATTAGGGAGTTCAATAACCGGTGACTGGCAATTAGCTAATTTGGTTTCAATCTAGTTTCCATTTGGACTTGATACCCGTAGTGCTGCGCTGCAATATTGTAGTATTCGTTATGTTATGTCTAGTCAGACGTTGCCCAATGAGTAACACTTGCACGTGGAAATCTTTTCTCGAGTTTAAAAGAAGGAAAAAACATTGGCGTTTTAAATAATTTTGCACTCAGAATAACCGGTAGCCAAGCAGTAAAATGTTCAATTAACTGTTGTGCTAAGTATTTTTCTGCAAAGCTTACAAAGCAAGTTGATAATAAAAGGTAGGTTAATAAAATTTCTCATTTTTTGGTATGTCGTTATAATAAGAAGACAAAAATAATATTGCGTAAGTAGATATTTTTTTGTTTCTTATTGACACATTCGAATTTTTTTCTATTCCTTAACAGCTCGAGCTCACATTTTGTACTCAAGATGTATTTGGGTTCGGACCTAGTATCCTCTGTTTGAAAGTATCCACTAGACACCATGGTTTTTTTAGCGAGTATTTTATTTAGTCGACTTACATTATTTAAACTCGTAAAATAAAAAAATGTAGGTACATATATGAAACGAGCTGTGTCAGCGCCCACGCGACATGTTGTTACTAAGTTGTCGATTACTATAGCGAGTAAAGGCCAGTGATATAATTACATTGCGGGGCTACAACCGTTTCCGACCGAATACTATGACGTCCACCAGGCAATGTATTACTTGTTGTCAGCGTTTACGCGTTCGCTGTAAACGATGCATCAAACGATCGTTATTTCAGAACGCTACGTTGCGTTGCCTGAACCGCACCAGCCTAACGAGGAAAGGCTTTAAATAAAATGTCTCCTTGTGACATTTTCATGTGAACTTTTTTAATAACCGACCCAGATATGCATTCGATAGCTATTCCTGGAACGCGGCGCGCCGCCGTCCGTTGCTGTATCACTAACCGCATTGAACGAACCAAATAATACCTAGAAGCTAGTCCTACCTGTATCATACTTAGAAGACTGCCTACGACTTTTTTCCTTATTTGGTTCAGTTTCCTCATTAAATTTTATGCTACAATAGCCATCTGTTTGTATTTTGTATTTGACTGCTTTGTAAGTAGACTAAGTTGCTAAATCGAAGTGCACGTTTCAATGTTTGCCGGTTTTGAGAGATATTACATTATCGTACAGTAAAGTCGTTGTGAGCGGTTCTAAACAGGCTAAAATTATTCAAAGCAACTTAGAAGATGGGAGAACCGAAGCGTGAACTACCGGCCGGCCAGTTGCGCGCTATCAAAATTAAATTCCCATTGAACCTTCTAATAATGTTTCAAATGGAGAGATTGAACCGTGAAAGACTTGCTCGCTTCACAGCCGGCTGGGTTCGCACTCCGTCTAAACTTAGACAAGTTCTACGAGACACCTAAATGAAATAGACATAACATTTCACCATTATGTTTGTAAGTTTTCTTTTACAAAGCAAGAATTTCAGACTAACCCTAAGAGTTCATCTAACAATATAAGCTAATGAACCACACAATCAAAAAGATCATGGTAGGTAATCATGGCTGACAATTAATAGGTAGGTAGGTAATATAGACGACCAGATGGCCGAGTGGTTAGAGAACCTGACTACGAAGCTTGAGGTCCCGGGTTCGATTCCCGTGTCGGGGCAGATATTTGTATGAAAATACGAATGTTTGTTCTCGGGTCTTTGGTTTTTAATATGTATAAAAGTATGTTTCTCCGTTGTCTAGTACCCATAGTACAAGCTTTGCTTAGTTTGGGACTAGGTCAATTGGTGTGAATTGTCCCATGATATTTATGATATTTGATATTTTATTTATTAAATCAAAGTCCAAGGAAAAACGGAACCAGTGTAATTAGTCTCTGACGTCAATGATGAGAGCTTGAGGACATTCGGTGGCCCCAGGTATGAGCGCCTCATCCGCTCGCTACCAATAAAACGTGTGACGTTTACCGAAAATGTATTAATCCGAATAGCAAATCTCTTTGACCTTTAACAAGTAACATGGATGATTTACTTCTAATTAATTAACAAAAGCTTTTGTGTTTGTAGAAACGAAAGGTTAGACAGACTGCGTGCCGCGAGCTGTTAAGAGATAGTAGGCCTAAATTTAGCCTGAATTTGTCTGAATCCAAGTTCCAACATCAACATAGCTTGTTGACTTTATGTTAACTTTGCCTTTCCTGGTAACGGAGCCTTCGAAGCCAATTTTTCAAAGAAGCCTTTGTGTGCGTTTGTGAGCTGCTGCCAATAATAGAGTGCGATCAATCAATCCGCTTGTGAATAGCGGTCAATAGTCACACGACCTGCCAAGACTGCTCGAGGATTGCCAGCCATGCGGCAATCACATTTGTTTTTGTTCACTCTCTCCTGTTCGTGCAAGGTATAAGTAACACCGTAATTAATTAGATTAGAACACCCTTTCATAAAGCCTTTACTCTGACGTGGCATTTCAGCCGAAAGACGTCCACTGCTGAACACAGGCATCCTCCAAGGCTCACCAAACAGATTGGTCCTGTGCCATCCGTATCCAACACGTTCCACCAACTTTAATCATCCCTGTAAAGATTTTCATCGGAATTTTCTTTTCAGAAGTACACTTTAATAAGGCCCCATTTACTGGAGCATACTTCCACAGAATCGAAAGCAGCTGTCGAATGCATACCTGCTAAAGTACATTTTTAAAGCTAGTCGTATTTTCAATAATTACAATGGATATTGTGACGTATTAATAATTAATAAGGTTGAATTTCCAAAGAAATGCATGTTGTCATTAAATCGCTTCTACCTTTTTAAGGGTTAAACACCGATCAATGTATGGAATTATTTGTCAATCACAATTAAAATTAAAAATCTAGAAAATTATTTACAGGGGTGTTCGTTTATCCAAATAATTCAATCACCTACTAAAGTATTCCGGATGTATTTTTTTAAAACGCGTTATATAGTTTTTTTTCAATAGCAGTCTATAACAAACAGAACAAAGTATTTTAACGCGCCTAGTCTTTGTTGTCCCACCTTGTATTTCCAAACATATGAGGCTGACCTCGTGTGAACAGTTACCGCTTCATTCAGATTCCATCCAGCCATCAACACGCGTAGGCAAATAGTCGTCTCTAGAATACTAAGCAAGATAGTGGCATGACTAACTAACCGAAGGAATTACCACCGATTGTATGCTAAGTAGCCACCGATAAGTCGCACTCGCCAACCGCAGTCGTTGATAGTGGCCTTACTGCGCTATTTATTTAGCAGCAGGTATGATAATATTGAAAGCTTTATTGCGATACGTGGGTGTTTAGATTGTTCTGTTACTATACAGAATATTAAACAGCAAAACTCTAGATCAGGGTCTAAATTCAGGAACGGGCCTTTACGGGTTTGGTAGCGGTAATTCAATCGTTTGGGTTGGGCTTGGTTTGAACTGCTATTCAGGACGCCAAAAATCACTGGTTTGCGAGAGATTTGGGCTGAGTTTGGGATGAGCCTTATTTATTTGTTTATTTATTTATTTACGAAGCGAATTACAAGGAAAATAAGGGTCATCCCAAGCTCAACCCATTCCTAACCTCTACCAAACCATTGATTTACCGCTCGCAAACCGTGTTGGGCCGTTCCTGAATTTAGCCCCAGAGCTGTTATCAGTGTATCAGTGACCCTTTACTGACTTGAAATTATCTTGTTCCTTCTTTAGTGAGGTGAATGTGTAAAAACAGCCGAAGCGTGATGATTTGGTGATAAAGTGTCACGTGTACAATGTTTTTGCTAGACCCGCACCGAACGAATCTCGCCGTTGAAAACAGCGTTATCGTACTTTTATGTTGATAGTTTGGTTAAAATTAATAACGTGCCGACGTTGTTTTGTATACAACTCTGCCGTCTCTATGCGACATTATTGGAATGATAAGTTTTGGTAACTATGCTAAATAAAATAAATAAAGTTTTCATATTGCGATAAAAATTGATAGAAAAGGGAACGTTTCTACATTTTATGAAGCCGTAGACAATCCTACATATTTTATGCATGATACGTGTTAAAAGAAATACTTTTTTAGGTATTGGAACGTTGAATTGATCCAACGATAAATTAAGTATCTAAGAAATATTTAAACTGTTGACACGTAACAAAATTGATTTATTTCTTTAATATTTCGTTCAAACGTTTAAAACGATGCACTTACACATGTAACAAATTTGTTATCTAGACATTATAACTGCTGCATACTTACATATATAATTTATTGGTATCATGTTGCGATAAGATAGCCAGCAGTAAACAGCTGCTGTCGCTGTATCAGATGACCCGTGCAAAGTGGGACTGGGAATTGCATGCGACACATTTGTGCGTGGATAGGTATAGGCATAGCGTCTAAATTAAATACCGCGAGTGATATACTACCGTTTTACCGTTTACCGTGTTTATCAGTGTTTACGAGCCGCATACATTTGGGCGACATTAAATTAATCGAATATTATTTATCTCCAGGGGAATGTATTTATAACCTCAACGTCGAGAAGCGAGCTGAGAATCGATAACAGGCCCAGACTAGGCTATTTGTGTGAACTAACAAGTGATATTTGTTAAAACCTGTATGTAAGTTTGATTCAGAAGTCGATAAGATAGATTTGCGGTATTTTTAATTCACTATCATCAGCCAAAACACCACAAATAGGTTCAAGCCTCCCAGTTTACCAGTTTATCTATCAGCCCACCTTGTGGGATCCTACTTACGCTGCGTCTTTCAGCACGTGGCGGCCATTCAAGAACACTTAGTACCCAGCCCCCAACGGCCATCAGTTCTTACTTCCTTTAAGTTTGGCAATTCTTCGGGCTAGGTATGTCACTTAGTTTTGGTTCTTGTGCGAATCTCTACATTTAGAATCCAATTTTGCAGAGAAACTCCGAGCATATCCGTTTCCATTAATCTGTGAGTGACTTTGAGCCTCCGTATAAAGGCCATAGCGGGCGATCAGATTAGAATTAGGTATACCTGGTTTATAGTTAACCAGTAGGTACTAGCGCGCAACAAGCAGCAACATTGTGTATCGAATTGAAAGCGTAAATAATAAATATTTGGAAGTGAGAGCGGGTAACGCGGATGTGGTCGGGATGACGTCACAATGGGCGGCGCGGCCGGTCGCGATCACGCCTGTTGACAGTTGCGCACGCGCTTCAAAGAACCTTTGTCAATGGGCCGCGCGAGCGCCTGTTTTCAAAACGAATGTTTCATGGAACGAGACGTCTGTTGAGAGACGAACGATCTCAAACGTCTGTATAGTTATGCAGGTACACGTCAGTTGACATGCGGTTCTAGATTGCTTTCATATGATTCTGACATATATGTAATCCTTTATCGTGAACGAATGAGTTTTTAAGCGTGACTTTGCTTTGATAAGGACAGGTCAAAGTATTTTTAAGTGGCAAAAGTACCTATTTTATTTTTTTGTAAATACTGTAGTCATACGTGGGGGTGTAACTTAACGAAGTTTAATAAAATATCACGTTTTTAAACAACGTTGTTGGGTGCCTGTATTGTACTTTTTTGTGTAACAGAAAAACTATGAAAGTTAAAAATAACTGGATATGTATAGGTAAGGTAGACTTTGTATGTGACGACAACACGCAACACTAATATGTAACCGGCCAACCCTAGCCTCTTAACCAATTAAAGCTACCAATAATTATAATCCAGCAGCTCTAATAGATTAGCCAGTTTGACGCTAGCTATATACAATATGAGCCTATATATACGTAGGCGAAAGCGACTATACCTACCAAACACCTATCCTATTTGGATGCTATGCCAACACTTGTCGATGACATATATGTATCTAATTGCCGCATATGTACGAAGTTCACACACCAGAAATATGTTAAACACAGCCTTTTATTTCAGGACTAGCAGCTGTATCCCGCGGTTTCGCTTCCTTGGAAGAATAAAAAGCAGGCTAGTTCACTATTCCATATAATTTGCGCAAAATCTCACCTTAAGACTTGGGTCAATTACAAACCGACAACAGTTTTGTTACAAAACAGATAGAAACAAATTAAGTATCCCGTAACAGTCCTAACTTTGCATGATGCTAATGTAATGTTAGACTGCATGTTACCTCTCAGTCGGTAATGTTACCTACTCATTTATAATTTTAAAAAAACTAAATGCACGATTTAAAAAATAAAAAATAAATTTTAATATATTTCAATTCACTATTCTTATGGTGCAGTAAAAAATCTTAATAAGCAATTATTATATTGTTATATCCAGATCAAAATTTGTAAACAATTCTAAATATTGATAAAATAAATATTAATAGTTTAAAATATTTTATTGTAAAAAAAGCGTGGGGTGCATGGTGTCAATTGTCAAGGATTATCATTTTGATAACATCTTAAAAAGCACCCCACGCTTTTTTTACAATAAAATATTTTAAACTATTATTATTTATTTTATCAATATTTAGAATTGCTTACAAATTTTGATCTGGATATAACAATATAATAATTGCTTATTAAGATTTTTTACTTCACTATAAGAATAGCGAATTGAAATTTATTAAAATTTATTTTTTTATTTTTTAAAGCGTGTTTTTTAGTTTTTTAAAACTATTATTTATTTTCTATTTTTTAGTTGCATTTTTTTTCTTTCTAACTTTACCCCCCTCACCTACAACCCCCAAACCCCCTAAACCCAACCCCCCAACATCCCCCACCCCATTTCCCCAAACCCCCCCAAACACCACACCCTTACCCCCAATCTCCTAAACCCCCCTTACCCCCTCCTCATTTTACAAACCCCCGAACCACCTAAACCCAACCCCCGTAACACCGAACCCCCCGAACCTGCCCCCCCTACCCCCCCTCCCCTTCCTCCCAACCCCTCCCACACCCCACCCCGCCACCTACCGCCCCCCCCTTCCAGTTCCATCATCAAACCCTTGTTACCATCTAGGCCTCTTACCCCCTCCCCATTTCCCACAACCCCCCAAAATCACTTACCCCCAAACCCCCCAACACCCCCACCCTATTTCCCGTAAACCCCCCCCCTAACCCCTAACCCCAACCGCCACACCCTAACCCCCAACCCTCTAAACCCCCGACCCCCTTAACCCATACCCCATTCCCCCCCACCCCGCCACCTACCCCCCTTCCAGCTCCATCATCAGACCCTTGTTACCATCTAGGACCAAAGTACTCGTCAAAACGAATCAAACGAGCCCAAACTCGATGGGGTTGTTTCGTTTTATTGTGGAGTGCCTTTGGCCATCTTCCAGCTCCATCATCAGACCCTGGTTACCATATGGGATGAAAGTGTTCGTCAAGACGAATCAAACGAGCCCAAACTCGATGGGGTTGTGTCGTTTTATTGTGGAGTGCCTTTGGCCATCTTCCAGCTCCATCATCAGACCCTGGTTACCATATGGGATCAAAGTGCTCGTCAAGACGAATCAAACGAGCCCAAACTCGATGGGGTTGTGTTGTTTTATTACATAGTTCCTATGGCCACCATCCAGCTCCATCATCAGATCAGCTCCATGTTACAATAATATTGCATTGTCATCCAATTTACACATATGTGCAAAATTTCAGCTCAATCGGAAACCGGGAAGTGGGTCAAAATCGCGCCCTAAGGAGTCGGTTACAAACAAACATACAAACATACAAACATACAGGTGAAGCTAATATAAAGCGTGTAAAAACCACCAAAGGCTACAAATATCTGATAGCACACGCCTAGTCCAACGCTTAACACTAGGTGGCACAATAAATTAAAAGACAGCATTGAACTTGAACGCGGCGTCGGTGCGTGCGTGTATGACGTCACTGCTACACGTGCGCTCCGCGGCCTTGCTGCCTGCCGCTGCGCCGGCGCACCGCACCACACTGCTAACTAACCGTGAACGATACTAGCCAACCTTGCCTAGCCCACACTTAACGAACGCCATCAAAACTGGTATGAAACTTAATTGACCACGCCGGTTAACTTATCGGCGAGGAAGCCGAATCCCAATCAAGTTTTAACTTCTCCATAGAACTAATAATACGGAATCGCAATGTTATCGCGTGTATTTCCTTCCACAATCGATGTCGATAGTTTTTAGCTTCCCCCGCTGTCAACGAGCATTAAATTTTTCTACGTTTTGGTTGATGCAATAACCCATTTTGTGCAGTTTATATGTCACAGACTGAGCTTGGAAAAATGGGTGCGGTAAAAGTACGACCTGATAATTCAAATCCTCATGTGATTGCCGTAAGGGTTTGAATTAACAGATCGTGTATTATTGTCTTGCATTCCAGGTCGACAAATACAGGGTCATATACTTTAGGGAGTAAGCGCATGTTAGTCATTGACTCATTTAAAGTAAACGATGTACGCTTTCTTTTGTTTGCTCTTCTTGAATAAATAAATAAACACTAAATGCACCAGGAAAATTAATTTTGGCTTTTTAGCCACTTGCACGGTCGCGTTATTATCTGGCTTAACATTTCTACTTAGTCCCCTTATTATTAGTTCTATGTTTTACTCGTACGTTGTTACTTATTGTTTCAGGGGTAAACGTATTGTTATTTAGTAAACTTGTAGAACAGTTGTTCGTTTTCAGTTTACGGTGCTCATTGTTACTTGTTGCCAAGCACTATGCTTATGCGTGTATGTTAAGTATCCTGCTTATCGATTAGCCACGTCGAACTACTGCGAGAATTTGCTACTGTCGGGTTATATAATGGAATAATTTTTAGTGGTCGTTATTGAGTAGTTTAACGCTGACTGCTTAGTGCGCCTATTGACTCAAGTTAATTATCAGCTGGACCTACACACCCCTTATCGTTTTCTATTTATAAGAGTGACACAACATTCTACCTACACCTACTATGTTCAACATCTTAATTGAGGCATTATAACCGCGTAAATATAAAAATTAAATAAAAAAGAACCACGCATAAGAAGTGATGTGCATTTTGTTGTTGAAAACAAACCTGCCACGTGAACATTGTTTACCCCTTAAGTAGTTCGTGTTATTCTGATATTTTTGCGAATATAATACGAGAGTTAAATTGCACTCACAAAATTCTTTACGAAGAGCGGTTTCGCATTACGTCCAAAACCGTGAAAATACGGTCCGGAGTATTGTAGAACAATTTGTATGGTAGTTGTAACAATTTGTACCATAAAAATAGTTCTGTGACTACTCCAACCGTATTTTAATGGATTCGAATCGGACATAGTGCGACACTTCTCAAATCGTATGTCCCTGTTTCGAGATTAAGTTCTCATATTCATTGGGTAAGCACGGCAACAACTCTCTGGGTAGATATTTGCTAATGCACATAAATTCCGAAAATCTCAGAGTTGCCAGAACGGGTTCGAATCGAACCCACGTGACGATGCTCTGCTTCAGAGCCCATAGCATAGGTCGAACCACTAGATAATCACAACTTAGTGTACAACTGTGGAAATAATGAATAATGATTCAATGTAGAGTTTTCAAATGACGTGATTTGCTAACGAGTGAGAAACGGAAATACCGAGTATTATTAGAAACAGGTTGCTATAAACCTGTACTCTGATCTTTCTAAGTGATGTAAGGCTTCTCAAGGTCGAAGTTGAAATGTGGTTCGAAAGGCAACAAATACGCTTTTATTTCTCAACTAGCTTTAACTTGCGGCTTCGCTCGTGTTAGAAATCCACGAAAAAAGGTAACGGTAATATTTTTAAATCACAATGGTCGCTCGGACAACGCCATCTATTGACTGCCGACGACCTTTACTCACATATTATACGACATGTCATTTACTTAACAGATTCCCTAGCTGTCCCGAAGCAATGTGCGGCGTTCTTTCGACAAGTCCCCATATGAGACGCTCATAGAGTCATGGTCATGAGGCACATGTGCCTCATAGGACTAATTTTAATATATTATAAATGAGTTAGCTATGAAGTATCTTTAGTACGAAATGTATTATAAATGAATCTAATTACATATTATAATAAATTGTTATTCTATTCTATACCCTAATACGGTATCATGTAACTACCATCCCACCAAAGAATAACGTCCACTAATGTAAAGAACATAAATTTGAATGAATAAATGAAATATGAAATCCATTCTATCGGTTAATTCTTCTATTATCAGAACATATGAAATGCGTAATGGAATCCGCTATCATACTGATAAATGACCATTTAAAGTTTAATAATGATCATTAGGTTCGCGTAAGAAATTACGAAACTTTACTGCACACTCACATGAATAGTGGAGAGGATTAAAAAATTACCTCCAACGTTATTAAACCACTTTGCATTGCTGCCAAGCATTAATGCTAACCTTTTAGAACTGGAACCGATCGACTTCCGCGAGGCAGCATCTTAGAACAACCGTTCAAAGAACTTCCAAAGCTACCGTATGTAGCAGAAATAAAACGGTGCCAAATATTGCAAATTTTGCAATATAGTGTAAGTATACTAAAGTCAAAGTCAAATTTTGGCTTAACAGGCATTTATGAAAGTCGGTTTGGAAAAACCCTGTTGAGGAGAATCCGGCAAGATACTCAACAAGGTATATATATATTTTTAAACAGATCTACAATGTTTTTAAATTAAATACATCTGAAGTATTTAACACAGCTAATTTTTTTACACAGTAAGTAGAAAAGTTATATAAAACTAGGGATCGCCCATGCGGATAGGAATTAGGTATTTCCAAACATCCATGATAGGTATAATAATTAATTTTATAGTAGGCCTTAGATAATAATGTTTTCTTGATGATGGACGATACCACTATATTAATGAGTTTCACATGTATGTGAAAAATAGCAAATATGTTAGCTTAGTTAGATAATACTTGCGCGCTCCCATCCCTTTTGGAGCTGCGGTAGTTGCCAAGAGCGGTATTTATACACCTCAATCGATCTGTTTCCCACTTTGAAGCTTTCTTTGGGCACAACTGAGGACGGATTTCATGCGAAGCTTGACAATAACCACATTTTACGTAAGTTTGCTTAACGCGAAGTGCTAATTTCACAGCAGTGTGCTAATTATGCACATGCAACTGAATGTGGTTAGAGTAATGAAAAGCTAACCTATTATGTATGACAATCAATAGCTGCGTGTATGAAAGATCACTGGAGTGTAAACATGAAAAGAGCAAGCATAAATAACCAGCCAAGTGCGAGTCGGACGTACAAATTTATAGGTATGTCAAAATATACGCTCGGCCATATGTATAATAAAAAAAAATTAAATAAAAAATAAAACCTCCTTCAAAAAACCCCCAAAAAAACATAAAATAATAATTGATTGAACCGACCACAATAAGCATGAAAATATCTTTCTACTAATCTGTTTGAAGTTGGTGCCTCAGCACGAGCCAGCAGGAGTGTAGAAGCCCTATAATAGGTATGTAGGTAAGTTAGATTACTAGGTCCACTCCTGCTGGCTCGTGCTGAGGCACCAACTTCAAACAGATTAGTAGAAAGATATTTTCATGCTTATTGTGGTCGGTTCAATCAATTATTATTTTATGTTTTTTTGGGGGTTTTTTGAAGGAGGTTTTATTTTTTATTTAAATTTTTTTTATTTCCAATTTTTTTTTGGGTGTTTTTTGAAGGCGGTTTTATTTTTTATTTAAAATTTTTTATTTTTTTCTTTTTAGTTGTTGCTAATGGCCTGGACTGGCACTCTTTACTGACTGTACTTTTTGCCTCTGGTTACCAAAGTACTTATCAAGACGAATCAAACGAGACCAAACTTGATGGGGTTATGTCGTTTTACTACGGAGTTCTTATGGTCACCATCCAACTTCATTGTCAGACCCTGGTTACCATCTAGGACCAAAGTACTCGTTGAGACGAGTCAAATGAGTCCGTACTCGATGGGGTAAGTGCCGTTACTTTATGGAGTAACTTTGGCCACCTTCCAGCTCCATCATCAGACCCTGGTTACCATCTGGGATCAAAGTGCTCGTCAAGACGTTTCAAATGAACCCAAACTCGACGGGGTTGTCTTGTTTTATTACAGAGTTTCTATGGCCACCTTCCAACTCCATCATCAGATTAGCTCCATGTCACAATAATATTGCATTGTCACCTGATTTACACATGCATGTAAAATATGAAATCAATCAGAAACTGGGAAGTGAGTCAAATTCAACTTGCAAGATTTGACCCGTTGAGGAGTTCCGTTGGCCATCTGCGGTCTTCTTCATCAGATCTAGTTTACCAAATGACACTTTATGAATGCAAATGCTCGATTTGTCACTGAAAATACTAAAATCGCTTTACATTTCCCTTGAACTTTTGAAGAGTTCCTTCAATTCCTCATGGATCCCATCATCAGAACTGGATTCCGGTAACAACGGGACCAACCTTGAAGCATATGCTTTCAAACAACGAAAGAATTTTCCAAATCGGTTCATAAATGACGGAGTTCTGAGGTAACACACGTTAAAAAAAAAAAAAAAGAACATACAACCGAATTGAGAACCTCCTCCTTTTTTTGAAGTCGGTTAAAAATCCAGTGCTAGCAAAGCTCTGTTTCTAAGATTTTTGTGTATAAATTTCAGCTGTCTATCTATTACTTTATAAGCAACTTCAAAAAATGGGGGACGTTCTATATACGGCATGTATTTTGTTTCTTGAGATACAGTCCCGTGACGGATAATGGCCGGATGGACAGTGTAGCGACATTAATAGGGTTCAGTTTTCAGTGACTTCGGGTAAGGAGCCCTTGAAAACTAAAAATAAAGTCTAACATGAAACATGATATGATAAAGTAACACACACATGCTAAGTAATTTTATCATTCAACCGGCACAAATTAGTCGATTGAACAGCAATTTCATTGCTTCATTGAATAATACAATAGGCGAAAATTATGCTATGTATAGTCGACCAAAAAATTCCTATGCTAGCCAGCCTAAGGTTCAGTGTCTGTTGTATAGGTAAAACATCAAAGGCTATTCACACTTACAAGTCAACGTGACAATCCGCCTTATTGTAGTTTTTCTGATGTAGAAACTGTCATAAAAAAATAAAGCACTTACTTGGTTGACTATCCTACATTGTTTCAACTTTGGTTTCAACTTTATTTGCACATACAGCTGATAATCATGATCACTATCGTAAATTAACGTCTATCGAATACCGAGCTATTTTTACAAAAAAAATTGGAATGTCATCGTCTACCTTACCTACGTCATCTATATTGCGATAAATAGTAGGATAGTCTGGTAATGATAAAATAAATAATGCCTTCGCAAATAACAATTATCTATGTAAGAATATTCAATCAATAGTGGCTATTTTCTGGAAAAAAATAAAATTCCGATTTGTGTTATATAGGCAGAGCGTCAAAATTTTGTAGCACTGTCAGTCTAACATTAAATTATTATTTTTTCAGCAAGTGGCCATAGTATCTCAATACAATTTCCCAAAGTGTAAAAACGTAGTATTTATTACAATGCACAGTTTCTCTGGTTGCGAAGACAACGTTTCGTTTTTGTATGAATATAAACAGCGGAGCAACTGAAGCGTGGAATAAACTAATTTCTCAAATTTGTCACGAGTGACGTAATCTTTTGTAGTCTTACTTTTCCGTGGTGTGGTAAAATTTAAACTGTTTATCTAAGACTTGTTGGGGATATTGGGCGTTTCCGATAGCATTATGCTTTTTATACGAGTCCGCTTATTTGTTACACTGGCGTGACTGTAGTGCATAACATTTGCTTGCATTCGTGAATCAATGCATGCTTATTAGCGATGTAACATTTACTTGGGTATATTTGCCTAGCATTCTTCTTGCATAAGCGTATTTCGCAAGTCTATAGTACAGTGAGTCTGCGAAAGCAGTGACGTAATGCGGCGCCAGCGCACCGCCCACACCCGGCCCATTGATTAGGCGAGCTGTGAATGTAACACATTACTTAATCCAAATAATTCTTATTTTTGATAAGAATGAACGGCTACATTATTAGAGACAACCTTTGCACTTGTAAAGTGAAATTATATTACGAGTCTTGGCCGACAGAGCGGTCAAGAAGGGTTTATAGATTGACTTAAGCCATAAATCAGAATCTAGCCGTGTACGAGTACCTAACTCCTAGAAGATTGATGAGTAGGTATAGGGGAAAGAAAACTAGTGGGTTGAGTTATTTAAGTCTCAAAAACAACTGAGGACGGCACTTTTTTAACAAATAGTCTCGTGTTTCTATGTAAGCTTAGGCTCTTTCTTCATAAATATTTCTGAACACTTACTAATTCACCTTTTTATCTACAATTTTAGTGACATAAAAATAAAGCTAAATACTTGATATTTTTATCCCCACGTGGCTTTAATAGCCTTTTTTGACTTTTGAAAAAATTATTGCCAATATTATCATTATTTATAAAGTATGCAAGGAAGAAGAATCTATATTTTAATTTAATGAACTCATTTGGATTCATAGGAATTTAATAGCCTTTATTTTAAAACTTTATGCCCAACACTGCGCTAGTTTACGGAATTGAACATGGATGATGTGCAGTGATCGGTTATTTGGATTCTCCCTCGCGGGATATCAAGTAGTTTTTGCCATGTAAGAGTAAAAAATTCCTTAGAGATAATTTAAATTGTTTTATTTTTGTACGGTTTGTTCGGTATCGCGGGAAACTGTCGTATCTATATTAACTTTTCTACTTGATATCCCGCGAGGGAGAATCCAAATAACCGATCACTGATGATGTGAAACTAGAAACTACCTTACTCAATACTATGCTTGGGACGGATACTATAACATCTACACACCTCGGCATAAGATTACGAGTCTGCACCTAGAATTGTTTACGTACGCACGTAGTTTTATTTAAAATTATTTTGGTATTCGCTTTAAATAGATGACTCCCGGCGGTGAACGTTTATGACGGCCTACCGCAACGCGCAGACGATGGTTATTACTGGCCCTGAAAAGATACAGCTCTAACGGGAAAATAAATATTCTTCAGAAATATACAAGGAACAAAATGAATACAGGATAGTTTAGCTAGTGGTTGGGTAAGATCAATTAAATGCCCTTGCATGTAGCTCCAAGAATATTTAGGCAATTGAGGTTGACTAATGTTTCATTACATTTACCCGGTGTTCAATGTTCAAAGACGTGACGTCATTTTAAAAGAAAATTTATGGTGCAAAACCTTTAGATTTTTTCAACAAATGGACAATTTTATTTCACATTCTCACACACATTGTATTATAGTTTACTTTATAGACGAAGAATTATATCCGGAGCTTTGAAATTCCCTTTCAAGAGTTTCAAGTCGGTGGCTGACTTTCAAGCTTTGTATAAGTATTAAATGAACACTAGCTTATAACTAAGATTATTAATACTACGCAGGCGAAGGTAAAGTGCAGCCGTCAGTCACAAACAAAGGGCGTTGTTGAAAAATAACACCCTTTATACACTTCATTGTTTATACAGTAACAATGTACGTGTTTGGTTGGTAAATACAGTATGTTAATAGCGCTAGATCTAGGTAGGTATTAAATGTACGAAGAAAAGTCTTTTGTTCGCTGAATTCTTAAAACCTTTGGTGTCATGTTATTCTCCTTCAGAGTATATAATAAGAGAACACTTAGATACACTTTATCAATAAAGGTTATAAAAAAATTTAAAGTAAGAGCTTTATACTTGAATTATTCTAGAAATCTAGATGCTGTGTTCACTTGTTTAAATAAAGAAGATGTATCAACATTATTTAAACCAATGAAGCCTGCTCTAGTAGTTTGGTTCTAAGAAATAACTTTAACAATTTAATGAAATTGTAGAGCCAAAGAAAATGGAATAGCAGATAACCTTAACTTTGACTGAAAAATATGTTTACTTCAAGAAAACTATAAATAAAATAGTACGTTCGTTAATCTATCCAAGGCAAAACAAAGTACAAGTGTCTTGTAAGTAACAATGAACTTTGATTACACAATTCAAAAATATAAGTATATTAAGTTTATTAAAGAATTGTGTGCCTTATCATTTTATCAATCACGTTTTTCATCGAGTATATACGATAAGTGTCATAAAGTGCACAAGGCTAATTAGCTAATCTAAAAATAAATAGAGCCTAAAACCTTTATATTAGGTGAAGTTGTATCAAGTGATATTAAGCTCGGGACACTAAACAGTATAAGACAGTGTCCATCGATTGTCTTAGTGTCTACGTAATGGAGTTATTATAAGATGATCCCTCCACTTCTAATGATTACTCTAAAACCATAATGTCGAATATCATTGGATAGGTTTTCCAAAAACATTATAGGTTCATTAAAATCATTTTTCGATTGAGGCATTCGAGCCAAGTGCATACATTATGATTTGTTAAATTATGTGAAATCATAGAGACTCGTTTTTTGCAACTGGTTCATTATTCCAGCGTTTGTTCCGAATCTCTTTCGTGGTCACGTTTTTGTAGAAATGCCAGAAGATTCTGATACAGTTTCCAATTATCTGGTATAAGTACAAGACCTCTAATAAATAACCAAATACGAGTATGCCATCAAAATATTCAGCTAATTCGTAAAAAATGTGACCCGTACCTATTCAAGTTCCCAATCAACACTGAGCCCGCGTGGGAACTACGGCCCAAGCTCTCTCATTCTGAGAGGAGGTCTGCGTCCTGCAGTGGGACATATACAGGCTGGGATGATGATGATAATGACTTATTCGTCGCCGTGGCCGTTTGACCAAGTTTCTTGCGGCGCATTCTTCTTGTCAATGATGGTCTTTTAGAAAACGCTGGTTAGTTACAGAATAAACTTTTTTCGATTTTTGTTATTTGATGAAAGCTATTCAAACGCTCGAATAATGACCAACTCCAAGATCTTGTCTCCTCAGTTACGGTTCTACGTCGAATGTTTACCATATTAAGCAAAAATTAGTGCCTGTATTGTAAACTATCTTTCGTAGTGTCGGATACTGTTTTGACACCCCACGCTGCGTCTGCGCACGTAACGGGACACCGAGACCTCTCGTTGTTGACACATCGCAACCAGAAACCAGCTCGTGTTACCAAACCGTGAGAATACTATTGTAACAATTTAATATGATGTTTTGAGAATCATCGATTTTAGTCATATTTGTATCGTAGGTAACTTATAACTGTAACTTCAAAATCTAAACCAAATTGTGTCTCAATAATCCGCAAAGGGTTCTTTTACGTGCCTTTTTTTGGAGGCTATCGGATTCCAAAAATACTCATGGCAGTAATTTCGTGGATTTCGCCCTATTCCCTTGTCTAGACCATATATGACACCTCTATGGATGATGAGCTCACAGACTCGAACCACGACTTTACTTTTTAAGTATTCATCAAGATTTATGAAGGTACCTTATTATTGTTCTATCCTGTATCCCTTATAGCGCCTATTCAGCACAATGAATATGATTCACCCGTCAAAAAATAGAAACTACAATCGGCATAGAGCGAAAATTAGAAGCCGTATTGTCTAACGCTCGCAATGGTATTCACCATCTCTTTTTACCCTTATCCTATACTATTTGTCAAAAAGAAATCACAAATGCGATCGCGATTCAAAGTGCGTTAGGAAATATATTTAGCCTCTGTTATCATTTATTGTTAGTTACTCTACAATTACCACTATTTTTCCGCAACACAATTACTAATTAGTAGCAAACAATAGATTAGCCCTGCAAACAGCATTCATTCATGTATCTTAATTACCTTCGCTGTACTTGAGCGCGTTTAGAGGCAAAATGTTCAGGTATGCGAGCGTTATCGAGCTCAGCTGATAGCTGGTATCGCGACGTAGTAGGCGGTAGCGACTCCTCGATAACCGCACCCACACAGGCGCAATCGAAACACAACCCCGCACTGCACGCTTATATTTTATTAACCGTGTATCGTTAACACTATCGTATGCTTTGAGGCTATGACACAAGCAATATCTCTTTGTTTTCTTTGCAACCGCCACCGTTTATCTGACAACTGGACATCGTTTATATAATTTAACGTCGTTTACTCCTTGCATCAAGACCAGGATTGGAATCGACCACTTATCTCCCGGCTAATAAAATGTGGTAGTAATAGTAGAGTGTACACTTGCTTCATATTTGTTTTATCGGTTTGAAGAAGCATTTAATACGTAAAGTTAAGTGCTCTGTACAGCGCTTATCATCGGTAAATGTTACATGATATTTGATTACTGAGAAACTCGCAACTCGATCGGTAGAAGATAGGTATTATAATATTTATTAGTGTACCTGTATGTATGTATTGGTGTATAGTAGAGTATGTAGTTGATTGATAAAAGTTGAAATATTTTTCTGATTTCCGCTATTTTTATCTTTTATTTTTCGCGGAACGGGTTTATTTGTTTTCTTAACGATTACAAACACTCGTGCGCACTCGATATTGAGATAAATCATCGTTGTGTCAACTGCTGGCGCTGGTAGTGTGCACATACGTCAGTATGTTATTAATTTCTTGCTAGTTTTTCAGTAAACGTACGTTATTGTTTGAGTAATGTATCAGTTTGTATTTCTTATGATTATGTAAGAGTGAGCGAGTTGAGCGTTGTTTATGCTCACATCACGTTAATCATTTAACGTGCTTCGTAATAATTTGCCGTGTCAAAGGCCAGCTCAGCTGGGGTAGGTACAGAGTTGCACGAGCGAACCGTACACTGTACCGAAGAAGGAACTAAGTATATACTTTAAAACTATACTTAATTCTCATAGTTTCGTTCCATAATAAATACATTTAGTATCCACACATGATTTTGATTTTACATTTCGTAACAATACTACGAATTGAACCGGAAATTCTTTGTTAGTTACGTACATATTATGTTAGTAACTATTCATATAAATAATACTAAGTAGGTACATAATATAGCTGTCATAGAAATCAAGTATCCTCAGCTTTCAGGAGATGCCCCTGTGAAGACAATTTCCCGATTGCAAATAAGGCAGAACTTAATTAGTATATTTAATTCACGCAAGGATTTATTTCTGAAAAAATACACCGACAGGGAAACTAATCCAGAAACTTGTCTAATTAATAGCATAGCCGAACAAAAATAAACATGACATATATATAATTTCCGTTCGGATGAAAATGTAAAACTGTTGCTTTACATCATAATTACTATCCTTAGTAGATTTGTTCTATGATACAAAGCGCCCCACATCCATTCGTCGGCTGTCACAGCGATATTCAACAAACAGACTTTTGGCTGCTGATCATGACCCATTTTAAAAACCAAATTCTTGCAAATAGTAATACTATTGTTGCAAAGTGAATGAGGATTTTAAGCTTAATATTCATTGCCAGTATTGAAATTGATTTAGGGAATGGGAATCAACCTTTTTTGTTTCTTATTTGTTTATTTAAGTTTTTGGACCAATCTAAATTTGAGCAGTAACCTTAATACTCTCATTTCGTAGAATAAACAGTGAACTGAAGACATTACAAGAGGATGCATAGCTCTGTGTAAATAAATCACAATTGTTTCCACCATTTCTTTTTGTCACACGGTTGGTATTCTAAATCGATGCACACGGTATTTAAGATAAACGTAGAAAGAGACGGTGAATGCGAATGCGATGCGAGCGCCCTCGCGTTATACAATAATTCCCTTCTTGTTTAACACAAGTTCAGTTTTAAAATTGTATCTTATTCGTTCCCGGGTTGGTATCCTCTTTAGGTACCTGCCTGGAATAAAATCTAGTGCTCACCAAACCGTGACGATGTTTCCTGCGTAGGTACCTACATCCTTTGTTTATCCGCATTGTAAGACACCAGCGCATTTGCAGACGTCAGTTATCCATTAACTGTGATGTATCCTAGACTCTTTCAATTTGAAATGTTCTTTGTGTACACTCCATTAAATATTAATTGGCTTTTCCGAGTGCAGCGGTAAGTGATCATGGAGTTGCCAGTCGTGAGCCGGGTCGCAGGTTATCGCGCGAGCCGCCGTCGGCTTCACGAGTACTTTTCCTTCTTGTTCTATTTTAAACCACTATTAATTACAATTGAGTATACTGTACTATTATTGTTGACAACACTCATTAAACTTTACTTCTAAGTATCGTTTACGATTATCATCAGACTAACTGACCTTATATCGCTAGCTGGTGATTTTAATGTCTTTAATGCAACAGGTACATATTTGTTGTAAACTCAGGTCTTTGTCTAACACGCGGGGTCGTGACAGAATTTACCATCTCTTTTTTTATCCTCATCCTGGGCCGTTTGAAGGAAAGAGAATGGAGACTGCGGTGATGATTCGGAGTACGTTAGATAATTATGGTTTCTGTTTTGTTTAACACGTGGCAAATTAAAGTGTACCTGTTCAATATGCAGGAGGAAAGTAGAAATGCATTATTGTTATTATCATCACGATTTATTTAATTAGCAGTTTGAAATCTAATTCCGCTTGTCAGTGGAGTAGAAGAGTATCTATGTAGGATTTGGTATAATCCACAAAGTATTAGAGAGATCGATATCATTTTAAAAATATTTTAAATGAGCATCATTAGTTGGACATCTACTAATCCCAAACCACGGCAGTGTTTGTAAATTTAAAGTGTTTAATTTATTTCCAGCAGTTTTATAATAGTTCCTATCTACTAATTTGGACGTTTATAGTTTCCTTCATTTCTTCTTTATTAGTTATTTAATCGCAAGAGACGTTGACCACTTACCTAATGATTACCTGTGTAAGCATTACCCTTCCGCTTTAAGTATTTAATACTTATTTGGACTTAATACATTCACCCGTTATTAAGAAAATATTTTCAGGTATGAAACACCAAAAAGTACCTATCTACCACTTCCACAACTAGATTGCCAAAAAAATGAAACCTCTCTGTGCAAAGCGCTACAAAAATCTAAAATGCTGCCAAGTCCAAGTTAATCTTACTTTATTATTCGTTTACCGCGCGCTGATTTTCATATTCGATAGATTTACATGATTGTGTTTCGAAACTGATTTAAATTTAAAATAGCCTTGGCAGCAGGGTTGCTGACGTTGTTTTGAGTTCGTAAAATTTGCAAGTAGGAACTAGTCATTATCATGTACTCAAATATTGATGTTATGATAAGAGATAACGGTAAGACGTTGGTAGATAACTGGATACACATAATTTATCCACAAGCTTATCTGATTCAGGTCGACTTTACTGATCAGAAAGTTTGATTCAAGTTGGTAGGAATGTAGCAAACGTAAAAGGTGAAGCTAGCAGAACTGGAAAAGAAAATCTATCACTAATAATAATTGGTGTTTTTTCCTATCTACTTTGTCATGTTAGATTAGGGAGGAATGATACGTTCCTAATAAGATGTTTTTTGCTTGCTGATTGGTATTTTATCTATATGAAGGTGTGTAATCGAAACCAAGTTTGATTGGTCATATTTAGACTTTTGGCCTTTTGTCCGGCTTCATAAAAAACGTAAAATGTTTTTTTACGCGTCAACTTTTGGTTAATTTGCAACATTACATTCTCTACAAATATGGACTAAATTTTTTTTGGAATATCCTTCTTTTGTTCAAACTTTTTGTGTTTTGGTATGGTAACCGTAGCCAGGATGGTCAATCAGTGAACCAAACACAGGGTGCTGAGGAAGCTGATAAGGCGTGGGTGGTAATTGACTTGATCAACATCTGCCACAACAAAGTTGTAGAGCGAGGAAAGCAGAAGACACGAGACAGGTATAGCAGCCGATACGAACGAGGCGCACAGAAACAACCTAAATAAAGCAGGCCAGCCGCGGGGAGCAGCCGTTTCCACAGACGCAGAAGCCACACGCGTGTCCGCACATACCGACACACCCCATACATTCACACGGCACACACACACTTACTCGCCAGACGAAAATAAAATCCACTCGTATGCGCCATGCAAATAGGAAGGCGGCTCGTTCGTGCACACCAACCCGACGAATGAACGAGAGATCCTTACGTTTCGTGGCACTGTCGCGGGACGGTCACGGGCGCAGCATCGCAGGCCACGGGTCGCAGCAGCGCGCGCGCTCGCCGGGTATCCGCGAGCCACCGACCACCACTCCGAACTGGTTCCGTCCCCGATGGAAAAATACACCGGCGACGTCCACGAACATTCGGCACACGCGGTTACGCGGGTCTCACTGCGGGCACTGGGCAGGAAAATCAACGAGCGGAGATTAGCATGAATGATATCATACGGCGTAGCGGATAGTACGCGCAGCGTCCGTTGTCGGCGCAGGTCGCGACGCGACTGGCGTCGGCACTAGGCAGGCGGCACTACGGAGCCCCGTGCGTAGTGAGTGGCCATGAGACGCGGGGACGAGGAAACCCGGCGCGAGTACGGCCGGCGAGCAAGGGCCGCGGCGGGGGGCGGGGGCGCGGATTAATCACGTAGTAAGTGTTCCCCGCCGCCCACCGCCCGCGGCGCCGCCAGAACCAGAACCTGCACGATACATAAATAAATACTAATGCAATACGAACGAGCGCTCGTGGTGCCAGACTGAAACCGGACACTTCTCGAGGCGAAATGAATTCCTATGTGAGCATTGCCACTGAATCTTGGCTGGCGGCTCGCCGACGCGCCTGTCGCGTTTTGGATAAGCCTTTTAAGTCTGTTAAAACACACGTAGCGCGATTCAAATCGCGCTGCAATTCCTAGGCCTTCCTGTTCCTCAGTCGTACTAAAGATCGTGATAGAGCCATCATAGCGCGGCCATGAAGCTTCCTTAAACGGCTCTTTAAATGCATTTAAATATGTAACTTATTTTTATGACTCTACTTTTTTCTGATTGCACAAGAATCTGACGCTTCGATAAACATCTTAACGGTAACATAAATATCTACTTATCCTATCATTGACTTGCGCAGGTATACTCGTTTGTATATAGAAACTGTTTAACATATCCTGCTTGTACCTAAAGCTAAATGTAAATCGATGGCTTGAAAATTGATAACCGCGTAACATTCTAACTCTAACAATATTAATTCTATATACGAGCTTCTCTACGTCAAAATAAAAGGTGAAAATGATTGATTCACGCCGGCCTGGGGGTTCACGGTAGTATTTCTGTAACCAGTTCTATTCAATCTCCGCAACCAAACAACGTGATAGACAACTTTAACAACTCCTTTCTGGAAAGGTTCTCCGACCGGTTATATGTAGAGAGCTTGTTGTCATTTCTAGCAACATTATGCCAAGGAAAACTCATTTTATCTCTTTCAAATGTATCTTACAAATACGGGATAGTATGTTATTTGTCGTTTTCGTTTGGTCAGTGCTACAGTTTATGTTTCTTAGTCTATAAATTTGAGCTGAGTATGTGTAGGCTCGAATTCTTCCAGGCTCAGTGGCTACGCCTCAGCTCAGTGGCCATTGAGTCAGCTACGTGACTGAAATAATATTTCCTATTGCGCCATAATGTTAACTTTATCTGTGCAATTCGAGCTATATTTGGAACATTTGTATAACAACGCTATTAAGTAGCTACGAGTATATATAGGTATGTATTTTTTATTATTGAACGTTTAGTTCATATTTGCAATCACTGACAAATAAGGCCCCCGAGGTGCCCTTTTAGGATCTTAAACGGCGATTATAAGGGTAAGTCATGGAAAACGCACTGATGTAAGGATCCATCATTGCCAAAGTTTGTTTAATTAACTTGACTTTAATTAACAAAACATCATGGGACAAATGACACTAATTGACCTACTCCCAAACTAAGCAAAGTTTGTACTATGAGATTTAGGCAACGGATAAACATACATACTTATGTACCTGATTAACATCCAAGATTCGAGAACACATATTCATATTTTTCTTACGTAATATCTGCCCCGAGGGATTGAACCCTGCCTCAAGCTTCAAGTTCTCTAACCAGTAGACTAACCAGCCGTCGATTAACTTCTTTGAACCTTTTAGTTACATTATCAATGTCTTTTTTTACTTTCATAGTTTCTTGGTTTTCTCTTAAATAATAATTTGTCTCTCAAGAGCGGTTTCTTTCCTTAATATCAATAAACAATAATGATTGAGTAAGCGAGTACTTAAACTTAATCCCGTAGCTATTGTTCGAGAAATGGCTCCGAAATAAACCCAAAAAACTCGAGTACCGAAGCACTCTACCCAGGGGCTTAACCGTTAACAACCATTTGTTACAAAAATATTCAAAATCCATATTGTTCTCAGAGTACCTACCGAGATAAAGTGCTAAAATGTGATGCTATGCGATAACATTTTCGTCTAGCGCATTATATTTGCGCGGTTTTAAAATTGGACACGTCCAATATTATATTATAGTTCAGTCATTTGTTTTTATTGGCATAGGTATGTACACCGTGAAATTTTAGTGGTTGTTTTCCCGAAACGAGGTGATTTAGTATCGATTGTACAATCGATTTATAATTACTATTTTGACTAGAGTCAAAAATCCAATTGTGAAAAACGAAAGCCGAAAATGACCGCAAACCAATAGTAACGCTTCGTTGGTACCTAACCTATCGTACCATCGTACGCTACTTGTACCAACGAAGCGTTACTATTGGTTTGCGGTCATTTTCGACATTCATTTTTCACAATTGGATTTTCGACTCTAGTCAAAATAGTAATTATAAATCGATTGTACAATCGAAACTAAATCACCTCGTTTCGGGAAAACAACCACTAAAATTTCACGGTGTATATCTTTAGAAACACAGGAAAGCTTAAAGTCCCATCTTACAGACAGGCTAAAACCAAAAAGGCGTTTCTGGGAAATTGCATATGTTTTACAATAAATAAGTTTTGTTAAGAAAATCATTTTTATAGCAAACTTTGTAGCTGACTGTACTTTTTGTTGACTGTACTTGCAGTGGGTCAAATTCAACTTCCAAGATTTGACCCGTGCATACATAACTAAATACTTACATAGGTACATTGCAAGTTAAATAAAAGCTTGTGAAATTCAAAAACTATGACCGAGCAAACAGATGCAAAATTCAAATCTATCGCCAAGAAAACATTAATATCTAAAGTGTAAGTGTATATTGTCGAAATGAAGGTTAATTGTGCGAGAATAAAATCTAACCTAACCTATCCAAATTAGAACAATTTGGCGTTGTAAACATCGTCCATTAGTAATATGGCTAAATGTGGTAACTTTGTGGCTGGTTATTTCATGAAATGGCTAGGCACATCGTGAAGTGATAAATTCTAAAATCTGACCATGATATACACATAGATATCGATACTAAATGCACGTGATTGCAAGAAAACCATTATTGTGCCCGTACAATTGGAGAATGACTCCTCTTTTCTCATTATCATTACATTCATTACATTTTAAATTGATATTTTGAAACTCCTTTGAAACGCTTTGCTGGAAGCAATCTCGAACTATTTGTATTTAAAAATTGTTTAAGCTGGCACGGCCTATAGCTTTCATTTCACCACAAAATTTTCTTCTCACATAAAAAAAAATCATGGGACAATTCACACCAATTGAACTAGTCCCAAAGTAAGCAAACCTTGTGTTATGGGTACTAGGCAAGGGATAAACATACTTATATAGATAGATGCATACCTACTTAAACACATATATTTACACCCAAGACTCTAGAGAAAACATTCGTATTTTTCATACAAATACGACGTGGTCAATCCGACGTGGGAATTGTAACTCGGACCTCAAGCTTCGTAGTCAGGATTTAACCACTAGGCCAGTTTGTACAGTTCGATGCCTATTTAGTCTATCTCGTTAGATTTTCTATGTATCCATTGTATGAAACCCCATTATATAGGTATTTTCGCGGGTCGCTTTGGATCTATAAATCTGAACAAAGCAGTACTCGTAAACAATAACAGTAACTCAACTTCTCATTTCAAAAGTGTTCAAATAAAATCCAATGATTGTCATAATCATTAAAATAAATGAATTTCCGAATGTACGCGTTGAACTCTGAGGGCCGTCGATCGATTCGCTACGCTCCGGCGCTCGCGCAGGGGCTACCACGAAATTCGATTTTCGAACTTCGTATCGTGGCGTCCTCTTCACTCCTCTTTTTAATAGGTACCCTTAGCGTAAACGGAACGACATGACACAAAGTTCGAAAATCAAACTTCATAAATATAAGGCCTGGAACTTTAAAACGACTTTTTATATTATGATCAAACAGAAAACTATCTAAAAGGTAAAACTTCTTTACAAACTGCTCAAGGTACTATCTACCAAGTATTAAACGCATACTATAAATCAACATTGACATCAACATTTTTAAATGGTAATAATCATCACCATTTCTTTTGTAGATCATTATATAATCGCACGCGTTGATGTCTTAATTATTTAAATTCAGCAAGGTCAAACGAAGGTCGAATCACGTATTTGAACTTAGCTGTCATTATTTTAACTTTTATTTTTTCTTATGACAGTAAATAATCATTTCAAACTTAATTCGTTCGAAATGGGATGTAATTAATTTTTGTTAAAAATTCTATTTTTAATACAAGCTTTTCTCGCTGACTGTACGTTTTGCCCCTGGTTACTAAAGTAGGTACTCGTCAAGGCAAATCAAACTAGCCCAAACTCGATGCGGTAGTGTCGTTTTATTAGTTCCTATGGTCACCCTCCAGTTTCATCATCAGATCAGCTCCATGTCATAATAATATGGCATTGTCATCGGATTTATACATGCATGCAAAATTTCAGCTCAATCAGTTGTATATCTACTTCAAATTTGAGTTGAAAGATTCTACCCGAACAAACATACATTGCAAGTCAATAAAAAGCTTGTGAAAAGTGTTCGATCCCAATCAGAACCACGATAAACTCCAATATTTAAAGTTTCTGGGAAAGTGACGTGAGTGTGGAGGGTCTGCAACAGTAGGTATACCCAACGCAGTTTACTCGGTTAGTGACAACGCCGTCACATGAATAAATACGGAGCAGAATAAAAACTTCCGAACAGAGCTCGAAATTCTTACCTATTATCATAGGGTTGTCACTCGGTAAAAAAAAAAAATAAGAATCAAAATATTTTATTCAAACAAGTACCTAAGTATCTAATATCTGTATATCTACAAACACTACATCAGGTAGGCATCTTTAAAAACAACCGAACACCCGAACTATGTAGCTAAACGCTAAACGGTCGCGTCGTCGCTGGCGGCACATCTGTATGCTTAGTATAAGTTTTACTTCACCAAAATACTTCTCGATCGCGTTTACGTAAAAATTTCAATTCTGTGGAAACATGGACGAGCGGCCGCGGAGCGCTGTCCATGTTTCCCTAGTAATTGATTTTTTTACGTAAAAGCGATCGAGAAGTATTTTGGTGAAGTAAAACTTATACTAAGCGTACTGAACTTTGTCTACTCACTGAGCTAGTTCAAACCGGTTTGTCTCCGAGCGGGCGCCGGTGCACGCCCCCCCCCGTCCTGTCTGTGACAGGTCACGCACACATATGTTGTGCATGTAGTAGTGTAATACGTGCGCGGCGTTGTTTGAAGTTTTTATTCTGCTCCGTATTTATTCATGTGACGCCGTGTCCGAGGGACACCGGTTGAGCGCGCGCGCCGCCACGCGTAACGACCGGTGGGGACTACTATGAAATTCGAAGTTCGTATCGTGCTGTCCCTTTTACTCTTCTGTTTAGTACTATGAGGATATAAGGAATGGCACGATACGAAGTTCGAAATTCAAATTTCGTAAGCCAACGAACACTGCTAAACCTTGCCTAGGCCTTTGTTTGACACTCGCGTGCTCATCAGAGTGTGAGATTTGTTCTTTTTCTTAGTCCGACTTTTATCGCAACTTACTCTAGAATGTTCTAGGTTTGTAACGCATTTACTTACGCATCTGGGTCATACACAGCGTAAATAACAAAAGTTGTCTCTCCTGTGGACATAAAATTAGCGACTCTCAGTCAGCAGGGGCGTAGCTACCGCCGTATCAGCCGTATCAATGAATCGGCCCTCGGGCTATAGAGGTCCCTAATGTGTGTTATAGGTAAGCAAAAATTAGTAAAATGTTTTCCACAATGCCACTTATTCTCGTGCTTCCCGGGAAAGCCCCCCAACTAATTTTGATACAGGGCCCCTCCAAGGCACGCTACGCCACTGCCAGTCAGTAAACTTAAGATTTATTTAAATGGACTGAAAGTTGGCCAGGCGTCCCACACGCGGGGTGCGAAGTCGGAAACCTCCTCGAGTGCCCGGGCGCTACCACTCCCTTCTATCCGAGGCGTAGGCCTCATGGGGTGGGAAAGGGTAACGCCTGGGACGGTGCACCCTGGGCAACAACGGTTAATCAATTCCTTCGGGGATTTAGTTAACCGTTGGCTAATATCCGACTGGGGGGGTGGGGGTCAGCAATCTCCACATATGCCCGGGCCATCATGCCTACGACTAGATGGTCTGGGCTGCACGACCGTTACGGTTCTCCCCTGTTAACCCTGGTGGTTAAGGGGGAGAAGAGTAGCGGTTGGGCCCATGGCCTGTGGTGATTTGCTGACACATTGGGGGGGTAGGGGTGGTGAGGTGAACCCGCAACTAGTTGCGGGGGATCCGAGCCAGCGGGCCCATTCGTGGGTCCGCAGAGAGGATGGCGTCTCGCCCTTGGGCGGACGCCTTTGACGGAGGTGAACCCGAACTAAGTACCTGCTCTGCCACGGCGGACAGGGAAAGGCGAGGGGGAGCCTAGTGGGCGGAAGCGACCGTGCCCTCAGTACCGCTCTGCTTTCAGAGCGGTACATGAGGGCGCGGGAGCTAACGTGAGGGCACGTAAACCCGGCTTGCCGGGAACGTGGGCATCTGCGGAAGCTACGAGGAGTAAACCTCTTTGAAACAATCCTTCACCAGCGGGGGAGGCCGGGGAGTGCCGAGCCCGCATTGCACGGTGTCGACAGAGGAGCCCCATCCCGGGGCGGCCAGTGGGCGTTGCGGTGACTCCTTGTGCTCCCGCGGCGTTTCACAATGGCAAACGAGGGAATCCGTGTGGTTTTTAGTGGGAGCCCCACATACCTCCGTTTCCCCGAACGGAGACGATGCATAAGGTGCATTTTCCACACCAAAAAAAAAAAATGTAGACTTGAGTAAAAAATATTTGCTATAGACCTTTAAATTTTGACATGTCCACAGGAGAGATGCGAACAAAAAAATGTGTATGACCCACCTCACTCATGGATCTGATGGAAGAAATCACTCAAATATACACCGTGAAATTTTAGTGGTTGTTTTCCCGAAACGAGGTGATTTAGTATCGATTGTACAATCGATTTATAATTACTATTTTGACTAGAGTCAAAAATCCAATTGTGAAAAACGAAAGTCGAAAAGGACCGCAAACCAATAGTAACGCTTCGTTGGTACCTAACCTATCGTACGATCGTACGCTACTTGTACCAACGAAGCGTTACTATCTATTGGTTTGCGGTCATTTTCGACTTTCGTTTTTCACAATTGGATTTTTGACTCTAGTCAAAATAGTAATTATAAATCGATTGTACAATCGAAACTAAATCACCTTGTTTCGGGAAAACAACCACTAAAATTTCACGGTGTATATAACGCAACTCTATTCAAGTAGCCAATACTGTGTATGATGTTGTTGTCCACTTTGAAAAAAAAAACGCTGAAGATAGTGGTACGGTCGGCCTCAGAAGTCTCTGAACACTTTAGTACTTTGTCACTTTCACCAGTTCTTGACCAGAGCATGCACGAGTCCCAATCGCAGTTAACCGGTTTTTTATTTATTTCTTTATTTATTTGTTGACAGCAGGTGTATCTTAAAACTAGTCTGAATCTCCACTTTCTACCTAAAAAGGCGTACAAAATTAAATTCTCTATTATTATAGAGAATTTAATTTTGTAGCCAAAAAATAAACATGTCATGCATAGAAATAATAATGAAAAAGTCAGCTAGCAAAGAGGTAAGTACAAAATATGTCTATATAAAATAAGTCAAGGTGATTAACTAAATTAATTGAAATGAATTACAATTAGATTACATACAATACATCAAATGTCCCAAAAAATTAACTCGGCCTTTTATCAAAATGTTTATCGGGGGTAGTTATCCAATAATTTATTGAAAAACTGATTGCCAACAAGATTATTTCTCATTAATGCTAGTTTTAGCTTAGTAGCTAATGCTTAGTAGGTACTTGTCACTTACACTTGTCAGAAGTCTGTAAACATATTGTACAAGTGCTTAGTATTATACAAAACACGCATCTGACAAGTGTAAGTGACAAGTACTAAGCATTAGCTACTAAGCTCCGTGTAAACCTAGCGGTACCTAGCGGTATGCTAGGTTTACACGGAGCTTAGTAGCTAATGCTTAGTATTTGTCACTTACACTTGTCAGAAGTGTGTAAACATATTGTACACGTGCTTAGTATTATACAATACACGCATCTGATAAGTGTAAGTGACAAGTACTAAGCATTAGCTACTAAGCTCGTGTAAACCTAGCATAAGAGATATTCGCTTCAAAGAGACGGTTTCAGTCTAAGGGCCGGCGCCCACTGAGGGCATGGCACGGCGTGGCATTTTATTACTATCAAGTTATTTTGAATCTTATTTCAATGAGTTTAGAATTCATGTTACTTTATTGGTTATGCGTGGCATCGGCCCTCAGGACGTCGCGGCATCGTGGTATCGAAATAAAGTAACATGAATTCTAAACTCATTGAAATAAGATTCAAAATAACTTGATAGTAATAAAATGCCACGCCGTGCCATGCCGTCAGTGGGCGCCGGCCATTAGATAGCCGGCAAGTATTTAGCGCGCTAAGTTTGTTGACTCGTCTAATCCCAGCGCAGACGTCTACCGGCCCACGCCCTGCTCTCACTCCCCGATAATTGCCCCCCAATAATTTCTACACGATTTACCTTTACCTTTTATTCCGAAGTATCACGATCTGGAAATTTCTCAATGCCCGTTATTTCTTGATAATCGATACTTCGCCTGTGGCTCGGTTATTTTTAAAGCAAAGGATACCGGGTATAAGATTTGTAGGTTATAATTTTTTGTTGGATTCGATAGAATTATGTTACCTATCGTGTATACCTCAATTTCCTGTGTGTATGTAGTACTAATGTGTCCGAATAGACGAGTTGACGTACCAAATAAGAAAAATGAGTTTAGTATTGACCGGACCGAGTTCAGGGTGTCCCAAAACTGAACGATAACCTGGGGCTAAATTCAGGAACGGCCCAATACGGTTTGCGAGCGGTAATTCAATCGTTTGCAAGAGGATAGGGATAAACTGCTTGCTATTCAGGAACGCCAAAAATCACTGGTTTGCGAGAGGTTCGGGCTGACATTGGGATGAGCCTTATTTATTTATTTATTATTTAATTATTTATTTATTAATTTACAAAGCGAATTAACAGGAAAATAAAGTTCATCCTAAGCTCAGCCCATTCCTATCCTCTCCCAAACGATTGAATTACCGCTCGCAAACCGTGTTGGGCCGTTCCTGAATTAAGCCCCTGGTAGTGGGCGAGAGATCAAGTTATACCAGTTCTAGAAAAAACATGGAAAAATCCCATGTCACTTAGTCAAACGATTATAGAGTCACATAATATAGATATTTAAAAAGATGCCTTTTATCGCTTCTCTAAGTGATATGTTTTTTTTTGTCAGAACTGTTAACTTGGCTCTTCGCCCCCTACAAGTTTATCACTGAGTTTTAGGTCATCCCGTAGGTATATACCTACCATAAATTAATCCAACCAACGAATAATAAATACGATCGAACATAGAACCTCCACTCAACGACTTAAATTCCATACCAGTTTTGTACACAACCTACATAAGAAGGATTCTTAAGTTTTTTTCACCTATGGAATTTTGTACAATTAGCTCACATTTAACAGTAAATCCAAAATATGGACTATAACTCCAAAAAATCCTAACAATTCTCTTTAAATGGCAGACAGGTATTGTGAGCTTAATAGTCAGGCTAGCCATTAGATTCCAATTAGTCGTGCTCTAGTTCTATTTTTAACTGCTGGTTTATTAAACTTTATTCTGTAAACAAACTGAGTAATTCGATTGATTGTGTGCCCATTACAGCTCTCATTGCACAGCCACAGTTTACACCGTTAGTCGGCTAGTAATATTCAACGCACCATTTGCCATTTCAATCTCATATCTGAACTGCGGGAATAGTAGAAAGAATGAAATCCGCGCAACTAAAGTCACCGACATAACTCGAAGAATCACTACACTCAAGTCGCAGTAAGCAGGGATTAAAAGGGTCTCGAGTGGCCACAGACCGGAAGATGCAGTGTAGGTAGACCTCCAACAAGAAGGAAGGTGGTGGATGGCGCAGGAACGATTTGTTTGGCGAAA